>VYXD01016265.1:974458-1084224 GCA_013397195.1 Hylia prasina
ATGCTGGCCTGGGCTGGGGGCCCGCGGCGCCCTGAGCGGGGGTCGCCGTAGAGCCGCGGGCGGGCGGGGGAGGCGCCGCGTTAGCACCGCCGGGGCCCGCGCTCCGCCTGCGGGGCTGCCCCCGGCGACGGGGAGGCAGGGGGAAGGACAGCAAGCGGAGCAACTTCTGCAAATTAAAAACAGAAAGGAAAAAATAAAATTTAAAGGAAAAGGAGGCTCGTTCGTGGGACATCTTCGAAGCTCAGTAGCACGCGAGGCATCGAAGCCGCAGTGAAACCGTTCATGCTAGTGAATCCCAGCACAGTGACAGGAGTGAAGCTGGCCGTGGCCACTGTTCCTAAGCCCCGCGTGCATTAGAGTCGCCTTGGCTTTCTGGCTGGAAGATGATTCCTGCAACAGGACCATGTTGCTGATGATGAACAGCAGAGTCGTTGGAAGATGCCTTCCTTGAGGATTACACTTGGAGCAGGGCCGTCAGTCAAGGGGAGAGCTGGCTGGTGAAACTAACTGACTTTTCCCCCACCGGGGAAGTGGCTTCAATGGCTCCATCTCCCAGGAGAAGCAGTAGGAAAGATGTCAGCGCCTTGCCAAGCATGTCCTCAACTTTCTGGGCTATCATGATCCTGGCTAGTCTCCTAATCGCTTACTGCAGTAAGTACATACTTGTCCTGGTGCTTTTGCTGGGCATAAATCTATGCCCTTCCCATGTAAGGTAACACTTGAGACGAAGGCCAAGCTCTGAAGCTGGCAGGCATAGGTACTGTGCCTTAGACTTGCCCCTCAGCACATCTCCTCCACTGCCCTACGGCAAAGCAGGTAGACTGGCATACTGCTGCTTCTCAGGAGAGTGTCCTTAGGTTGTAGATGTGGCTTTTCCAGGCCAAACAGTAACATCCCTTGGATTTTAGAAACAAACTTTCTAGTGGTAGTAACTCTGATCCACTCTTCACTTTTATTTTTATTGTCAGATGTTACCAGATTCCTCGGCGGCTGCTCCTTCCACATACACACTCTTTAGCTCTGTCCAGCTTCCATGAAAAGCTCATGTGCTTATGTTCATTCTTTTAGGAAGCACATACTTCATCAAGTGACAGATGTCTTAACATCCTTGGGATCATATGTGATCCTCTGAAATTCCATAGGTGCAAATCTGGGCACTTCCTTAGTGTATCCTCTGCAGTTTAGTAAGTCCATGTTGCCTGTTTTATAGCTGCACCTCATGTTATCAGTGGAGTTTTTATATTTTTTTTCAGGCTTGATAGATTTTCCATTAATTACACTGTTGCCGATAAGGTATCTGTAAGAATCAAGTACTTGGACTATAAATACTTCTAAAGGTCTTTATTTTTTCCTGCTTTTTTGTTTGTTTTGGTAATTTTTGTTCTTCTTTGTTTTGCTTTCAGCAAGAATCATTTTCAGGCAGTTATATAATGTAAATGGAGTTAATGTCCATACTTGAAGTTAGGGAATGCAAGTTAGTCCACAGCACCAGAGTGGGAAACTTGCAGAGAATAGAAAAAGCAGTTTTTATGTAATAATAAAAAAATACACCATTTATCAGGAAGGACCCACACAGCTTTGCCAAAATGAATCTACACTGTATTTTCCCACCCTGAGCTGAATGGGGTCTGTAATTTACCCATGGTGCATATTGCTTTTATTAGCTGTAGCATGAAAGGTTTTGCACTAGGCTTGTCTTGTCAAGCTCTAATAGGTGTAGGCTATGATGAAAGGAAATAGATGCTGGTTTGCAGGAGCATACCTGCTGCATTTCTTAACCCTCTATTCTATTCCCTTCAACTGTATTACAGTGACCATTTTTCTGTGTATGTGTTCTGGGGTTTTTTCGAAACAAGATTGTAATTGATTAGGAGAATCTTTAATTCACTTTTGTTTTGCATATTACAGGGGCCCTTTATACTGATGACACTGAAAGTTCATTATTTCAAAAAGAACAACATATTTTGTAATTGTTTTTGTAATTTAGCACAT
The DNA here is from genome assembly GCA_013397195.1 of Hylia prasina. Classification (NCBI taxonomy): domain Eukaryota; kingdom Metazoa; phylum Chordata; class Aves; order Passeriformes; family Sylviidae; genus Hylia; species Hylia prasina. The sequence continues at coordinate 976,451 of VYXD01016265.1, forward strand.
TTTGCGTTACACTTCTCCTTAATAAAACCATATTAAACAGGCCATACTTTTAGTAATATAATTTTGTACATAATGCTATATTTAATGACTTTTAAAAGAATTTATTGTATCATGGAGGTGCATATTACAGAATGAATAATTCTAGTGTAAAGGGAATTCAGTTTGATATTAGTGATAGGAAATATGTTTTCAGTTTGGGCTAGAAGTGTCCAAAGAGTCACAGGCTTCATATGAGAAGATGAGACATCTTCTGGGCATATATTTTCTATCAGCATGGCCTCAAAAAGAGTTAACCATGAAGTCTGACACTTTAATAATTATTTATTTTCAGCAATGAGAAGTTTGACCATGTTTTGTCCTAAGGAATGTAGTGATCCATTTGAATTGTTACATATTGTTCATTGTTTATTTTTTGTATTGTTTACTGATGAAAAGTGCAAATGTTGGCCGATAATCTGAAGACATTTTCTAGTGTGCTTTTGAATTAGTTCTCTCAGCCAGTGTAGATGGTGTTCCTCAAATATGTAGTACACTCTTCATTTCATATAGTGCTGAAAAGCACCATGCTGCTTAAAATATGCAGTGTCAAAACACTCCACCATTAATGTAATGCTTCACTGATTTGACAATTGCAATTCCAAATGTTAATGAAGCATCATGAACATTTTCTCTAGTGGTAGTATTTGAGACATTGGAAAAAAATGTTTTTGCTCTGTGAAAAATCAAGATAAAAAAAAAGTGAAGCTATTTCTAGGTAAAGCAGCACTTCAGATTTTATGAATTCTTTTAAAAATCAGGTAGAGTTTAATCAGTCTCTTTTTCATCTCATGCCTTTTTTTGAAGAAAAACAGATCTGGGTGTTGGAGGAGACATGACTTTTAAAAATGCTTTAAAAATAACAGGATTGCCATATTTATTAGGAAGTAAAAGGGAGGAATTTGTCTTTGTAAGGTGGTCTCTGTTTTCCTCCACACAGTCAGGTATATGGGAGTGTAATAATAAAGGTGAATATATTATCAAACTAATTACAGGAACCTAATATTTTATTATCTCTCATTGTATCATTCTACTGAAAACCAGCCCTGCAGCCTTCAAAACAAAATCTGGAAAAGAACTTTTCCATTTTTCCTTTCATAATAGCACTGTAAATAAAATTTTTGATCTATCTTGCCCATTTCCATTTTTAATCTGTTAGTCTGACAAAGCTTATTTCTGAATCAGTTATTTGAACATTGCTTCTCCTTTTCCTAATTACTTTGTGAATCCTTGCTTCTGAAAATGTATTTGTTGTAGAGTAGCCATCCCTATTATTGGGAGCAACCAGTAAACACCATATTCTAAGTTCTACTTGACAGATAAGCATATTTATAAAGACTGTTCTGTATATACATGTACAACCCATTAGACTTTTATTTATACCTTACTATCTGAAGCCCAATTATATTCCTATTGATGTGGTAAAATTATAAACTGATAATTTTTTCTTTCTTAAAAGTTTAGATTATACTTAGGGATAATGGCTCCATCCTATGGTGGAAGAGAAACCTGCATCAAATCAATTAGGTTAGTTGCTATAGTGATAAATATAATGCAATATTCTCCATCTGAAGGAAAATGGTCTGATTTGGTAGGCTCTCAACAGGGGAAGACAAAAACAAAGTAGTAGAAATAGGCTGTTTATGGTCCTTGGTGTGACCAGCAAGGAGTTATTTTACTAAGCAGAACCATCATTAAATGCAAAAACAGCCTCAAAAGTCTCTCCTGGTAAAGGGTGGCCACCTTTTTGGCAATTCATAATTAAGAGTTGTGACATTTTTGAATTCCTGACATGTATCTTGCATACTTGTTTAAGGAACAGTAGTAAACCAGAGAAATGTACCTACAGTGAATACCTCACTCTGTTTTTTACTGTTGTAAAGGCGAAATGAATAGGTTTTTTTTCTTCTTCTTCTTCATAACTGGAGTATGCATTTTACCGTGTTAGAAAGTTTGGTAAAATTAAGGAAATTCTATGTGGTATCACAGCTGCCTGCTACATCAGGAATCTAAATAACATAGTTTTGATTCAGAACTATTTTTAAGTGCATTTATTCAGTTGACTTTGCTATAAATACTGAGGAGCTTTTTATATGTAAATGGTAACTTTTTAAGCAATATATGAATCAGCTTTTAGCAAAGTTGTAGCTGTTGCAAGCTTTTACTTTTCCTTTTTTATATTGTTTTTTAAGCCTAAAAGGAGTAGAACGTTAGAGCCCTGTCCTGTTCTGTTAAAGTAATATTTTTATGGGCGAGTAAAATTTTTTTTTTTTTTTTTGAGAGGAGCTACCAAAACTGAATGGTACTTGGAAAATTGACCTTGGTTTGAGTACTGTGTATGGAAGAGAGCAATATGAAACCCAGCAATTATACTTACTAAATGGTGATAGTACTAGGAAAAAGGAATCCAAAAGTCCAAAATGCAAAGTATTTTCCATAACATAATAACAGATATTTTTGCTGTTGCTGAGAGGGCTTACACAGAGCCAAGGCCTTTTCTGCTTTCCTTACTGCCACACTGGAGAAGAAACCGTGGGTACATGGCAGGTGAGGAGGAGACACAGTCAGGGCAGATGATCCCAACTCACCAAAAGGATATCCCAGACCATGTGACATCGTGCTCAGTGTATGAAATGGGGAGAAGAAGGGGAGGTTTGGATTGATGGTATTAATCTTCCAAGTCATTGTTATACATTTTTTAAAAAATCTGTTTGCCTGATCTGTAACTTTATTATATTTTCTGCAAGAATTACCGTGTATGTATTTTTCCCAAACTCTGCATGCAGGATGTGACATAGAGAGCAACTGCCATTAGTCAGACTTTTTTCAGTCTGATTTTTATCTAGAAAGGAAAAATAATGCTTTTATGACATTAAATAGGAAAAGTAAAATATTAAGATTATGTTTCTTTATGTAATGTCCCACCTGCTCCTTTTGAAGCAGCCACAATTTTTGCGATAAAACCAGCCCTTTGAACTTGATGACATCTACAGTGAGTACCAAATTGAAACTGAGATTGTCTCACCAGTTGTGTTGTCGTCTGTCCAGATGATGTTTTACATAGAAGTCTTTGGCATCAGCATAAGAAATGGTTTCGTACTGCTTTGAATATTGAATTTGGCCCTTTAAGGCTAAGTAAGCACCATCACAATTTCTCAAATGTGTTTGAATTCTGGCAATTCGTACTTCCCTTGCAAGTATAACCACTGATATGGATGGATAATGGGAAGTAAGTAGGGAGGGGAAACTAGAAGAAAATGGATATTTTCAATTAAATATGTGGTAGAGGAGTATTCCATGTCTTTCAGCAGGATTGACAGGACAGAGATTGAGACCTCTTTGACAGTTTTTTTTGTGCTGTTTATGTAATGTACTACTTTTTTCCTACCATATGGGGCATGGAGTAGAGCCCCAATGCTCCAGCTAAGGATGTAAACATGAGCTAGATTAGATTTTGTTTTACTGGGATACCATTAATCTTTTGGTCTTTCCTTACTGACACCACTGAATGAAGAAGTAGAAAGTCCTTCACTGAGCTTAGTCCTTAGGAGTGGGTATTTTCCCACTCATTCTTCTCTGCTATAAGGGGATGGTATGAAATAGCTCAGTTTTTAAGATGTAATTTAGTGCTTTCTTAGAGAGTTCTCTAGCCATAAGGCTATTACATGAAATTAAAAAAAGAAAACAAAACAAAACATTGACAGCTAGTCCAGCATCTGGCATGTCAAATATTGTTTATTAGAGGAATGCCTTGAATGTTGTCAGTAACTCAAAAATGCACTTCATATAGAAGTGTTTTATATATAGGCAAATTCAAGCAGGTTTGGTTAGCCACAGTCTTCCTGGTCTGCATATTCTTTGTTGCTAAATTCAAATTAGAATGTTTCTATGCTTAGTCTCATGTTTGATCAGGTGTGTTGTTCCACTGCTGGGCTGGGAATCTACTTATTTTTTTTTCTGTGTTTAAATCTAAGTTAGATTGCTTTTTGCACAGATGGTTGGCAAATTTGCTTATTGTAGATATTTTGGAAGTCATCTCTTCATGGATATGCTTTTATGTTAGCCCTACAAATAGGAAAATGTTATGTGGTGACTATTTGAAAATATATGAACCATATTTAGACTATGTTTTCCAATATTTTTGAGGTTTATTTCAAAGACTTTGTGTGCATGTTTTTCAATAAAAGGACTGTTCATGAATAACAAGTAAAATGGTAGAGGGATTTGCATTTATGTGATGATCTTGGGATCTCTTCCGAACTGTGTGGCCTGTGTATTATTTTGATCTCTGAATGCACTGCTTCTTTGGATGTCTTTCTTCAAACACTTGATTGCTCTCAGATAAGAGGAAATCATCTAACTGGGGTCAGGAGTAGGACTATTTTTAAAGGGGTCTCTGAGCAACAACCCCTCTGGTTTTCTCCTGAGCAGCATCCAGTTACTCAATATCATCTGTGCTTTTGCATGTCTTGCCTGTGGTGCAGTCCAGCAATAAGGAAGTTGTTTCTCTAGAAGTGTTATTTATTTTGCCAAATTATATGCTATTGTTGGAGAAAACATAAACTATATGTAGAGAGACCTGTAGCTTCAATTTTTCTTGTTACAATGCCCTTCAAGGCTGTAGGTTGGTGTGAATTATTTATAGTTCTGATGGTTTTTTAGTTTGTTTATATATGTTTATTTATTTTGTATATTTCTGCCTTGTAAAATCATAGAATGCTATGTGATGGAAGGGACCTTTAATGGTCATCTAGTCCCAAACCCCTTGTCAGGGTCAGGGACACCTTCCAGTAGACCAGGTTGCTCAGATCCCCATCCAGCCTGACCTCGAGTAGTTCCAGGATGAGAACTTTTCCAACCTATTCCAGTTCCTCGACACCCTCACATTAAAGAGGTTCATCCTAATATCTAATCTAAACCTCCCCTCTTTCAATTTGAAGCCACTAATGCTTTAAAACATTGCTCTTTATGCTATCACTAAATGGCCTAGGAAATGGTCCCACTCCTAGGCTGTCTCATTCTCTTGCAGCCTGAGTTAACCCATGCCTTTATCTGATTTTTGGCTTCAAGAATCCTCTTCCACTGTCATATCCTGCTCTCCCAACAGGAGAGTGTTTTAACAGGGCAGGGTCTTACAATGTTTTTAGGATCACTTACGTTACATAATAAAGCATCCTTCTACCTTTGTCTGGAACTGAAAATAGCAATTTATGCTATGACCCCATTCTGCATTCTGGTGTTTTGAAGGTCTGGGGCTGGGACTGTCTCTGGTTTTGTTTTGTGTGGAGGTTAATTCCAGAACATAGTTAGCAGATGTGTTCTGTTTGTATTTTCTGTACCAGAAACTGAGCAAAAGCCCAGAACAGAATGCCTCGGAGATTGGTAATATCTCAAACTGCAAGTTATGTTGGTTGAGTTAATTCCTGTTTTTTCGTCCATTACAGGGGAGAATTATTCTGGTCAATTTTATTTAAATGTAGCTGATGATGCTGTTATGTGTCATCTGAGAGAAGGGTCCTTAATTCTTACAGAAATGAGAAATCACTACATAATGAAAAGAAAAATCACTGCATATGAAAAGAAGTCTAACAAAAAGTAAAGGAGAATTCTTTCTGAGTTCTTGTTACTCCTAGTATAATTTATAGTGGCTTTGACCTTTGCTCTGGGAACTCTTATTTTTTTTTTTCCCTGATTATCTTATAAGGTTGATCTTGATAAATGTGTAGTAAGAGATGATACACTGACAAATGGAGATACCTTTAACCCTGAATACCTCTATCACTCTTCATACTCTCAGCTGTCAATATTCCTTTTAGTCGATATTTATTTTTTCCATTGAACTAGACCAGTGCAAAGTTTGGCAGAACATCTTAGCCAGATGACAGAAGTGGGTTTAAGCTAAGCTGTTGCACTGTTCATTAAATAGTTCAGTTTAATGCAGAAATGTTGAAATGCTGTGGGAACAGTGGCTTCTGGCACTTCTTCTGCCAGACCCAGAGGAAGCCCACAAAAGTGATCAGAGGGCTGAAGCCTATGAAGACCAGTCAGCCTGGAGAAGAGAAGGCTTAGGGAAGACCTTACTTACAACCTTGAAGTACATCAAAGAGGCTTGTGAGAAAGATGGAGAGATGTTTTACCAAAGCCTGTAGTGACAGGACAAAGGACAGTGGTTTAAACTGAGAGAGAGTAGATTCACATGGGTCATTAGAAGTCTTACTGTGCAGGTGGTGAGACACTGGTGCAGGTTGCCCAGAGAAGCTGTGGATGCCCAGTCCCTGGGAGTGTTCAAGATCAGGCTGGATGGCACTTTGAGCAACCTGGTCTAGAGGAAAGTGCGCCTGCCCATGGTAGTGGGAGCTTTAAGGGTCACTTCCAACCCAAAACAGTCTATGACTTTAGTTCTCTTGCTTTAGATTAAACAAATACAAGTGTAACAGATATTGAGAATTTATCTGTTACTGATAGCATTCTCTTGCATTGCTGAAAGGGTTCAGTGGTTTCTCATATTTTGAACCAGAATGAACTTTTTATTTAATTATACCTTGGGTAGACACTTTTCTTCTGTGCAACCTAAAAGAAATGTGGCTGTTTCCATAATTTATTTTGTGTACTGAACAAATTCCAATGTAGTTCTGTATATCAGCTTGAATCATAAAAAATAGAAAATTCTTTCCTGAATTGAACTAATATAATAACCAGAATTATTATTGAAAATAATTTTGTTGAAAAATATCAGAAAGGTTTTCCAGAGCTTTCTAAGTATCTACTGTCAGTAATGCTCTATTGAACATTCATTGTAAAGTGAGAGTGTATATGGTTTTGTGTATATATGTGCTCAGTAAAAAACATAGCAATATTTAAAATAAAAATAAGAGGTTTTAAATTCGATATCACTGAATGTTACTGAAAGGTAATAATTTTGATGAAACTACCTGCTTTAAAGCATTTGACTTAACATGTGCTTGTAGAGCATAATATCTGGAATAATGCTTTTAAGATATCATTTTAAAGAACTTTCACAGATTTTTCCAGTTTAAGTTATCAGCTCAAGCCAGGCAACAAACAAACAAAACCACCAAACCCAAATATAATTGTTCTGGAAGTGAGATCCTCATCAATTAAAAGAAACAGCTGACAAATAATTTTAGTTTCATCTGAAGAGGACAAGTCTTTCCTTACTTTATATTTCTGCAGAGTAGTTGTCTATATTTACCATAATCTCATTTCAAACTCAGTGAAAGTGTAAACATTCTCACTGTGCAGTTCATGTGACCTTTTTTAGATACATTATAGACTTTAGAGTTTGATGTAAATTGTGCTGCAGAAGTGCTTGTCATTGTTGGCAGGTAGACAACTTGCTAAGATGTTAACATACATGTTATCGTGCTAATCCAGTCCATCGTTACGGCATCTTTAGGATGTTGCTCTTCCTATTTTCAAGGCCCACATTTAATATTGAAATGTTTAATGCCAAGTTACTGGTTCAGTATTTCTGTAGGAAAGAAAAACATAGAAAAATGGGCTTGTGGTACAGATTGATTAAGACTGTAGGTCAGGATATTGAATTAATGCAGCAAAGGATTTGTACAATTCGAGGGATGTCATTGGCATAAATTACTGGGATTTTCTGAAGACATCTTTGCAAACAGTTTGTATCCCAAATATTTTTTGTAATGTTTTATCTTACTGTAAATTTTCCAGTTTCTTTGCCAGTATTGTTACACTCTGGACACACTAAATATACTGTCTTCCCCCAGAAGTTGGAAGCTATGTGAATTTCAAGGTGTATCAAATGTTATTAGCTTTTCCATTCCTTTTTTCTCTTTTTTAAGCTCCCTCCATATAAAACAATATCAAACACATTTTCACCATGCAAACTTTTTTTATAGTGCGGTTAAAACATTTGAAACACCTCCATCTACTAGTGATTTAGGTAAGAGAAGGTTTAAAGGTGAACAACGTGTACATTATGAGAAGGTTCAGGGGCAAAGAAGACCTGAAATGCTTACCTTGAATACAAAAGAAGATATGAAGAAAATAAAAGCTTTGTATGAAAAATGTTACGTGGTTATTTTTGGGAGGATATTGGGCTTTATGATGCAAGATGGTCCTCAAATTCTCCATTCTTCAGTGTAAGTGCTATTTTTACAGTCCTTTTCATCTGGACAGATTTGTTGCCTTCTATAGCTCATTGTTTTATAAATGCATTTTTGTTCAAGGAATATATTGCTTTTCACCTTTTTCAGAGTAAATATATCTTCATGGATTCTTTGTCTAAAAGCTGTTCAGTTCTGGTTGTGCTGCCTGTGTAACTAGAGATCTCTACCTTAATCCTGTCTACAAATGTAGAAGTCCTTGTCAAGCTTTAGAAATTATGCTCTCTATTTTAGTACTCTCACTAAAAAAAGCCCAAATGCTGTTCCCCCTCCACTCCACCTCCAACTGGAGACACAAAACATTTTGGTTTGAGAGAAGAACAATTTACTGGAAACAGAAATGGGATAAGAAATGAACAGTAACAGCAACAATTGTAATCATAAAAGGGTGCAAAACAGAGTGATTCACATGCATAAATGGTCACTGTGGACTCTGTGAGAATAAACAAGACTGGACAGTTCCCCTGCCATGTTTTCTTGGCCAGAAGGAACCCCTCCTCCCCAGAAATGAGAGTGCCTTTCCCCATCGCCTGGAAATGACCTGAGGTGGCATGGAATAATCTCCCTGTCCTAGGCATGCCTTTCTCCCAGCTGCTGCTAAAAATTAGCCCTGACATTTGATGGCAGTGTAGGTATACCAAAATGTTCTTTGGCATAAATATTACCCTGGCTTCATAGGATTTACATTGTATTGAGAATAGGTAGTATTAAGAATCATTATCTATTGTTTTCTCCCATAATTCCTCTCTTTATAGAGGAAAATGATATCCTTTAGAATCATCAACTTCACAGAGTTAAACTAATCTTTTCCTTAGTATTTTAATTTAAGCATAGACACAGATTTCAAATGATGCATCTACCTGTCTCATTTTCTTAGTAAATTTCCTGGAAATTATAGGGAGTTTTGTTTGTTGGTTTTGTTTGTTTCGTTTTGGTTTTCTTTTTTCTTTTTTGTCTCCATCAAAGACCAAATATGTAGAACACAAGAAAATATCTCCTACATTATCTAATTAGAGCAGATTCTCAATGTATTTCACTACCTTTCCTTTCACTGTTTATAATAAATGATAACCATTTTCATTCCTGAGGGTTTATTTTTAAATTTAGTGTTCAGTGTTGGCATTGACTTCCAATATTAGTTTTTTATCTTTTGTATTTTTTCAGTTTTGCTTCCTTATTTTTCTTATCTAAGGTCAGGTGAATTGCCCCTACTGTTTGTCTTGCCACTTTCTGAAGTGCTTTTCTGTTAGTTGGCATGACAGGTACTGGTATGTGAATCACAGTTTGTCAGTGACTTCCCAGACAAATTAACTTGATATATGTGTAGAGAATTTTTCTTGCAACTGCTAGATCTGCAGAGATTTGAGCTTTTTTATGTTGGTTGTTTTTGGTTTTTTTTCCTACATCAGGTTCTCTGAGCCAAATTATAAACACTGTGATACAGCATAATATAGTCTTGAGTCTAAGTACCTTGTTAGAATTTAATTTAAATTTTCTTCTGCCATTTTCAATTATTTTGGAAATATACTAAGCAACAGATATGATTGTGCACAAAAGTTTAGTACTGAAGTGCTGAGGAAAAAATGTGCTTTCAGTTTCAGTGCATGTAATTTGAACAAACCTTTTACGTTGGCAAGATGCTGGAGAGCCCTGGTAGGTGTGATGGCTATGTGTCATTTGTCATGACAAGGGCCCCTACATTTCAGATGCATGTCAGTATTACTGAGGTCCTATATGCTTCATGTGACAAAAGACACCTATGGTTTGGCTGAATAATATTCATTTTTCCAAGAAGAGGAATAACTGTCTTAAAAGTGGGTGTCAGGAAGCTAGAACTTAAATCATAGCTAGCTGGTTTTAGTCTTTGTTCGAAAGTGATGGTGACTTAAAGCATATGGAATGAGCATTACAGAGCTCTTCTGTAAAGTCAAATAGCAACATTTCTGAAGTATGCTTTTGTGTTCTTATTTTGCTTCTGATTTACTCTTCTCAGTGTATATTTCTATAAATTCACATATTAATATCTCATTGTAACCCTGTAGCTGAACTTCAGTGATCAAAATGTAGTATTTTCCCCCCACATCTCTAAATCTGCACTTTTTTTTGCTTTTACGGAAGTTCAGAGATAGTACCATGAGTTAGGCATTGTTGCTGCTGTTTCAATTTTTAATTTAACTTCAGTTAGAAGGAAAAAAATACACATTTCAAGAAATAATGGAGGAGAAAAATTTTGAGTTAAATCAGGGACACGTGATGGAGAATTGTCAGAGAAAATTCTGTCATTAAATAATGAGAGCTTCTGAATCCACACTGAGGCTCGTCTGTGTGTTGGTTGCATTTCCTCTTACCTACATCTCCCTATGGATATTATTCCTATTCAGTTCCACATAGTTTATGAGAAGACCATTTGATACTCTGGATCATCCACTTTAGTTTTGCTTCGTTGGAAACAAATGTGCCTCTTCTTGTCTTTCCTACAGGCACCTGAGTCTGAAACATTACTGCTAGTCAGGAAGCTGTACCTGCTGAGAGCATACACTCCTGCCTCCTTGCTTAATGTGAGAACTGTTGTAGTGGAGGAATTAAAGTGGTTGCAATCTGTCAAAATGTTCCTTCCTACCTTTTGTAGTATTTTAGCTGAGAGACAGGAAAATCAAGATCTTACAGAATGTGTATTGGCAAATTCATTTACTTGCTGTGTACACTTAACAGGAATCTTGACTGCAAGGTTCATGAAATGTTGCAGTGCTTGCATCTATAAAACACAGTAGTGATAACCATAAAAATGTATTTTCTCCTGCATTGAAGGTAGATCTTGTTGGGAGTGTTCTCAGACAGAGTGCATGTTTTTTGATACATTTAACACCTACGTATATTAATAGTTTATATTATTCCAGAAAATTACCATAATTTTTATTTCCTAAAAACAAGGAATTTGAGCAAGTTTAGGTACACAAGATGAGGAATGATTTATTTTATGTAAACAGTTGAAAAACCTCCTTTTAAATCAATTGAAGATGATGAAAGAATATTAATGGTGAAAAGAGAAAACTTTTTTTTTTCCTTTACCTGGATTTAAGATGACTAATATTGAAACAACACTGGAAATTTCCAGTAGTGTCTGAGCCAGTGGAACTAACAAAGGAAGTAGAGCTTCCACATATGAAACATATGCAGATGGTATCAAGATACATAGCAAACTCTCAATATTTTTTACTCTGTTGAAATTAAGTATGCAGCTTGTTTTGAAACAGGCTAGATTTGTAAAGGTAACTTTGAGGTATTACTTTAAATGTGCTTTAGTTCTCTTTTGGTTTTAGTTTCTATACCACATTTGAAAACTTTTTCAACTAAATGTGAAACTTTTATGATATCAGAAATTAGTATCTTTTGTTCCTACAGCCTATTTTGGAGAGTGATTCTATTCTTGCTCACAGCCTAAGCCTCGTTTTGTAGTAGATTTTCTTCCCCATTGCCTGACTAGATTCTATACATATGAAAAAACAGGTCCATGTAAGATCACACAGAATTACAGAATTAATAAGGTTGGAAAAGACCTTTGAGATCATCCAGTCCAACTTATAACCTTACACCACCTTGCCAACTAGACCATGGCAGTAAATACCACGTCCAGTGTTTTCCTAAACACCTCAAGGGATGGTGACTCCACCAGCTCTCCGGGCAGCCCATTCCAATGCCCAGGCATTCCTTCTGTGAAGAACAGAGGAATCTCAGTTCATTCAAGATGAATCTCAATTTGCCATGAAGAATATCCATTGTACATTAACAACATATTTCTAAACATAATTTCATTTTTTCATATGTTTAAATAACATTAAAAAGGAGTGGTTGTGGTGTGTTTTTGCAGGATAGGCATAATGCAACTGCTTTTTTTGCCTTTTATAAATGACATATTACCTCAATGAACTTAAATATTTTTTAAAGAGAAGGGAATAAAAATCTATGACATAAATTCTTGTGAGCATCAAGTTTGGCTGGTAGATGATCAGGCAAAAGAAACTAGTCTTTTTACACTTCAAATATGAGGTACAGACTAATTATGTGAAGCTCAAAAACATGTGTCAAAGAGTTTTATGGGCCCCATTACCTTTCAGGTTCATAAAACACTGCCATCAAGTATGTCCCTCTCTCTCCTTTGGAGAATAAATAGCTCAATTAATTTATAGGAGTCTTTCCATTTGGTGTGTAAAAGAAGAAAATGAAGGTAAATTAATCTGAATAAAATTGGATTTGTATTCAATTAATCTTGTGGGAATTAATATCACAATAATGCTAATACCATCATAAAATTCTTGTTGCTTACACTTCATTGTGAAGAATGACAAACATAATTGTTTGGAATGGTAATGAGTACAGGAGTTACTTTCATGGACCAATGTTGGCCTTTGAAAATTTGCACTAATCCTTGTACACATTTTTATTGCTTAGTCGATTCTTTTGAATTTTGTCTCTTTTAAAGCTTCATTTCCACATAAAATCACAGTTCCCTCCTTTCATACATGCAGTGCAGATCTGGAGAAATGACTGACCAGTTCGCCAGGACCAACCCATGCCTGGTAAGTTCCAGTAAGACTCAGATGAAATCCAGGGGACCATTTGTTGATTCCATGGTATCTGAGCCAAAAATGAGGAAGAAAATATATCTTTGAAGCTTTGGCCTGTTTTAATGCAACAAACATATTTGTAAATTGAAATGATTCCAGAGAAAGTTTTTTTTTAGCACTTCTGTCACGCTTCAAGCATTGTTTTGGCCTTCCTCAATTCCGTTCTCACCATCTCCTCTCTAAACAGGAGCGTTTTACAGAATTTATTTACGTTCATACTTGCTGCAGGGTAGAGTTGAATACTGTGTGTGGCTTCTGCTGCTTGCACTTAGCAGATCCCGGTCCTGATGAAAAGTAAATAGGAGGAGTGCAACCAGGAGTGTGAGAGTCTGAAGATGGTAGAGAAAAGGAATACTCCTACTTTCCTGTGTTTACAGTTTGAGAAAAATGGTCTGAGTCATTTCAGGCTGTTAGTTTTTACTGTCTGCAATTGTCTTTGGGATGAAAGTAGAAGTATTTGGAGATCAGCTGTATCAAAGGTGCTAAGTCTGTTAGAATTGATATGACTCTCTTCCTTTTCTCTATATTGCAGAGGTCGTCCAGCAAAGCCACAGGTGCTGTCTCAGTCTAGTGGCCTGGTCTGAAGCCCAGATGACAGGTAGTGTTAGACAGAAAGGGGTTTTACTACTTTACTGAATTTTTGCTTAGAAAAAGGTGATCAGAGTTTGGCCAGCAGCTGAGAACACGTCCAGCACTGAGATGTCAAACTGTTGTATGGTTTAGTACTTTCAATCTTTCACTGCCTGACCAGCAGTCATAATCAAATGACCAGTCTTCCTGAGTTACATAAATGTATGTTTCTACACATGCATATTAAAACTTGACATCTAGGTCCTGTAACTGTGTTTACAGAAAAACAGGTACTTCACTAATTAGAAAATACTGTGTCGGATTCTCTATAGGAATATAATTGGTTTGACCTAATTTTTAAAGAACAGTACACTTAATGAAATAGAAGAAAAACTATTGGTATTTTCTTTGACTGGATTGACTTGGGAAACAAAAAAATAGGGTAAGGCTTAATCTTCACTGAATCTCAGTGCATCTTTTTTTCTTCAACTATGTGATTCTTCAGTTAGAAAACTGATGGTAAAAAATCCATAATAATTTTGGTTATCTTGTTTCATTGATCAAGTTATTAGAACTTGCAATGAAAAAGAAATAATGACAGAAAGAGATAAAGTGGTAACTTCCTGTTTATACTTCAAGGCACCCTTTTGGAAGAGTTTCCTGATATATTTAGGTAGCTTCTAGTCACAGCTGAGTACCAGTGAGTGACTGAAGAATTTTTTGTAAGCTGCAATTGTGTATTCTTGACCACTAATATGTGTGAACATACCAACAGCTAATTTTAATTAATTTTCACATTGATAATTACTAAAAATCTACTTAATTTTAGTATGTTTTATTTCAATGCTTTGCTGGCAATTTTCAAACAATCTACTGGCAACATCAATTATCCCCAAAGTTGAAGCCATTTTTCACTACAAATGTTACGATTTTTTAAACAGCTGTTTCCCCTCCTGCTTTCCACATAGTAAAGTTAAGTGTACAGCTGCTTCCTACTGAATGGAAAGTATTAAGAATTTTCTTTTACATATAAAATCAGATAGCTGTTACAATAGTCTCTGTATGTAGAATTTGTTGTTTGGCTGGTTTCCCTAGTTTAGAACAAATGACTTGATCACGGCATTTGCTACAGTATGAACCTGGGGTGTTTTGTATTGAAGAGTATCAAGGAATGCATTGTATCTAATGCTGGAAGAAGCAAATGCATTTAGGGTGAACATATCTCCTTTGCTTGCATATTAAAATTGTACTGGTATGTTATCTATAAGAAAAAGTGCAACACCAAGGGATGATCAGTGAAGACTGAGAACAGAATGGTATCAACTACAGTTAGATGAACAGCATTGTATGAGGTTCATTGAGAAGATCATGGGAGGTGATGCTGCTTCTCCACTTGGCTTGGCCTAGTGAGGAACATCTAGAGTGTTGTGTTCAGTTCTGGTCTTCACAGTTCAAGAAAGGCAAGGACCTACAGGAGAAGGTCCAGCAGAGGCCACAGAGATGATGAGGGGTCTGGAGCATCTCTCTTACGAGAAGAGACTGGCAGTTAAGCCTGCTTAGTCTGGAGAAGGAGAGACTGAGAGGACATCCCATCAAATATCTCAAAGGCCTGTACCAAGAGGATGTGCCAGACTCTCTTTCATGGTGCCAGCAACAGGATGAGAAGCAATGGCAATAAACTGAAAAACAAGAAGTTCCATTTCAGCATGAGGGAGAATTTTACAAGCATGACAGACTCCTGGAACAGGCTGTCCAGGGTGTTTGTGGAGTCTCCCTCTCTGGAGACATTCCAAACCCATCTGGACATATTCCTGTGTAACCTGCTGTGGGTGAACCTGCCTTGGCAGGGGGTTGGAACAGAAATTCACCCAAGGGCCCTTCCAACCCTAAGTATTCTGTGATTCTGTTTCTTAATTATCAGTATGAATTTCTGCAGTGAAATGAGAGATCATCTATCATCTTTCAGCAATCGGCATCCTTGGCATGGTGGTTAGTTGCAGGAGAGCTGTGAATCATTACTGGAATTGTGAAAAAGATGTGTGACCCCATGGTGAATTAGAAAATAGAGAAGTGCTAATGTCACTACAGACAGCATTGTTCAGACTTGATTAGCAAAGCTATGTATAATTGCCCTTATTCAGAAACTCATACTGAACTAGGGAGAAAAATGATTGGATATTCAGAAAAATGGAATGTCCCTTCTAGAAATGAAGTTGAAAATTGCTTCACTTGTTTAGTCAAACAACAACTGAGAGATATAAAGTACACCAGAAGAATAAAGAACAACAACAACAACAACAAACAAAGTTAGTTCGGGATTAAGTGGAAGTGGAATTTAACTGATTTAGAAACAGGATTTTATTACATAAGGGCCTGTGATACCAAGACACTTGATTTGAGTACTTCATGTAGACTTTTGTTTGTCTGCTGACTCTTTTGGTCAAATTGGTTTCAGACAGATAACTTCTTTGAGTGCTGTGGCTGGCATAAGAATACATAGGATCATATGGCTGAGATTACTTGTTCCAATAAACCTTCACTAAATCATGAAATTACCTATGGATTATTGTATTCATCTCCTGATATCTCTGACAAGTTGATTAGCTCCCTTGGACTGTTTGATAAGGCTTTGTAAGTTCATGTTTTGAATTACAGATGGAATGACTTCTGCGCATCAATATTGTATGTTCTTATCTGGGGAAGTAGGACTTCCCCAAATGAGTCCTGGGAGAAATCCATCTTAGTGTAACATTTCTTCTGTTGAGAAGACACATTTAGGTACCCAAAGTTGTCTTGATGTAATGTATTTATCATTTTATGGGTTACTGTTCTGTTTAGTTCAGTTCTTTATTTATGCTGAAAGACAGGAACAAATTCACTTGGTTGCATCAGCCATTTATTCAGCCCAGTACTCACAGAGGCAGCTGCAAATGTGTACTTAGGGAAATCTAAGGGCAGAACAGGTCTATAGGACACTTGTCTCTAAAGATCTCCATCCCCAAGTAGTTTTCTTCTCAGAGTCTGGGGTTGAATGATATTTAGGGGCATTTAGTAAGTGAAGATTTATTTCCATTAACTCCATTAGCATGGATGTTGAGAAATTAAGGGGTTTTTGCCTCTTGTATTTCCTGGGGACGCTGGACTCCACTGTAACTGGTGTGATTTAGAATGGTAATACTGTGTAATAAATTGTATACTGTGACAAAGGGCAACAAAGCATAGGAATTGGGAAAACAATGATTAACTATGACATTAAAGTGATTTAATGTGGGGTTTTTTTCCAGTATGACTGATATCTGGTTTGTTAATTCATGATCATCATGTAGCATTTTTTATCACACACATAGCTGAAGTCTGGAATAGGGAATGAGAATATATAGTACTACATTTTTAAATGGAAATATATCTTGTAATGATGAGAATATATAATACTACATTTTTAAATGGAAATATATATTATGATGATGAGCATATCAAGCAGTCATATAATGTATTCCGGATCTTCTCCCTTTCTTTTGCTAAATTGAGAATTGCATACTGTGTGTTTGTGTGTTTGATAAAGTAATTCTTATAAACCGGTTGAGATGAAATTCTGTTCTATAGCCCCTTATCTTTTTCTGGTCAGTTCAGAAACAGGTTTTTTGGGGCCATAAGGAAGCATTCAGTTTTTTAAGAATTTGTTACAGAAATCTTTTACTTTTTTAATAATATTTCTGAAGATAAAAAACATGAAGTAATTTTTAGCTAAAATTTTAAACAATAATTAGTTGTTGAAAGTCAGCAGGAGGGGAATGGTGAACTTCACTAGAATTCCTTAAAGTTGGGATTATGCAAAACTGATTGAAGTCACTTTTCAACTCAGAGATGTTGAAGTGAATCCTTAAATCTATACTGTCCCCCTGGTATTACAATGAGTAATGAACACTCCGTATTTCACTTGCCTAGTTGATCAAAGAAGTGGATTTCAGAAGGCTCACTGAGTTTCTGAAGGCTTCATCTTTCTTTGTTGAAATGGGGACTGTGATTAGCTTTAGAATTCTGTCTCTTTAATCAATGTGACTTTTATAAACTCCAGTTTATTTCCTTTTAGTAGACAATACTGTAGGATTTTGTGGTTTTAATGTTGTTATAGCTTCTCAACAATTTTTAAATTAAAAATTAGCCCAAAATTCTGGATTAAAGGAGCACTTCAGATTATGATTAAATTCTTTCATTTAGTAAGCAGATTTGAGTCAATTGAGAGGTGATTATTTGCAACTAACATCTGTCAAACACTGGCAGTAACATAATCCTTATGCAAAAGCTTATTACATTGACCTTATAGTCAGTGGGTTTAAGAGAAACATCCTTGATGAAAAATCACATCAGAAATGTTCTTTCTGATTGGCTTAACAATACTGTTACTATTAACTTTATGGTGTGCTACCTAAGGAGTAATTGAACCAGATGGTGTATTAAGCTCAACTGAAAGAATAAAGATATTTTTACTTTTAAGTTGATCAAAATTAGGTAAAACAACATATGTTCATATGCATTACGATTCCTTTAACTACATATTAACTGCTTTCCTTAATATTCTTCCTGGCGATTTGAGAGATCTGCCTCTTGAAAGAAACCCAACAAAAACGAACCCAACAAAAGTCCTCTTTGAATTCGTTTTTTCAGACTCGCTGGTCACACATATCCCTGTGCTGCTTTGTGTTTTATGTAATTTAAATAAACAGTTTGCACACTGCAGAATCCTCAAATTACATGAAACCAAAATGCAAGCTATTTTGGGCCACATTCAAATTGTAAAAATTAGGGCAGGTACATCCAAAAAAGGGATTTGGAGATTGCCTCTAAAGAAGCACAGCTTGTACAAATTAGCAAATTACATTTTATGCAACAGATGTTGAGGAGGGAATTACAAATACTCCAGTTCCTGTTATATTAGTCCTTACTTGCCGTCATTTCTCTTTAGCAGTGCCATGCAGGGCTAATAATACAGAATAACACACCACATACATTATGACTGAAGTCTCTCTGCTGCTGATAAGCAGAGCTGTTATTTTTATTCCTCAAATAATTACTATGTTATTTTTATTCCCCATTATTCCCCAAAGCATAAAACTCTATTATACTTACTTTTTTCATACCAGTAACTCTTTTCATACACTGATGGTATTTCCCTCCTAAAGATTGTCTGATGAATGGAATGCAGCACATGGAAATGTGCAGTCCCATTGCTTGAACTGATATAAAATTAAATGAGAGTGGAAACACACAAATGAGATTTATGATCATAAGGCATTATGGAATAATGTTCTATCTTCACAGCTGCTCCTTATCCAGGTGCTGTTAAAAGCACTAAAAATATTCATAAAATTAAGTTAACTGTATCTTGATTTTGTGAAGGATTCTGAATAATGTGCTTTCATTGGCTTGATCATTTTATATGCTTCTGTCTTCCTAGTGTAAATAAATTCTTAGTCACAACTACCTGTTCAAACAACTTATAGAACAGTGTTAGCAGTGAACAGCTCTTCTTCTGACTGGATGAGCCAAACTTTTTTTGGGGAGAACTTCAGTTGGTTGAAGTGGGAGAGAAAAATTATCTTAATATATTATCTATAATTGCCTATTATATTCCTCAGCTCTAAATTTCTTCTAGTTATAATGCAGTCCATAGCATCAGTGTGAGTTGTCAGCCAGTCTAACAATGTTACTGTTATAAAGTACAAAGATTAATTTAAACAAAAAGGCTCTTGATCTTTTGTTCGTGTCTAAATGGAGAAGCAATGTGATAAAAGATAAATCAATGTACTTTACAGGTAAGACGATTTCCTATGAATATGCCAGGCAGAACATTCTTCTGAGTGTTTATATGAAGGCATTTGTATTAGCAGAGTTTGCACACAGATAGCATAATACCAACCAAGTAAGTGTTGCTATTGGTATGTGGAAAAGGACTTTATTTTACTGGATTTAATATTCATTGAAATGGAGGATTAATAGACTCAGTCAAAGCTAAGCCTGATGCAACTAACATTTCAATTTGATGTAGGATTTTGCTGCCTTATTTTTATAATGCTTTGAACACTTTTATTGAATTCTGTATCTTCACTGGGCTTTGGTCGCAAGTCTGCATTACAGAATCATAGATTTTTCAGAACAGTTGATATTGGAAGGGCCTCTGAATTCATCTGGTCCAACAGCTCTACTCGAGCAGGTCCATCCAAAGCTGATTGCATATGATTATGTCCAGGTAATTTTTTTTTAATATTTCTAAGAATGAACACTCCACCTGTGCCAGTACCCAGTTACCCTTACAGTAAAAAAATTGTTTCCTGATGTTCAGAGGAAATCTCCAGTGTTTGTGCCCCATTGCCTCTGTCCTGTCTCTGGGTATAACTGAAAGGATCTTGACTCTGTCTTTACACGCTCCCTTGATCAAACTGTATTTGATATTGAGGTATTGATCAATTTCCCCTGAGACTTCTCTTCCCTAACCTGAACAGGCCAAGCTCTCTCAGCCATTCCTTACAAGAGAGAAACTTCAGTCCCTTTACCATTTTCCTGCCTTCTCTGACCTGTCTACAGTATGTCCACACCTTGTATTGAGGAGCCCAGAACTACAATGAGATAGAGCCACAATGCTCTATTTGTGTCCTCACCAGGGCTCAGTAGAGGGGAAGGATCACCTCCATCAACCTTCTGTCCACAGTGATCTGCTTTGGCCCAGGATACCATCAACCTTCTTGGCTGCAAGGGTATGTTTGTTGGCTTATAGTCATATTGTTGCCTACCTGTCCTGCCAAGCTGTTTTCCAAATGATTGGTTTCCAGATGATTGGTGTACAACATATACTGGTGCACTTGTTGAGGTCCATCTGAATGGCAGCATGACCCTTTTGGCTTATCAGCCACTCCTCCCAGTTTTGTTTCACCTGCAACTTTGCAAAAGGAACACTCTGCCCTATCATTCAGATCATTAGTGAAAATATTACGAGGGACTGGACCCCTGGTAGACCCCCAATAGCTGTTGTCTTCCAGCTCAGCCACTGATCATGACCATCTGGGCCTGGACATTCAACTTTTGTTCGGTTCACCTTACTGTCTGCTCATCCAGCCCGTACTTCAGCAGCTTCTCTGTGATGGTCTTGAGAGAGAAACTGGTAAAATCTTCACTTAAGTTAAAGTAAACAATATCCATTGCTCTCCTATTGCTCTACCAAGTCAGTAAGTTATTTTTGGTTCGAAAAGAATACTGCTCTTTTTGTTGAGCATGGATTATTGTGGCTTAGAACAGTTGAGAGACTTGAAGGTAAAACTTTTATAGAGAAGGATGCAAAGTAATCTGTAAAAAGAAAGAAGACAATGCCAAATTTTGCCTGCCTAGAAATCCCTAAAAATAAGAAAAGAAATTCTTCTGCACAAGAAGAAATGTTCTTTTAATGTAATTTGAAGAAATTTATGGGTTTAGCCTACACAGAGATTGATAGAACTGGTAAAAGACTATATGGAAAATTTTTGTCCAAGTCCTTGTTAAATTTGGCAATGATAAATGCTTTGAAAGAGCTGGAAATAAGATGTGTTTAGAAATCCATGAAATGAAACAACTCTCAGGGAGTCTCCTACTCACATGCTTTCCTTTGCAGCTGATGTCCTGAGGTACAAGTCTTGTCTTTTCTGCTTAGAGGGATCTCCGGACATGTCACAGGATGATTTACCACTAGTGCGTTTTCAAGCCAGTGGGTAAAGAAATGAAAAATCTGTAAAAGAGCTACAGATAATAACAATTCCACAAAATACCCTCCCCAAACAAACAAACAAACAAAACACAAAAAAAACCCCCAACAAACAAACAAACCCCAAAACAAACACCCTACAAACCAAACGAAAAATTGCACCAAAGTTTGCTTTTCTAGTATGTGCTTGAAAGCAATCACCACATTTTGTCGAGGTGCCCTAGAAATGTTAATGAGATAGAATTAACTAAAGCCTTCAGAAATTTGCTAAAAAAATTGAAATTATTCCATAATTCCATGTAACCCTCCTAGAATTCTGCATTAATATGAATCTATTTAAAGTCAGCAAGACCTTTTCAAGAAAGTTTGACCTTGTGGTACTCTTAAGCAAGAAATCTTGTCCCATGTTATCTTTAGTTATTAGCTAAGAACCCAGTGGTTCTTACTGTTGCCATGATCAAGGAAAGTATTCAGCAGTCTGAAAGGAACAGGATATATTGTAAAATTATTTCACACTTGCACACTGAAATAGCTTCCTCCAAGTTAGTTTTTCTCCCTTGCCTTAATTTCCCAGTTTCTTTTATCAGTTCTGTTCACTTACATAAGTTATTCTTATGTTAGCTTTCTCTGTGAAGGATTTGACATAAAATACTCACATGAAAGATACAACATGTATTCTATAGCATTAAGTGCTGCATAATTCTGGCCTTTGTAGTGTCTCAAGGTAGTTGAAATGTAAACCAATAAAGCCAATGCAAGCTTGTTCTCTACAAATTAATAACACTGACTTCAAGTAGACCCCTCTTGATTTACAAAAACCAAGGTTGTTTTTAAAATATGACACATGTAAGGAAGAGGAAAAAGAATAGTGCACAGTAGCAGAGTAAATCTCAAGACTTTTCTTTTAAACTCCATTTTTGAAAACTGATCTAATGAGAGGATAATTGTTGCAGTCTGTTTCTCAGCAGTTAGTACTGTCAGCAGTATACAGAAGTTTTACACATCACAGAACAATGAGATAAAGAGAAGAATAAATGCAGTAAAACTCCAAGGGTAGCATGAGAAGATGAGGAAGAATTAGTATAACTTACTATAGAGATATTTGATTCTTTCATTCCAGATACTCAGTCTTATGTGTATAAGGTAAAGGTGTCAAATTGAATGCTAAAATATGTTTGTTGATGCTCTGGATTAGAAGGGCTGGGGACAGCAAATCTTGAATAACAAGCATGTTCCCTGACTTACTGACACAGAAGTAGTTCAGTGAAAATTCCACATAGAAGTCTTCCAGAAAAGAACTCATTAATTTTTTTTTTTAAAATGAAAGATCAGAAAAATCCTACTGTAGTTATCTCTGAATTCTCCAGGTTTCTCTCAAATGTCTGAAACATCATCAATCAATTCTTTCTATGTCAGAAAGCTGGAAATATTTCAGTGGTATAGAATGCTATAGAGTAGTCAAACCTAGAAGGCAATGTTTTCATTTGAAGATAACACTTCAAAATTGAACTCAGGGGTAACAGTATAAGAAATTCACCTGACGAGACCAGGTTCCAAATAGTCTAGTATTTTGTCTCTGACAGTGGCTGAAGAACATTCAAACTTGACCATATACTGCAGTCTGGAGTCAGTTGTGATTTATTTGTCCTGAACATCTGTGTCCATATCTGCTACCCCAGATAGCAGAGAAGTCCGAGGATCCAAATGCATATGAAAAGTTACTGCCTTTAGAGCTGACTTCCATGCTAGCTGAACAGCACACTGTAACATTCCCCCATTTATGTGACAACACAGGCTAAATATTACAAAGAGGTTCTTTTGAGTTAAAACTATTTGAACACATATTTCCAAACATTTGCATAATAGTGTAACTAAGAGAAAATTATCTATTTTTGTTTTCCATGAATATTCACCAGTTTGTTTTGTTCAGTTTCTTAAGGCCTGATACTTCTACCACTGAGACAATGTTCCTTCTTTAGTTCTTCCTTGGCTAGAGATGGAGATACATGTATTCTTGAGACATATAGCTGCCAACATGTAGCTCTTTTGAAAGAGCTTAAGCAGGATGCCTGAGCTTCTTGCCCTTATGTTATCTTGTAACCTGAATATTTTATGGTTTCTCAACTTTTAACTTGATTTTTAGTATTGGGGAAGCTTAGAAAGTGATAGAAAGTTAAGTCAGTGGTGTTTAAATGGAAGAAAATTTACTGGTTTTTTTTTTTTTTGCGAAGTTTTCTATAAAGTTCCTTTGATTGGAAGAGACTATAAATAGCTAGATTTTCATATGTTTTTGAAAACAATCCATATTCCCACCCCCAACCTTCTTCTGCAGATTCTGTTAGTATTTGCAAAATCTTTTCTTAGGAAAAACTGAACCACTTCAAGTTCTTAGTCTTCAGGCTTTGTACTTCAGTATGAAAATACTGATACACGTTGGCAGAAACAAACCTTTATATTATTGTAAAGAAAACTTCTGCTCAGAATGGATCCCTGACTTTTGTGATACTTTCTGTAATATTTTCCTTTATGGTAGCAATTGATGAAATTGATGTCAAAAGAGATGGAATTGATTCAAATGATAAAAATTATGGAAGACAGTTCTGTGTCAAGGTCCGGCATAGGACCTAACCTTCTCTTAAAGAGGGGTAGTGGAGGAACCTTTTCCCTGGGAATTTTACCTTTCCTGGTGTACAAAAATGTTACATATAGCCCACTTGCATTATTTTCAATGAGCCAGTTCTCCCATAAGCTATTGAGAACAACTGAAAAAAAAAAAGGAAATACATTCAGTTGCAATATTAAAAGTTCCTGTCTCTATTTTGCTGTAATGAACAATACTTTAACAATGTGTCCTAAATACATGATTAGAGATTACTTTAATTTGAAAATCCACACTGGTTCAAAAGAGATGGTAATTTCATTCAACCTGAAGTGTCATTTACTTTCTGAACTGGTTCCTGAATTACTGATGTATGATGCCAAAAGGTAAATTATTTTGAGCTAGATTTAATTTGAATTTCCTTGCATTTTAATTTGAATTTCCTTGCATTTTTTTGTTTGACAGAGGATTTCGCATTCTTCTCTTGTCTTCATTTTGAGGATCTTGCTCTTTTAATAATTGTGTTGCCTAATGCCCTAATCTGTTTATTACACTATAACTTATCTTGAACAACACTGCTTTTGTTCAAAATAAACAGATTTGGTATGTCTGTGCAATAGACTTATGTGTAGTAGGATGCTTTACCATCTAGAAAAGCTTGGAGGTTTCTAAATGCTTAAGAAATTATAATGCCAGTAGATTTAGCATTTGTATATCTGCAGGCTCATGCTTATTCAGTTGTATCAAGGCAGCTTAAGCTAATATCTAATCTTCTTATGGAATAGTTCTTCCTGGAACAACAACAGGATTGTGCATAACAAGCTTGAACAACCATGTGGCTCTACTGTTGTGTGAAAGGCAGGGAAGGAGAAGTTGCCTAACTTTTTTTTCTTTACCAAATGTTTGATTATCCTTGCATAGGACAGCCCAAGGGTCTTGCTGTGGTGCCATGTATTCAACTCAGACAAACGAAGAAGTCATGAAGGAATCGTTGTCCACCCTGATGCTCTTGTTTATGCCACTTATCCAACAAAGAGGGAATTAAACAAAAGTGGCTGAAAAATTATTTTGGTACTATAGTGAGCTTAGGTATATATGACAATGAAAAAAACTGGATTGTGTTTAGTTATCCATGTATTAGAAAGGAAAATGATTAAAAAAAAAAAAAAAAGCAATGTTTCCCTGAAAAATTACATTCATTACATACTGATACTCTGTTTCTGACAAAAAAATATGACGCATGAGGTAGAAGTCTAAATGGCATTATATTATTTCAAATTCATACTTTGTGGGAAAAAAATAGGCAACTTAGCTGTATGCAGAGATTCAGCTCGCTGCTCATTTTTCTCAGCACTTTCAGCTGTACTCCAAATGATAGAATTCCCTTAGGCTTCAAGGAAAAATGTAGATCCTCTCTAGTGGAAATGATAAACCAAAGGAGTTCATCACTAAAGCAGCAGCATGCATTGCTAGAAATCTAGAAAGAATTTCAAGGGGTGGTGTAAGGAGGAAACAGTGTGGGAAATTGGGTAGCTTTGGCTTTTTGGGAATGGGAAAGACTAAATGAATTTCTCTCTTGTGCATTTCATTGATCTCATTGATGAGCTGAAATAACATCACAACAAAGAATAATCTACTTTCTCATCTACCTCCAGATATTGTCTTCTCTTTAACAAATAGTGCAGGTAAAAGTGTCCAGGGAGAAAACCAATAACTTTCCTGTGCAGCTCCTGATCAGGTTCATTATGATCTTGCAGAACAAAATTACTTAATCTTATCCTCCTTGTTGCTTCATATACAAGCCCTGTGGTTTTTTTCCTGCCTCTGTTTTATAAATCCATACTCATTTTTGACTGTGCTGAAACTATATTAAGTAATTTTACTCTAGGATGTTAAGTTAAAATAATTGTTAAATATCATATTTAAATTGAGAAATAAAGAGAGCATAGTATGAATTTTCATGGGTTTTTCTGTAAGCTGTACTACTTTGATGGGAAGTCACAGGTTGGTGATAAAACCAATTATTTATATTATTAATGAGAAATGTGTAACACAAGATATATGTGTGTTTTCTAGTGTTAGATAAGAAAGGTAAATATCATGCTATCTATTGAGTAACTTAAATATTTTTTTCCTTATTCAAAAGTGTGAAAAATAAAATCAAAGATTTTGTTTATCTATTTGTGATAGAATTCCAAGATTTTTTCCCGTTTGTCATACAAATCCGAACTGAATTTTTCATGCTTTTTAGGAAAAAAGGAAAACATTTTCATATAATGCCTTGAAATGTTCAACGTAGAAATTTCTCAGTGTAGGATAGCTTCCAAGAAAAATACTGACGCTAGAAAGAGGGGGTTTTTTTGTTAAGTGCATGTTTTGCATATGCGTCCTTATCTTGTTCATAATTTTTCTTCGAATTAAGATTTTTTCCTCCACCCAATGCGCACTTAATATAGCAAAGTTCTTAAAAAAACCCAAAACCCAACAAAAAAAAAATACAGACAAGAAGCCTCTTGAAAACAGATATTTAACATAAATTTTTCTCTTCTTCTTACTGGGCACTAATCAGACATCATTTTGCATGGAGGGTCACCTTAATTTAGATAAAACACAGTCACAATGTGCAAAAAATGAACATCATCTTCACAATTATTGCTTCATACAGCCATCTTTTCTTTCAGTAAAATATGACTTGATTTTCTCTTAAAAATGAATTTACCAGGTTCACCCAGGTTGTTTAATTTTGTTCATAATTCAATTTGGCATATAAGCAGTTTAGAAGGCTACAGAAAACTTATTAATAAACTTTGGAATCATAGAATGACTATGTTTAGAATGTCTACAGAAAAGCTATTTGCATCTTGCCTGACCTCTCATTCATGTGGTATTGCTGTATCTCTCTCTTTTTCTCCCAGCTTTTCTTCTGTTATTTCAAACACACTTAATTATATTTTATTCTTATCACCCCATTGAAGGGAAAGGATAATAACAAAGTCATTAGACTTTATTAAACTGATGATAAAAGCCAGAAATTCTAAAGGAATATTTACAAGATGAATAAGTTTTATTTAAAAGTATGGCTTCTTGGATCTCGTCATATCCTAATACATCTTTAGAGCTGTAACTAAAAAACAGCTAATGGTCCTAATCTATTAAACATGAAAGAAAACTATGACAGAGGGATTAATATTATAGCCAAACTCCCTCTATTTGTCATTTTAAAAATCATTAATTGCTCTAGGCTGTTCATTGTTATTAGTAGTTGAGATCTTTTTCTTTCTTTGGTTTTGAAGTTTGTAACTCATATATCTTTCTCAAATTACTTTCAGTGGATGAATTACAAATAAAATTAATGATTATTTTTTTCTTGAACTTCTAAAATTCAAAGAATGAAATCTTTGAACGTTCCTATTTTTGATTCCTATTTCATATTAGATAAATCAGAATTTAGCATCCAAATAGAGCAATAGTTGCATGCATACATCTGCAAATCTGGGATCATCATTATTACAGAGAAAAGAGGAGCAGCATATTGACCAAAGATGGACCAACCATGCCATGAGAGTTTAGGTACTGGAACACTCAGCGCTAGTATAAAGATAAGATTTATTTTTTTTTTTTTTTAATAGAGGATCTATTATAGCTTCCTCTGTCCTTTCTACTAATCAAAAAATGAACAAACTTTTAACAACAATGAAAAAAACCACCAAAATTGATAAAATGATCCTCTTTTTTAGATAGCACATGATGAACCATTCAACTTAGTTCAAGAAGCAATAAAGGATATAGAAAAGTGGATTAAACTGAAACCATGTTTGTTCTTTAAATGGAAAATGTAAATATTGTTAACACTAATAAAAATACAATTATTTTTCTAAATCCTCACAATTTCCAAGGTAAGTCTATCCATAGCTTAGGATAGCTATGGAGGGGCCTCCACACTGACAGTGTATTCTGTATCTGTTAGGAGCAGAATTTCCTCTTACAGAAGGTGAACCTGGTCATTGTCAGCAGCGTGGTGCTACACGAGATGAATCACCAGTCTAGTGACTTTCTTCTTATGTTGCAAATAAGAGAGATGCTTTTTAGGATTATAGGGAGATAATAGGATGATATAGTGAGAAATCTTCTGAGGTGACAGAGGTCAGTGGCTTAAATTTTCTCACTCATGGTGTTAACTGAATATATGGGATGCACATCTGAAAGTGTAACAGTGTCAGAAGAAAGAACAGATGTCAGATTATTTTTGAATTTCTGCAGAAGTTTTATAAAGTTCTTGAAACCTTTTGAAGTTTTCCAAGGTTTGATTCAAATTACAGTGGTTGCAAATTCTATCACTTTTATGTTGCTCTCTGTTATTTTGCCTCTCATATATATATATATATATATAATATAATGCTTGAGTCCAAAGATCATTTCAGGGATGATATATGTATTTTAGTTTTTTAGACCTCCACATTTTCTAGCTTTTCTTTCCTGACAAGTTCCATCATGCTGACCTATTGTTCCTATTCACTTTAACTATATGTATGCTGTGCTTCTTAGCAGTGCACTAGAGATATAATAAGATTTTTTTCTCATCTTTGCAAGGCACAGCTGAAAAATTGAACTCAACAGTATCCTGTATCAAAAACTTATATAATCTCAGCTCATTGTTAGTGTAATATAAAGAGTCTTCTTGTATAATTTTGCATTTCAGTGAGGTTAATTCTAGTCTTTCATTAAACTGCCATTGTGATCTAAGCTTCTAATGGAAATTTAGAAATATTTCATCACCTGCATATTTTCAGAACCATAGCTATTAGACCAGAAGTGATGGTTTCTTGCACAGGCATGAAGAATTCTTTGAACATTTATACTAATTGAATTTTTTTTTAATTTTTAAATTTGAACTACATAATGTTTGCATTTTATGTTTAGAAATGAGATTCCCCCTAATCTTTTGCTGTTTAGAAAAGAGTACAAGTTCCTTGAAGAAAGTTTCTTAACGTGAAAATAAACTTGACTAGTCTTATTGATACCAAGAGTTAGGAAATACCACTGGGTATTTCCAATTATGGAAGGAACAAAAGGTATGGAGATGTTTAGGATAGCAAAGACGAGCCTTGAGAAGATACAGAATTTGTGACTAGAACAGAAAAGTGAGTCAGATGTGAGGCCAGTATGTGAAAGTGTATCACTGGTTTCTTTCATTGAAGAGGCATCATAACACAGTGTGGAACAAGTGCTCAAAACAGAATCCATAGCTGTGATGGTTTTCTGCTGCATTTTTGTAAAGCTTAGCTTTTTTTATTTTTATTTACTCCTTCTTGGGCAGATGGACCATGTTGCCCCCATTTGACATCAGATTCTCTTGGGAAAGGAGGAAGGAATATGGAAGATGTGGCTCCATGGAGTGCGAAATTGCAGATCTGGGCAGGCAGGAAGATAAGATTAGGAGAGCAATACACATTCCCTAAGGCATTCATTGTGTATGCTGCTGTTAGTAATATAAGCAGATGCTGCTACTCATTAATGTCTCAGGTTCTGGGTTCTGCATTGTTAAAGCTCTGTACCAGATGCTCAGCAAAAAATATTCCTCAAGAGGAAGGGCTGTGACAAACCTGAGCACTAGTCTGTTTATGCTGTGGTCCAAAGTGGCTCTAGCCTCCTAGTCTTGCTAAAAATGATGGGGTGTTTTTAACATTTTGACATGCCAGGAACTGTACTTTCTCTAAAAATGTGCACTAAAAATTTACATAAAATGGATGCAGAAAGTAGAAAAAAAAAGGCCAAGAATTTGGGCAAAGATGGATATTATTCTTGTCAAATTGCATCGAATTCACACTTGAGCTTAATTGTATTTAATGGCTCAGAAGGAGGCTCTAGTCTTAGTGACTGACAGAAACACAGTGACTGTATTAAAAATAAATTCTTAGATTGAGTCAAATTTGAATTAGAATAAACAATCTCTTATTTTCTTATTAAGTGATGAAGGTTTTAATGAGCTCAGAGACTGGGATGAGTTAGTGAACATTCCTTTACAATAGAGTCCAATTTTTATGATATAAATATTTTGTTGCTCAACACATACAGTTTAAATATGCATCTAATAAATGGTTTCTGCTCCTTGCATTGTCAATTGAGAGATTCCCAGTAATTTCAAGGACATTTAACTTCCTCTAGACACTATAGTATGTTTCTAAGGGTATTTTGTCTTAAAACATACAAAATTACTAGTAATTAAATAATTCTAGAAGCCCTTAAATCTTAAAATTTCTTTCCAAATTATGGAGAATCTTTGTTTGAAAATGGTGGGAAAGTAGTGAGTTCATATTCCTGTTGCTCATCAGAAAGTGCTCCATTTCCTAATTTATGGAACAACTCACAGAGCTTCGTCCCTTGGAGCCTTGAAGTATCTGGTTGTGTTCTGTCAATTACTGCATCTCATATTGTCATTGGTACAGTAAGAGATTAAATCACATTTTCGGTGCTTTCTTCTAACATTAGCTTTACCTTTGTAAAGATGATGTGAATCTATTACATGTAGGATTTGGATAAGGTTTTGCTGAATGACACTTGCTGCTCAAACAGCAAAATAGTACATTAACAGTCATCATACATTATGTTCTCAAGCTAATCTATTTGTAGGATTTCAGCTGAAGATCGCTTAGCTTCTCTCAGGTTTTAATTACTTCAGAGGCTTACAAGGAATCTATGAATCTAATAATTAAGGGGGCTTGAAACTGGATTATCCAAGGATTATTGGTTGTCTGCAGTTACTTGTAATTAGCCACCTGATTTTGGCCTTTTCTGTCTCTAGGGGAGAGAACCTATCTGTCTTAATATTGTACAGGACTGGGACTCAAGTCCTGTTAGCTCTGAGCTGTGAGTAGAGCATATTTTAAAAGGCACTTGACTTTTCTGTGTAAGTTTCTCTGTTGGTAGCAGTGGAGATGACAATGCTAAACCTTCTCTGTAAAACATTTTGTGAGTATCAGGAAAAGCTCTGCGTAGGACCAAGGACTTTTTTATCGCATCTTGTTAGCAGAAACAGATCAACTAAGACAAACAGTTAAATAGAGAAATAAATATCACAATAAACTTGATGCACATAAACTACTTTTGATAAGAAATTTATATCAATGTTAATGAGGTCAATCAATTAAGAGGACAGTGTCAAAAGTATTTTTAGCTGCTGATAGGAGCTAGTTTATCATCCATCACTGTACTACATAAGAATCACAAATATTGTGCATTAAATCAGTATTAGGCATAAATGTTATAAGAACCCAGCATGTATAGGCCAGCACTGATGCTCTTGCGTAGACTATATTTATAACTTCACCAAACAGTCAGCTCACTGCTGTGGGGTGTGCACTTCATGCAGGCTATATGGTTCAGTGATTCTTTTTAAGGACATTTTAGGTAGAAGTACCTCAGCACATGGGAGACTGTAATGAAGCAAGGAAAAGGAGTAGCTGGTCCCACCTGACTTGATTGATGTACAACAGAATTTTCTTTAACTATGAGGCTGTCTATTCACTAATGGAAAGTACCTATTATTTGCTGCACAGCTGTCTTACCAACATATTGCCATTTTTTGTCTGCATAAGATGTAAAAACACATAAAGTTACCTGATATCATCTGAGGAATAGATAAGCTTGGCTGTCTGCTAGGAACTTATTTTGTCTTTAGAATTTTTGAATGACAAAGGACAGAGGATATTCAATTAAACAGATGTAGAACTCAAAGCCAAGGAGGCAATTATTTATTTTTCAGTGATTCAAGCTACCAGCTTGCCAAACTGCACAGTAATATCATCCTCTGAAACAAATTTTTTTTTTGAGCATTTTTAAATTAATCCTTCTTGTTCTTTCTTACGGTGTTAATCCTCTTTGGCTAGTTTAGCCTCTTCTTTCTCAGTGTCTAAGCAGAATTTAATAAAACCAAGAGATTACAGAAAGATAATATACATCTTGCTATTTATGATGTTTTCTGTATGGTTTTTAAGCCTGTACTACATGTATTTAGAGATATTGGCTTTTCATCTTCTGGAGAAAAATCATGAAGCAGTGTAAAGGAAAAAAAAAACAACCTGTCAAATTCACAGATTGAATCTGTGGAATGGAATCACAGAATCATAGCATCAGAGTATATCAAGTTGGAAGGGACCTATAAGGATCACTGAGTCTAACTCTCTGATCCTTTGAGGACTACCTAAAATTAAATCTGATCATGAGTATTTTCCAGACACTTTGTGATCTCTGACAGGCTTGGTGCCACAAACACTTCCCAGAGGAGACTGTTCCAGTGATTGACCACTTCCTCAGTGAAGAACGTTTTCCTAGTGTCCAACCTCAATTTCCTCAGGTGCAGCTTTATCCCATTTCCTCCTGTCCTATCTCTGGTCAACCGAGAGCAGTAGTCAGCATCTGCCCCTCCACTTACTCTTCTGGGTAGGTTGTAGTAACTTCAGTGAGGTCTTCCCTCAGTCTCCTCTTCTCCAGGCCCAACAAACCAAGTGACCTCAGCCAGTGGCTTCCCCTCCAGACACTTCAGCATCTTCTAGAACTCCTTTGGATGCTCTATCAGAGCTTTATATCCTTTGAGGCACCCAAAACTGCCCCCAGCACTGGAAGTGAGGCTGCCCCAGAGCAGAGCAGAGCAGGACAATCCCCTCCCTTGCCCAGCTGGCCATGCTGTGCCTGATGCCCCCAGGCCCTCCTGGCTGCCAGGGCACAATGACTCATAGTCAGCTTGCCCTTTACCAGGACTTCAGATTCCTTTCTGTGAGGCTGATCTCTGGCCTCTCATTCCCCAGTTTCTATGCATAACCAGGGTTTTCTAATCCCAGGTAGAGAATCCAGCACTTGCTCTTGCTAAATTTTATTCATTTATGTAAAATTGTTGAAGGCTCAAGATTAGGCTTCCAAAGTTTAAACTTTGGAATTGCTATTGCCTAGGACAAGATTTCTCTCTGGATAGTCTATGGGTATTTTGCATGGGATGTGTCCCTAATGAATACTACAGGAGAGAAACCTTTTCTTTCTAAACACTAGAAATGTCTGTTGCCTTTGTGTTGTGTCATCACATAAACCTAAACTTTAGCTCTCTTTATAATGAAACAAAAAAATTGTTCATCTATTTTGCATGCTATTAAGTGACAAATATGTCACTTAATGTAAAAATTTAAAAGCCTGCCTTGTGCAAATATGTTGTGGGCTTGGAACAGTCATGGAATAGGAACTTGATTTCATTTCAGGTGCTGAACAAGTGCAAAATGCAGATACTCCTTTCAGAAAATTTACAATTCAGCTGTAAGACTACAGATAAGAAAATAAATTCTGAGGACCAGAGGGGAATAATGTTAGTGTGAAGAATGGCAGTCACAGCATACCATGCATATTGCTAAAGTGGAGTATTATCTTTATATAGACTTCTAATGTAACACAGGAGAATGACAGTGTAGGGCTTTTCCCGTTTATGTCAGCGTATAGTATAAGGAGTTGATACTGATTTATGAGTCTTATAGAGCTTGAAACTTGACTTTCCAGAACCTGTTCCTCTGAGGCAGTACAGTTAGCAGCTTTCTAAATGGAACTAGTAGCTCTGTGTATTTCACTGAAGGATGATAAAGACTAAAGATCCTGAATGCTAGATTAACATCCATTTCTCTGGTGCAATCAGATAGATCCTCTGGGCTGTCGAGGTTTGGATGCAAAATGTAATCCTCTTTTTTACGATTTTTATTTGCTTGGTGGGAGTTTAGTTACCGGTATCTTAGTGGATGAATTATATCTGTAGTTTTCATGTATATCTATTTTTCATCTTAAAATATGGCTACAAAATGTGTAACTTTATTGTTTTGAACAAATGAATATTCAAAAAAAGTCAGTTCATATTCAAAATGAAAAGTTGATGTGTTGTAGATTCTCTTATGTGATGAGATAGAATAAACACCAGGATGTGGATGAAATGCATAAGTGAATAATCTTGCTTACCAATCCTGATAAGTGCCTTCACCTTATAATGAATGATATGGAAGATGAGGAGACTCAGCATCAGTCTGGATAAGTCTGTAAGTGCTGTTCATCTCCATTATCACTCTATTAATTCATTTCATTTACAACTTTGACATAGTCACTTTTAGGAAACTGATCCATACAGGGTAGCGAAGACAGTTTCTGTGCTGCTTATTGTTACATCTTTCCTGGTCTTTACAAGATTGGACAATGTCTGGTGAATTCAAGTGTTGATTACAATGTCATTATGTGTCTTCTGGAGTTTTTTTTGCAGGAGAAGAATGGGATGATCAATGTGGAGTACTGTTGAATAGACTTAACTAGATAACAACATGGCACTTTTTTGGAGGAGGAGATTTCATTTAAATATACTATCAAATGTGTTTTCTTAAATACTGAACTGATGATTCCTTCTATTTGGCTTTTGTTTCTTGAATGTGTCATTTAGAAAATTAACAGAGATCTGTTCACTGGAACTGTGGTTTGTCTGACAGTGAGCACTCAAGGCATTGTAGTGTTTTTTATATTCTGCAAGGTTTTCCTCCTTCATTGTTTGATACTTCTGTATTTTGACTGTCCATCTTTTATAAAACATCCTTTTTATGGAAAGAAACTAGGAATTCAGAATTGCAGCCTGTAAAATCAATTTGAACTGGATGGAAAAGTTTTCATGAAAATACTTTGCATTAACTTCCCAGTCCAGCACTCCAGTCTCTTGCAGTTGTTCCCTAGTTGCCCTGTAGCCCTGTTCTTGTTCGCTGTCTGACAGGGCCTTGAGCACTGCTTAATTACCATGCAGATTAGGAGAGAGACTTTTCACAGACAGTGTGCTTCCCTTGAGATAGGAGCTTATATCTTCAAGCATCTAAGATAAAAATAATTACTAGCTGTACCTGTTTTTATAGCAGGTAAAAATAAAGATTTAAACCAATCAGTGGTAGTGTCAGCTTCGGGAACAAAAAAGTACCCAAGACTTCTTGCAACACGTAAGTAATTGCATATTTTAGAGGAGATAGAAGTTGCTGGAATTATTATGAGAGTTTTATGTTTTAGTGCCTGATCTTTGTTTACTAGACATCTGGAGTATTTCCCTGTGGTCTGTGGCTTCATCAGAATTTACTGAGATGTAAGAACTAAATTTGACTTTAGAACTTTTACATTTAAACCTTCTTAATTCTCTTACACTGTCACTCCTCCTAAATATGCAAGTCTTTTCAGCTGCCAGCATTTTTGAACTCCTTCAGAAAAGGCACTTAGTGTGTGAGGATGATGTATATATTTTATTATCTAATTGAATAGCTGTGTTTGGAATTACTTAAGAGAGAATAGATTGCACTGAGATATTTTCAGCCTGACCTGGACATCACTTTAAATGAACTTCCATACAGAGATTCAGTCATTCTTGTAAGTAGGTGCTTCTGTTAAATGTAGGTAAAAAGGAGGTGAAGGTTGCAGTTTGTGGTCATGTGAGTAAGAAATGGTGACATTATTGAAGATTTTCATGTGTTAGGTATGCAGCTCTCAAAAACAATACCAGAAACCAGGAAATATTAGGGATGGTGTATTTTTAAGAAGATGGGCAGTTAGTTCACTCTTAAGCAGTTTTTTTCAGCATCACGAATGTTAGAAGTATGGACGGCACCTGAAGCTTAGTCAAAAAATTCCATTTTCACCCTTCATTTTAAGACATATATTAAATGGTTTTCAGCAAATAAAATGGTAAGTTTACAATGCTGTGGTCTGGATAAAGTATTATTAACACCAGAAATACTCGTAGAAACATTTTTATTTCTAAAAATTGTCATTTCAGCTGGAGCATAAGGTATCTTGGTTACTGTGTTGCAGTTGCAAGTGCTGGTTCATTATCATCATAATAAGGAAGGCACTCACACTGTAGAACACCACTTAAAAATGCCATTTATTGGAACTAAGACTGTAAAGGAGAAAGTCTTTTGAGATTTTACAGGAATTTCTTAAAATAAAACAGTTCTATTAATAAATTCAACTGACAAAAAAAAAAAAAAAAGTGATGTTCACATGAGAAGTTCTTCCTGCCTTTTTGCCTAAATACAATCCCAGTAGTGAGTAGCTTCCCACAGGCTCCTGTGTTACCCTGGGTGGGCTGTGGTTCTCGTGCAGCCAAGGGATACTCCATAGCACAGCACAGCACAGCACAGGTGTGATGGCACAGTGACATAAATGTAGCATAGAGCAGCACAGGCATCACCTGCTCAGGTTAACTGTTGTGTGGATCCCTAATCCTTCAATTTACAGTGGTCTTCTGGTTACAATCACTAGATTGTACAGATCTGGAAGGTACAGATGTGGAATTTTAGAGAACTCACTTGGTGTGGTCATAACCTAAAGAAATATCATGTAATATAGTAGAATTAGTTAATATTATTTTTTATGCTTAGTTTGAGATTTTTAATCTTTCTGATAAGGTCTGGACTGTGATAGTACCTTAGTCTCCTGTCTGAAGATGATTGTTTCATTAGTTCATTCTCAGAGTTGGAAACAAATGTCAGGATGTCATATAACAATATGTGGTAGCCTTCCTTTTATTTGTTTAATTTAGGGGTTTTTACTGTTTTTGGTGACTTGGGACAAAGATCTTCACCTTCAGATTTGTCTGACGGTTTCAAAGGATTGGAGTCCACCTTTCTGCATAGTAACTTATAAATTGAAAGCAGTGGGCTCACACATCTCAAACTAAGTGTAAGTGAAGCACATGGGATGTATTTGCACTTGTTTTTCTTTTTAAAAGGCAACAGTTGCTTATGTTAGTGAGCCACAGGATACACAGCACCTAAAATTACAGGCTTTTGGGAGAAATCTGTAGTGGTGTCCCACCTCTTAAGAGTACTTGGAGTCACAAACATTCAGTTCTTTCATATGCCTTGAAACAGGAACTGGACCTGAAGTTCCTCCCTTTTAAGTGCCTCACCTGATAGTTTATGCAGTTATTCACCCCTGTGACTTTCTGTTGTTGTACAGTGTTCATAGTTACCATTAGCCTCCAGTGATTATACTGTTAGTCTGTAGTTTTTATCTGTGGGGCTCAGGTGGCTTTTCTTTATTTGCTCTTTTGGTTCCTGTTCTGGAAGGCCTCATGGTTTCCTATTCTGAGAATGACCAAAGTACAAAACTGTAACTACTTTTGGATCTGGACAATTTGTAGACATCAAAACATTTGACTGTCTAATTTAAGCCATTTCCCTAGATTTTCTCCAGAGTCAGTCAATAGGAAGAGGTAGAACCAGCTCCAGTTCATCCTGTTATTTTGTGCATATATCTTATGACAGAATGAATATGTTTTTGGTGATGGTGGCCCCCAGTTGAACCAAGATGACAAATGTCAGATAAACGTCTTTTAGATTGCTAAAGTAGCTGCGGTTAAGTCTCAGCTAAATGTTTTATGGACGGAAATTTTAAAAATCTATGGCAAAGAAAGCGTTGACAGTCTGCATTCTTAGCCGTTTTACTGCTAGCTTGGAAAACATTTTTTAATTGTGTGTTTACCCAACCATCCTACCTACTCCTTTTCAGATAGCTGAATTTTGGTATATGACACAGAATATTTCATCTGTCTGTTCATTTCACATTCTGTTAGTTTCTTTTATATAATGAGAACTCCTTGGCCATGACCTTTCATCAGAAGAAGACTAATCACTTGAAAAATATTCTTTGAATGCCTGAAAAAAACCTCTACCATGAATGTGCATGACAGCAATTAAATACATTTTGCAAAAAGAGGCAGAGAGCAGGGCATATGCAAGGAATTTGTGACTTATTGTACTGTTTATTCTGTAAACGTATAGAAAATAAAATGTACTGTACTGAAGTACTCAAGCACTAGAATATTAATCCGATTAATAGATCTTTCAGGGAGGCAGCAAAAACATCTTTGCATCTAAACAAAATGCATGAATCGTTCTTTAAAATGTGAGTTTAAAAAAGTATTGTCCCACTTTTCTTTGCAAAGAATTCACTTTAGTGCTTTAAGTTGGTCAATCATCTGATAATTCCCAGAAGGTACAGTTTAATTTGCATATAATTGTTTGGTAGACTGCTTTTCTTCGGTTAAGCCTATTATTCTTTTACTCTGCACTGTGCAGTTTCTACAGGTCATTCCATGCAGGCCCTGTTTCCAAAGTCTGGAAGTGAAAACATTCATACTAAAGCCAAAAAATGTATATTAATAGTGAGGCTAAGAAATTTTAGTTTGTGTGACTACTCTTATTTTATCAGTGTATATAATTTTGGACATTAGGAAGAAGTTCTTCACAGAATGGACTGCCAGGGAAGTGATAGAGTCATTCTCCCTGGAGGTGTTTAAGAAAGGTCTGGATGTGACACTCAGTGCTGTGGTCTAGTTGACAAGCTGGTATTAGACCATAGGTTGGACTTGATGATCTCAGAGGTCTTTTCCAACCTTGCTGATTTTGTTATAATGGCAGTAATAATACAAGAATATTCCAACTGCAAATAGTTTCTTAGAATGCATCTCATATCATTGGCATATGGTATGGTCTGTTTAACATACAACTAGATTTTTGAATATATTTTGTTATTGGATACCTCCTAATAACTGAAATGTTCTCCCATGAGAAAATAGCAAGCTCTCCATTAAATTTGATTAAATATTCTGAAGATCTGAAAGGTCAGGGTTCATCCAGTGAGCTCCTAAATCAGTTGTGTGAGTTAGAAGTGCAGTTATGCCCTAAATTTTTGGCATCTTAACTTTTCCAGCTCACACAAGATTATCTGTCACTAAACAGCTACATATTCAGAGGAATATACACCTGTTTATGGCAGATAAATTTGTATCCATGTTGTATCCATATTTATCTGTTGATAGATAGACACTGTATCCATATTTAGCAGTTGATCAGAATATGTTTGTTAGTTTGAGTCATTAAGTTTTCTTCAGTAGGTCTCAGTGGTCTTTATCTTCAACTGTAATTAAAACTTCATGATAGCAGAGGCTCTTTCATGCCTGCTGTGTATACCACAAGTGTCTTACAAGAGAAGTGTGTTACTATATCATGATATATTTGCAACAGCAAGTAAATCAGAGGCCAGGGGTCTGGCTTAATTATTTCAGACTGCAAGTTCAGAAGCAGCAAGAGAATGGAAGAGGAAAAGTTGACCCAAATGTATTCTGTAGAGAATATTTATTAAGTGTGGTATTCTGTATTTTTATTTGTTCCTTTAGAAAACAGTCTCCTTATCCATAGATAGAAGATGAGAAGGGATTATTACAGTATCTTCTCATGTTAAATAGGCCATAGAATATCACCCAATTGACTCTGTACTGGAGATCGTGTCTGCTGGGTTTTTCCCAAGTCGTTTTGCTGAAATCTGGTATCAGTAATCTGTCTAGAACATCTCTAAGTGAGAAATTTTATTAACCTTGATAACTGACTTATTTCCTCATTCAAAGAAATAGGATAAACAAGTGTAACAACAGATGCTATTAAAAACACATTATCTTAGTTTCAGTTAGTTCCTCGGTGATTATACAAATACATCAGAAGTTGAAGACACTTGTTTTCAGATCAAAAATTTGGGAAGATATTTCTGATTTGGTTTCAAAGAGAAATTACCTTATATACTATGATAATATATATTACTCGAGATATGTATTTAAAATTATCCAAATTTTTAAACTCCCTCATACAAATTTTTATTTGAATATAATTGTAAGTTTTAAAAGATATCCTTTTCCCTTCAGCAGAAATAAAAACACTTTACCTATCAAAAGATTTTTAAAATCAGCTTCCTGAATTCTCGTCATAATATTGGGTTTTTATGATGATAAGGAAAGAGGCTGTGATGATTGGAAAAAAAAAAACAAACCCAACCAACCAACAAAACCTGGACTAAAGGATTAGTGAGGAGACAGTACAGAAAGCAGAAAATAAGTTCTTTACAAATTACCATTGAATATAGCAATAAAAATGAGTGTTATGAAATTACAAGGTAATCAATCAGATTCATATAATTTCTCAAAATGTTCCAGATGAAATCAGTCTTTTGATGAAATGGGAGTTTTGCTAATACTGCCTTTTTGACACAGACAATACTAGTGTACACCAGCAGGAGGAGAAGGTGCTGAGATATTGTAAATCTGCTAACTGATATTATCTAAATATTAAGACAGAAAAGCTAAAGAAAAGTGCTGTTCCATTTAAGATGACGGGGGGGAACAGTGTGGAGAATAAGGGAATGGAGACATTTAGAAACTACCTGCCATCTGCCTCAGACTATCCCAGAGCCTATTTCTCCTAATTTGTGGCCTTGTGCATTGCAGATACCTCAGCAGCTGGGAAGAGCAAAGAAGAAAATGGAATCAGCCTTTCTGGACAGTATTTCAAACTGTTATTGGTGTAGTATGAAATACATAGATGAAGAAAAGCAACCAAACTTAAAAGCTTTTTAATATGAAAATGTTTTGAATACCGACAGTTGAATGTATCATTTACGGCATGCAGAGTGGTGATTAAGAAAACCTCACTTCAATTTTGCAGGCATTTTGCAGCCATCTTGCACAAGCAGAAGTGAGGCTGAAAGCAGGCAGCAATCAGACAAAAGTGCTCCACTTTGTTTTGACATCTTATTGAAGCCCAATACAGTTGTTTTTATCAGCTGTTCAAAGGGGAAATATTAGTTTGGTACACAGAAGTACTAGTCCTCCTTTAGGTGCAATTGGCAGGCATCACTAGACAAAGCCTAGGTAGATTTACAAAGATAAAACATTTCAGACATTTGTCAATTTTTTTTTTTTTAATTTAGAATTGTTTTTATTTTCCATTCTGGTTGTCATCTAATGTACTGCTATCCAGTATTGAATGGCTTCGGGGCCCTGCCAGAAACCTGTTGTCCTGTATTTTGATACAGCCAACACTTTTCTGTATACATCAGAATGTGGGTTTCCAATTGCAATTGGCTACTTATGGAATTGCATCACTAAAAAGGTCTTCTGTTCCTCCCACCCCTCTGTAACTCTGTAAGTATCTCTTCAACAGCCACCTAACCATGCTGTCATGTGAAAGAATGAAATGGCTAACATTTAATTTTTATAGGACAGAACAATCTATACCATGCATAATATATACAAGAAATCTGTGATATTGAAGCATCAGACTAATAGTTAAAAAATAGGGTATTTTTATATAGGTGAAAAAGATTAATTTAAATACTGTTTTTTGAGGAGATTTGCTAATTGAAAGAAAAAGGTAATTAAGAATTAATCGAGAAGTTTTTTCAAATCAAATTTTACAAACTTTGCATAGAATGCAAGTGCAAAGAAACTTGACTAATACCAAAGTCTTTAGATTGAAAAATACATTTTTATGGAAAAAATCCCAAACAAGCTAAATTAAGCATAGATAAATATTTCCAATATGTAATAACAATAGACTTCTTAAGGGAGCACTGATCTAAAAGGACATTTTCTAATCAATTGGAAAAATGAAACATCTTTTGAGCAGCATGATGCCTAAATTTTCTTTTTATTGTTTATGTACGCAAGATACACAGGTATGTATATTTTTTTTTCTCCCCCACAGCTATTATTTCAAATGTCAGGAAAATTTTTAGACAGTCCAGAATATTTCTCATCATATATGTCTGCTTCTAAGCCACAGGCAAGCAGCACCTACCTGGCTATTTCTTGAGCCCTAAACAGCATCTTCCTTGATAAATGTTTCATGCACAAATGCATATGAACCATACAGAAAGTTGCTTTGACATGTCATATAATTTTTCCAGTCTTGACTAGCCATCTCATTATATTATGACTATTTTCTACCATCCTTATCAGGTGTGCTGGTCAGGTGCAGAAGAAAATTTTAAAAGCTGTTGGCTTGTTTAAGGTAGGGCTAAATTAATCACTACACATCTCTAATAGAGCTTTCCTAAACTGCAGTTTATAACGTGCTACTTCCATGAAAACCAGAACCAAGAGTTTCTTTGTACTTTGACATAACTTTCTAGGTGTTTCCTCACAAATAACTGACTTTCTTCGCCTCTCTAATGTGAGTACTCTTTGAAGAGGCTTGAGAAACAAGAAATCTCAAAACCAGCATCGCAACTGTGAAAATAAAAAGAAATAGACGATTTAAATAATGTAGATGAAAGGAGTTTATTTATATTAATGTAAATCAGGAGGATTACAGTCCTTACATTGCAGAATTATGTTGAAGCTTGTAAATCATATTCCTTTCAGAAGGAATTGAAAAGCTGTGTGACCAGGGTTGATCTGATCAGGAATATAAATTTTTCAGGGGGATTTAATATGGATCATATATTCAATACCATTTGTTTTGCAATACAGGTCTTCTTTCCTGTCCTGGCTGCTACTGGAGATCTCTCTCTAATCCTCTCTGACATTGCACTGCCTGTTCCTCTGTAATTCCTCCACTGGTGACACAGGTTCTCCACAGCAGCACACATCCTTAGGAGAGGGGATGACCTCTCCAGCCCCTGGGAGAGGCCCCAAGGATTCCCTGCAGTCTGGGGCTCACAGGGCGGCATCCACTGTCTGGAGCTGTGTTGGCCTTGAAGCCTCTGCCAGGGCAGAGGCATCTGCTCCAACACCTGGGGAGCCTGCCTGTGGCACATCACTGTACCTGAAAGCATGTAGGGGGGCCTGGACTGAGATGGGACCCCCTCTTTGTGCTCCTGCATCCATTAACTACACTCTGGGAGCTGTGCTTCAGTCCTGGCCCCTCCCAGCTACACTAAAGGGTCTTTGACACCCCCAGATTGGGGGTATCTGTACCAAAGGCAGTGGGTATGCCTGGGTCACAGACAGCTGGTGCAGCTTGTTAGAAACTGCTGGAGCTTTGTCATGCTCCCACACATGGCTTTACCTTCTCCTTATATGGCAGCAGATTCTCAGGGACTTCCCAAGGGTCCTCTGACGATCCTGGATCCAGAAGCTCTTAAAGTAGAATGCAGATAGGAATTTCAAAATTCTCTGCCAAACAGTATTTTCTTGACAATGATCAATCGTGGTTGATACAATCATTCTCACAGAGCAGTTGCAACAAGAGAATGCAGGTTTTTATGTAAAGTAATCCACTGTGGTGTTTTAGAAATATTGTTCTCTGAAAAATAACCAGACAGGTGAACACTGAATACAGAAGTGCTGCTAAGTCAACACTTTATTTGGGAATGTGAAACCTGAATGTTGTCATAAAACCATCTCACTGAAAGAGTGGGGCAACAATTTTTTTACTTGTTTTTTTATTTATTTTTGGATATTACATTTTAGAGGTGAAAAACCATGATAATGGCATTTAAATTATAGCATGGATACCAGCTGTATCTAGTTAAGCATCACATTCAGCATTTTGACTTTATGGAGTCAGCATTTTTATCCATTAACAAGGTTTTCATACTAGATTGTTGAACCAAAATGATGCAGTAACTCATTTACTCTGTGATACCTCAGTTTCTACAGCTATAGGTAACTTTAGCAACCTTCTGTTCTCATGCTTCACCATTAGACATTCTCCTTCCCTTTCAAAGATGTGTGATTTTCTCTGTCATCTGACTGATCCTTGAGGGGCACAAGGAGGTGAAGAAGCAGGAAAGGGCTATTTATTCAAATTTTTTATTCAATTGCCAGTGTGTAGCAAAATGCAGCACATATTTAATCAAGGAATTCATTGTGGCTTTTCTTTTCCAAGATGAGGAAGTTGAAATAGTATATATTCCACTTCTCTGAAGCATCTTTTGATAATGTAGAAAACATTGCCCCTATTATTCAAAGGTGAGAACTGAAGTTGTAAGGAATTAAGTGACGTTTTCTGAAATCACACATTATTCAATATAACAAAAAAATAGGTCATCTTGTTCTGATTCTAGTGCATAGTTCAACATACCACAGTGAGAACTCTGCCTCAATAAGACTTGGGGGAAGATAGTTTCAGTAATTCAAGACTTCTCCAGTTTTTCTTCTATTTTAATATACTTAGTTTATACAGGTTTCTTATGCATTTTGTT
This sequence comes from Hylia prasina, assembly GCA_013397195.1. Taxonomy (NCBI): domain Eukaryota; kingdom Metazoa; phylum Chordata; class Aves; order Passeriformes; family Sylviidae; genus Hylia; species Hylia prasina. The sequence goes on from VYXD01016265.1 coordinate 1,020,188, forward strand.
ATACCTTCTAAACACTGCCAATTTGCATATCTTTTATCTTTGCTAGCAAATGAATTGTTAAAAATAAAAATCTTAAGAATATATTAAGAATAGCAACTATAATCTCACGAGATGAGAACTTCCTTAAAGTTTTTGGTTTTGTTTTTTGGGGTTTTTTTTCTAAGAACAATGGATGGAGAAGGCAAATAGAGATGTGTTTGTCAGGAAGATTATGTGTTTAGTACTAAAGGCTTTTATGTGGAGAATTTCTGAAATGTTGTCCCAGAAGTGATCACTTACTGGTAAAAGCTTTATATGAGATCCCATGAAAATAGAACTTTAATCTTTCAAGCTAATCTAAATAATTAATACAAGTTTATTTACAGAAGGATTTTCACAGAACACAATAAAGTTTCTGGAAACAGATTGCTCACAGTCTCTTTTGGATTAGGCTAGATTTTTAGATGTCATTTAAAATGTATGTCTTCTTTTTTTGTGTTTGTTTTGTTTTGTTTTGTCTTAGTGGAATAACTTCCCCTAATTCCTTGCCCATTTTTTTCCTGAAAAAATGTGTTGTTCCCTTTCACGCATCTCTGACTAGTTTTTTTTGTTTTCCGAAACTCCATTTTGAAGAAAAAAGGGAATAAAGTAGTTTGGTGAAAATGAAGTTAAAGAAATGTGATAGATCTCCTGCTGGCAGCCAAGAGAATTAAATGACAGAGTAGTGTGAGCTTGTCTACTTTCTCTTGGGGGAAACCATCTTGCAGTTCATTGATGTGGCATATCCTTTTTCTAAACATTCCCAGAGCACATATGTTCAGACCTTTGTACCTTACTTTTCTATATTTGGGCCCTGGAGCTTGTTTTGCAAACATATGAGAAGCAGAAGCTTTTCCTCATATGCCCCACTTTCAGAGTCACATGCAATCCAATTTCTAAGCCATTATCATTGCTGCTGTATCAGCCTGTACTGTACTGGTAAAGCACAGTTTAAACAGGCAGTAAATTTTTTTTGTCATCATTGCCAGAAGGAAGTACTGCAATAGTAAAGTTTCCAGTAAAGATGAGTAGGAATGGTATTCTTTTCAAAACACCTTGTAACAGAGGATACTCTTGTTATGACCTGCCCCTGAAGGTGCGGTAACTGAGGTTTTTGTTAATAATTGATCCCCTGGGGAGGATTCAAGTGAAATGACACTAAATCACTGGTGTTTATAAGTATACATATGGCAGGTTTATTTCAGAACAATTGGGCTGCAATGGAAAACAGGTATGTAGCCATTTTGGTTATTATCTGTAGAAATATAGCAATGTAAAACCGTAAGAATAACACTTAGAACATGAACTGAGCTTCCTGATGCTTTCCCTTCCCAAAACATTCTTTCATATTAGTTTTCATAGTGATACCTGATGACTGAATTAACTGGGCAAACCAAATTCATTACTACTTCAGAAAGATGGATGCAATATCAGGTGCTGCTTTAAGGTTCTGAATTACTTGGCCAATAGTAAGTGGGCCACTCTGAATAGTTTATTTATATTTAAACTTTGACAACAAGTTTTTGGTGACTCGTTTTCTGTTGTGTACCAAGAAAGTATTTTTTGGCACCAAAATTCTTAAAGGATGAAATAATATTTGGTTTGCCTTAAATTTTAACTTTTCATTTATTTTTCCAAGGCCTTCAGGTTTACTGCACTGATCATGATGGCTTAACTATTCATCCCTAGAAAACTGCGAAGTGTTCCTTAGTGCAAATATTAGCTCAATGTCTTGTATGTCAATGTACATTTTACTCATGAAGCAGGATTAGGTAACCTCCATCTTTTTTTTAGTGTTCTTAAATTATATTGCAGGTTGAAGCTTCAGCTGATAGCTTACCCAGCTAAGCATCTAATCAAATTAAATTTCTTCTGGAAGAAAGAAAAATGCTTCAACCTGTTAGTCTTTCTAAATATGGATAAATCCCAACATCATTAATTCCTACTTGTTGTATGAACATATTATGAATTTCCCTGCAGAAAAGTATTCTCATGGGAAAGCAGAATTTGCAAAGCACAAAGTTCTGTAAACAATTTCTGTCCTGTGTCTCTGTCTCAGGAGATATGGATTTGTTTCTCTTTCCTAGCCAATGTGTGAAGTTTTCTTATTTCTCTGGTATAGGAAGCATTTGGGAGATTCTTTCGGTACGGAGCATGGAGGAAGCGGCTCGCTCTGTACATGGGGCAGAAATAGCCCAAGCTTTGTAAAATGGAGTCAACTTTAATAAATCATATTAAGCCTTCTGATATGCAGTACATGAGTCCTGTTTTGCCGCTCTCATTGCGACCATAAATGGTGACCCCGAGACCACACTACTGTTCCATTTCTAAAGAGTTAATCTAGAAGGCTATGTAGAGTAATAAAGTGTTGGGTTTGTTTGTTTTTAAAGATACTTTGGCAATAATTTTAACCTCATGTTGTTTTGTACAATTTTTACATTGCTTTACTGGTATTTTATTTTTCCATAAAGTTTTTAGGAACTCTACATTTAAATGTTAAGCAGCCAAACTAGCAAAAATGATCCTTCCTTCCCAGAGTAAAAGCTCTGCCAAAACTATTGCAGAGTCTGCTTTCTCTTAATAAATATATATTTATATTACTTCCATTGATTGAGTTGCATGTGCATTTCAAGAAAAAGAAAAATTCTAAGGAAGCCTGGAGATATTTTTTCTGATATAGTTTTATGTGGTTACATATTTGGATGAGAATTGCTAAGCAATTTGTCCATAGATTTCTATTATCCCCACTTGTAAGTCTGACAATACATGGACCTTGAGTTGGAAAGAGAAGTATTGTTCTAGTGTAATTCACACTTAACTGCAGCAGTTGTTTTCTGTCTTTTCCAAAGTCAATGATTGGTTGCAGATCCTCTCTTAGGCATTTGGATAGTGCAATTTATATTTCTATTGTTTAATTATAGTATCATGGTACTGTTCATGCCAACAGCCTTAGGCAAAGAAAGTGATGAGAAATATTGCTTTATACACTTAGGAGCTTTGCATGGAGATCTACTGCATATGGAAGGTTTTGGAGTAACTTGAAATCTGTTTCCCAAATTTTAAATTAAACTGGTTCTAGACACAATCTTTTCTTCATATGTCATAAAATAAAATACTCCTGTGTGGCAAAGATTTTGTTTTGCAAATGAAAAAAAAAAAAAAAGAAAAGAAAAAGAAACATCCAAGATGTCCTTGTCTCTGAAGGAAGAGGACATTTTAAGGATCAATATTCAGCAACAGACTGAAGGAGATTTGGTATTTCTGTACTTCAGTAGACTGGTGTTTTTCTTGTGAATTATCATAAGATGTTGACGTCCTGGAGATATTTCTGCCTCTGGAAACCCAGTGTTACTGAGCCAGAAATTACTTACTAATGCAATTTTGATTCCTTCTTTCCACCTTTAAAAATAACGTATAATTCCTTACTAATTCTGCCAAATCTGTAGGGGTGGAACCCTCTCGTCCCTCTAGACCATTGCCACTTTCTTGTAAGTGGGAGAGGAGACAAATGTTTATCTCCTATTTTAAAGTAACCTGATTTCCAGTTCAAGTTGTTTCATCCTACAGATTCATTCTGGAGATAATCAGACTTCACTGAGCCTGTGTGTTATATCTCTGTCCCTTACCAGACCTTGTCTGAAGTATTGGACTATTCACCATTTTGCTATAGCAGCCATTCATTATAACAGATTTGATGGAAAATCTGCAGCCATGCTTGTCTGGCTGATTTCGTAGAGGAATCTCCATTCATTTGAGCCAACTTTAGAGAGCACTGACAGCAGATGAAACAGCTGAGCTAAGCAGAAGTCAATTACTAACTGTGCTATTTCTTTTTCCTTATAAAATAACTAAGTACTGGCATATCAAGATGCACAGCACAGGTGATGATTTTTTTCCCCTGCAATTAGTCAGAGCTACATTTTGTATAATAACTGCCTTTTAGGGAAAAGTGTGACTAGCAGAAATTTACACTGCTGGGTATATTAAAGTGAAAACTATTATAAACAGTTGTTACTCTGTATGCAAACAAGGAGCTGGATTTAACTTCTGTTTGAGCACGGTAAGGCTAGATGAGCATCTTTAAAACCCAAGGGATACTTTTGACAAAAATAACTTGATATCTGAAACTGGAGTTTTGTATGAAAATGTTGATGTTTTTCCTTCACTGTGTTGTCCAAGGAATTTGAGAATCTTCTGCTTTGTACTATGGTGCAGAGTAGACATGTGGCTTTGCTCAACCATTGAACCATGTGTTGTCAAAGATTCATACCAGCATTTGTTTCACCAAATAGTTTTCTATGAGGAGGAGGGAATTCGTCCTGATTATCAAAATTTGATGTTTTGGAAGAGCATGAGAAATTTTTAAGTTATGTTTCCATGACAACAGCTTTTCTTTTTTTCCAGCTGTCTTTATGATTTATCTTTGTCATTTGCCACATGAAAGGAATGATTTTGTCAAACCTTTTGTGTTTGATTAGTCTGTCAGTGCCCCAGGAAAGGCATCCCTATGGCGCTGAAGACAGGTTCCCATCAACTGATTCCAGCAGTTAAAGTGGAGCCTTCCCTAACTACTCCCCATTTTTACTTACTTTTATACTATCTTTGCATTTAGGTGGAGCTTGTGTGACTCTGGTCATATATGATGTTCAGTGGTCATACTCTGGAGGTGGATAATGTCAGTATTATATCTGAGGTAGCCTTTAGGATGGAGATGTACATCTGTGATCTTGCCCCATTTGCTGGTTCAACAAGAAGTCTCCTTTCTTCTCCCTTGTGTGACAGCTGCTGTGTGGCTTATCACCTACAAGGTACAACCAAGTTCTCCCTCTTGCAATGATTTTAACAGAGTCTGGCCATGGTGTTTAAACTCTGTTCCACCCTCCCTTTAGTCCTCCTTTGCATTGATTGTGTGTGGGAAGTTGGCATGGCTGCATTCCATCCAGGTAGCAGCAACTGCATTTCACCCAAGGAGTAGCAACTGTATTTTAGCCTATAATTTCTATATTGTTATAACTTGTTAGAATGTGAATCTTCCCAGTTTTCTCTGTTTTTACCCTCAAGCATTTTGCCACACCCTTCATGAAATTACGAAGTACACTGTTTTATATTTAATCATCATGAGACTTACTTGCCTCATCTTCACTGCAGAATATGCACACAACTGCAATTATTACCGTGTGCAAATTGTATAGAACATAAACTATCTTGTATTGCTGAGGCCAGAATTTTTTTAAGTAATCAACATGATTAAATGATAATCAGGCTTCAATGACACTTTATGTCATCAATTAGATAAGTAAAGTTTTAAAATAGGTGAAATAACATTAAGCACAGAGGTCAATTTTCTTTTCTTCACTGTGAATATATAAGCAATTGTAAACCAAAGTATTGTCTTGTCTTGAGTGTCTCTGATTTTGGATGATTAGTTTCAGGTACTGAATAATTTTCATAGTGTTAAGCAACTTCATGTCTCATTTAAAAGTATTTGAAGGTACAAATATACACTATCTGTCTGTACTAATAAATAAACCAACTTCTTAATACTATCCTAGTCAGAGAAAATCACAGTGAAGTAACCAATCTTCTTCCAACTCACCAAAAAAACAAACAAACAAACAAGCAAACAAAACCAAACCAAGCCAAACAAAGAAACAAACAAACAAAAAACCAAAAAAACCCCACAGCCATGAAAATAGGGAGAAAGTGTCATTTGTTCTCATTCTGTAGTTACCACTGTTTCCCTAGGGCTGCATCAAGCTTGCTAAACTCTCCCCGCTGCAAGACAGAAGAAGGAATCAGATGTGCCTGTAGAGTTGAATACATTGCCACCTGACAGTACCTTGAGCAGGTGGTGCAGGCACAGGTGCAAGCAACTCCTGTTGACACCGAGTGAAGACAAAGCTCCATTTCCCATGTAGTCAGAACCCATTTTGTGTTAGAATGAGAAATGCTTTTCCTCACTGGATTATGTGCCCTTTGTATGTACATCTAAAAGATCAAAAGTACCTGTTTACTTTTTAACTGGTGCTTTAGGATTTGGTTTCTGTGGTGATAGTTAATAAAAATGTGGAAAACAGTCAATTCTATGAGAAGTGGGACAGACAACAACTGAGTTTCTTAGGGATTTGTATTCTATATCCCTAATCTTCCTTCCTGCTGCAGTAAGTATAGCTCTCTCCTATGGGAATACTTCTAGGCAAGAGAGGCTCATTTAGACCTGTTCATATATTGATCATCTGCCCAATACACATATCTGAGGGGCCAGCTGGTTGCTGTCAGTGTATTACAGGTTCTGCTCTCCCTGCATCTCATTTTTAGTAAGACTCTACCTAACAGCCCACTTTTAGGGAACTTCTAGATAAGCAATATTTGTCAGATGGACAGAAATTATACAAAAGTTTAACAAGTCAAACATTCAAAGCAATTATTTATGTTTTGTCCCTCTAAGAAATAAGCTAAAAATATATTTCATCAATGTTATTCATGTCTCAATTTCAAGTACTCCAAAATTAAAAGATATAACAATTATGATGGTCTTTATAGAGTGATTTTAACAACTTTGTGAGTATGCTTTATTTTTTAAAGATACTGTATTTTCCATCTCTGCTTGAAATTTATGTAATTATGAGGACTGCAAGTTGTTGAAATATGGTATTGATATTTCTCTGAGATTTTACACACAAAGGTCAAAGTCCCAGATTCAGGTCTTTGCAGTTGCCTGTCCTTGTGAACATGTGCACACACAAACACACACACACACTTGCACAAACAAAATCTCGTCAGTGTTATGTTTTAAAGTACCAGTACTTCTTGCAGAGGTATTTAAGATTAGTAGCTATTGATTGGGCTTGTTTCTGCTCTCATTTCATTGATGTAAACAGGGGTTAGACTAACTTAAATCAATAGGCAGCACTGACCTATGTTAGGTTGTTTACATAGAGTTTAAACAGTGAATGCTGATTTTTTTCATAATTTTCATGTGAATAGCCATATGTTCCACACTGATAAGTAGATATAGGCTGTTGGAATATAGGTTGCAAATCCTAAGATTAGTTCTGATGTTGTAAGGTCACGGTGAGACAATAATGGTAAAAGTGGCAACTGTCTTTGCATGTAGGACAATTTTACGTGCCACTTCAGGTATTCTTCTAAGAAGAAAAGCCTCTTGGGGATAAAATTTATCTTGTGCTGTTGTTCACTTTTAAGTAAATAACTATTAATTATAAGTATTTAATATCCTATCTCTATACTATATGGCGTTTTCAAGTAAAGATTTTCAAGGATGGATATTAGACTTTAAATCAACTGCAGCATTTTGAATGTGATCCAATTGTCGCCCTGATGTCTAAGACATTGCTTCTAATTTAGCTAATCTAAGAAGGAAATACATTTCTTACATGCCTCACCTTCTGAGCCCTCCATCATGTAATCTGGTAGATTTTGGCACCTGATAGGAGTAATGTCAGATATTTCAATGAGGTCTTCAAGATGGACGCAGGCAATGACTGACAGTCTGTATCCTACTAGTGTATGTTAAAAAAAAACCAAAAAAACCCTTGAAGAAAATATGTTTTCTTTTCCTCCCATAACATGTCTATCTTTCTGAAATTACATTTGTCCATTCCTTGTTCTATTTTCCCATAAAATAGGTACAAGAGGAATGGTCAGGTCTATATTCCAAATTGACACTGAAAAATGTAGTGCTTGAACATTCCGGGCAGAGATGACTTCATATTTAGGAAAACAATGAAGGGTATGAAGGGATAAAATCTTGTCCTGTTCTTAGATTCAGAGATGTTTTAAAAAAATTCTCTGATGTATGATAATAGTTCGATGAATGGGACCTCGAAGTCTAGAGACAACAAATATTAGTAACTGTAGACTCCACTGTAGGTTTAACATACGAAAGTGATGAGAACAAAATGAGCTTGAGTCTCATCTTTCACTTGGAGAAAATTGACAGTAGTTCTCCTGAAATGAGTAGAATTGTATTAAAACAAAGATTTAGTCAATAGCAGAGAAATAGACCAGAAGAAGTTATTCTGCTGTAATTATTTCCAAGTAACTCCCATGTGGACGTTCTGTTCTGGAAAAGTTGTAATTGTATTAAGAATAATTCTAGTCTTTTTTTTCAGGTAAACCGGCGTAATGCTCTAATATCAGAATTTTTTAGTCTGAGGACATCAAGTGGTTTAAATGTTAGCACTGTGATACAGAGGTTTGGATATTGAGTTACTGATTTAATTCTAAAATATATTCTCTTAATCAGGAGCTTTTTGTTGGCTCAATTGGTAGGCTCAATCAGTCACAGTATACTTCATCTAAACTACTTCATATTTAGTACCCTACTTGATGGAATAAAGTAAAAAAAGGGGCTTGTTCTTCATCACTGAAAAAGATATATATTCTGGAATATAAGTGATCACAGACATTATCTACCTGTAAAATTTTGATAGATGCGAAGTCGAGTTTTTTTTCACTATTTTAGAATCATGGTTCAAACACATTGTTAAAACTTCATTTTATAGAGCCATATCTAAAAGAGAAAAAAAATAAGAATACTTAGAGAGAGACGAAAACCTGTAAGGAGGGTGTTTTAATCCCTTCCTTCTTACGACCTTTTAAAACTTTGGGAGTTCAGTATTGGTTGTCAGGTTATGGTATCTCCTCACACTTCTTCAGGGACTGACTGATTTCAAGAATATGGCACTGTCTGTATGCCAAGCTTTTTCTTACTCTTTCATAGGCATTATTAAAACTGTCTTCTATAGTACCTGCACTGGCAAAACAATTCTCAGTGTGGAAGTGAGACTCCGGCCTCTTTAGACAATTTTATACATGATCTACACTGGTTGAACAAAAAAGCATAGAGGCAGATGAGCTTCATCTCACCTAACAGAGCAATCACATGTACATTTTTACACCTGAGCTAGTTCTCTATGTTTTCTCTTTAACTGATGAAAGGAAACAGGCCTTTCTGAGGGCAATTCACATAACTTTCCCAGACATGCTTTGTGAGAAGTGGTAAGTGGCATTTCCAAAAAATCCATTTCTCTCCCTTGGCTATCAGTTGAATCTTGGGAGATAGGATATAATTGAATATCTATACTGTGGGAGTCTCAATTTACATAGGAAAGCTTAATTTGAGTGTCACAATTTCACCCTTAAGATCATCCTTTCTTGCTTTATAAGTGAGCTGATGACTTAGGAGGCAGCCAGAGCAAAGGTACGAGCCAGAACACGCAGATGTGTCAGATGTGCATGCTGGGCTTGCAGCCACTCTGAGAACTGTTCATGCAGACCAGCACTGGCAAGGCCAGCAGGTCGGGTGCAGGCAGGGAGGATGCCTCTGGCCTGTCAGGGACTGTCCCTGGGCACTAAGTACCAAATTCTGCTGCCATGCTAATCTTTTCCAGTGGCTAGCATACTTGTGGATAGGTATCTGTTTATTTACTAACTCTAATCAGGGAGAAAGGAGTCTTACATAGTTGTTACACGTTTTGCATAGATCTGGCTGCAAAGAATTCAATTGCCCTGCGTTACTCATTAACTGCCAGCATTTGTGTTCTGCCTTGCTTTATCTGTGTAGTTGAAGATCTGAACCCATCAGATTTTCCAACTGATCAGTTTGCTACTGACTCAGTATCATTAAAGTAAAACATAAACTTGTAAAACTAGCCCTACAACCTCCATACAAGAGTATTTTAGTATTGAGCCATGTTATCTAATGCATTTTAGGTTATTAGACTGTAGTACCCTGATCTTAAAATGTGTTTTCCAATTCATAGAAAAAGGATCAATCTGAGCAAAGCTGAAACACTACCTTTCATGAAAACAATCAAACAGCTTTTCTGAGGGGACATAATACTGAATGGACCAATGGGATGACACACAAACTAAAAAAAACAGTACTGTAGTTATTGAGAAATCATTTGTTTGTTGAGTTTAAAGATTTCTCTGTACATTAGAAAATTAACTTGAAATAGAGTGAAACATCTATAAGAAATTAGTCAATCTAAAGCTGCAAGGGGAGGAAGTTTAGACATCACACCATCATTTGCTAGGGTGCTGAGATTCATTAATGTTGATCTGTTCACCCGAGGAAATGAACATAACTTGCTAAGGATGTTTTATATGTCTTGCAAAAGGTGGCATTAAATTTAAATGTAAGACTATTTCTCAGTATGTAAAGTGGAAGTATACGTCACTTTAAAACCTTTGCTCTAAAATATACATAGTAAAAGATGTCATAAGAAAAACTGGTGTAAGTAGGCCAGTGGGTAATGAACTCATTTACAGCTTGACTATATGGAGATTTAGGAAATGTCTTTTAATAGTTACATGCCAACTAGACTTAGCATGTAAGAAAAATAAATATATAAATAACTATAGATTGGGAACTAACGATGACAAAATTACATTTCAGTTGTATGGTTTCAGTATATTCATATTTTTAATTACAAATATTTCATACCTATTCATAACTACAACATTATTGTAGTAGAATAAAATCAAAACTTTCTTAATTATCTATGTAGACTCAATGCAAATCTGTGTTAATCTGAGCTATTCTTCCTTGGATATTAATGTAATCTGTAGAAAAGAGATCTTAGAATGAAGCAATAGATGATAAGCATTCATTATATATTTTTTAAATTTTTAACATGTAGAAATTAATTTATGAAATTCAGAAATTCCTTTGCCACATAATTGGCAAGTGATTCTCACCAAGAGGGTGGAATCAGTGCTTGCTTGTCAAGCTCTGTTCTCCACTGATGTCTGCCCTGACAACACATGTTCATCTTGGCAAGGCTTTGGAGGCAGTGTGAGAGTGATGCTTTCTGTCCCAGAGTTGCAAATGGTGCTGCAATTGATGCATTGTTAACTTTGATGGCAGTCATGGGCTGCTACCATGGCTTTATTCTTCCGACTGCATTTTCCAGGATGAAGGAGCTGGATGTGGTACACATCCATGTCTGTGTCTCTGTGTGTACACTCCTTAGCTGTTGGCACACAATTGTGTTTGAAGCACGCAGATGGGCAGCTCAGTTCCATTTACCTCTGGTGTGCATTCTGTCGTTGGCAGCTGATGTGAGGAAGCCACAGGGACACATCTCCATACAAATGTGATTTTTAAAAGGCAATTTTCTTTTTTTTATGGTAGCTTTACAGAGTTTTCACAAAATTTAATGTGCAGATGACTTGCTGCAGCATATTGAAAGTCAAAAGGCCTCATTCAACTTTTGTGTTTAACAGATTACATGATGTCTCAAAATTAAAATAGCTGCAATTATAAAATATTATTTGTGGTTAGAGACAGTGGACTTCTTTGCAGAGTTTGAATTTAATCATGCAAGATACTCAGCTGCTCTGAAGAAAATAAATTAGGCAGATATTAAAAACAATCAGTATAATTACTATTTAAATGCAGGTTTAAAGTTTTAATGCTTTTGAATTATAGTTCATTATCCTTACAGTGAGAGAAGCCTGAATATTGCAAGAAAGATTGTGAATCTTTGTTAATGTATTTATTGCTGTGCTTTAGTACTGTTGCTCTGCTGAGCAGTGCTTGAGCACAATGTTCAGATAAAACTGTCTCTGGAGAGGGGACACTCCGTGGGCCAAGAAAATGTTGCTACCCCTTTGCCTCCCCTGTGCTGAGCTGTGCATAAGCTGAGAAAATCTTTCTGTCTTTAATGCAATCAGTGTCAGGAGAAGCAAAACTGCATCCAGCACTAATGGGGCTCTGGGCCAGTGGAAAACACCCATTCCATGTATCTTGCAGGACAGCAGGTGAAACAGAAGGATGTATTTGGCCCATAGTTGATCATGTTGACTGTACTGTTTACTACTACTAAAACTGACTGAAAAGAAATTAAAAAAGAGAGACATTAAAATTTTCGTAAGTGTTCAAATATTTATGAATTCATTTTAAACTCTTCCTTCAGTTAACTGAGCTGTATGTAGCTACAAAGTCTCAGTAGTCTGTGAATTTATACAGTTAGTTGGTATAAGAAATAATATATTTACTCCTTAAAAATTTCAGGTGCTGCTACTCTTCTTAACTCTGCAACATATCCCAAACAGTAAATCCTTGTCACTCCTCATACTAGAAGAATTCTTGCTTTTGCAAACTCTTTCCACTTGACCAGGTGTTTGATAGTTATTTTATTGATTTGAATGATAGTGGTAACAGAAGAAACAATACAATCACTCAGAGATGTTTGTGGAATTATTCTTTAAATGAAAGATATTCAAAAAATGGAATACATGGAATTGCAAACAATAATTGAAATAGTATGATGAAATAATTCTCATTTTTTCTCAGCATGATGTAAAACATCTGTCTGAGATTTTTAAATGATTAATAAGTTTTATTAAGTTAAATTGAATAGTTTTTCAAGAAAAATGTTTTTTAGTAGAACACTAAATATGCTATTCCAAATTGTACAGTTCACTTCAGTTATTTTAAAGTACCAAATTGCCTTAATTTTTATATTGAGCAATTTACAGGATCCATTATAAACATTTTGTTATTAACTTTTCGTTTTCTATTTTTCTTTCAAAATAGTTAAATGGCTGCAGACCATTGCTGAGGATTCATTTTTGCTGACTTCAACATAGCTGTTCATCATTCATATCATTCCAATCAAACTTTGAAAATTCCAGAGGTTTAAATGATTTTGATGTACTGGGAGTAGTTATGTGTAGTACTTTTGTACATAGAGAAATCAATAAAAAAAAAAATCTTATAAATGTCTGTCACCTGTATAATAGCATCTAATTAAATGGGAAGGCATCAAAGACAGTTTTTTCTAAAATCATTTTCCTATAATTTTTTGAGACAAAATGTATTATGAAATCATCCCCAAGAGCAAAATTATCTTTTACTTGCAGATTTTTTTCTTGCATTCATTGTGCTTGATATGAACTTCTTTTCCAGAAGAGCATCTTACTACATGGGATAGTGGATTCATTTGCCTTGTTTTGAAAACCTCGCTACCCCCAAAAAATTGTTTCCTCTTCCAGTTTTAAATATTTTTAAGTCTGTCTCTTGTTCATGCAAATATTAGCTCTGTACAAATTTAGATCTTATTTAGATGAGTCAGCTTCAGAGAGAATTATTCAATAAGTTGATACCCCATGGAACTGGAAATCTAAAAGATTTTTCACTTTTTTTGCCTTGGTCTGGCAAATCAGTGAATTGGGCAAAAAGTGAAAATAAATCAGTATAAAAAATCTCTTTATAATGACATTTAGAATTTGTAACAGAAAATAGTATCACTGAGTATTCTTTTGTTGGGAAATTCTAGTCCCAGCTCTGCTGGCCACCTGCTGTATGATAACCAAGTCACTGCTCTTCCTCATATTTTCTGTCTGAAAATGGAGGTACTGATACTGCCTTCCATACTAGAGGCTGAGATCTAGAGATATACAATCATAGAGTCATAGAACATCCCAGGCTGGCAGCAATCTCAAAAGCTCCTCTGATCCAACCTTTCATGGAAAAGGGAGTCTAGATGACATTATGTAGCTCTCAGTCCAATAGCACCTTGAAAACCTTGAGCAGTGGGGACTGTACCATGTCCATGGGGACGTTGTTGCAGTGAATAATTGTTTTCACTGTGAAAAACGTGTTCCTTATGTTGAGTTGAAACCTCTCCTGATGCAGTGTTCACCTGCCACCTCTTCTTCACCTGTCCTCTCCATATGGCTCCTTGTGAAACGTGAGCGTCTGTCTTTGCAGCTGTTGTCACTGGCATTGTTAATAATTAATAACTTTTCCAAATTCTCTGTATTGTGAATTATCTCATGTAGGGAAATCTTTCTGACAAGTTTTACAGAACATAGATCAAATGAAAATGTGACTAATCTTTCAAATTCCAGAAAATTAAAATTCCATCTTCACGTTATTGAAGTACTTGCTATGAAGGTACGCTAAAAGAAATGATGGACTATTGAATAATATTTGAGCCAGGCTTCTCTCATTTTACACTGTAATTATCAGTGGATCAGAACTGTGGGGAGGGAATTTAATTGTGACAGGCATAACAAATAAATTTAACATTAATTTAAGTAAATTTTTTGGGTTATTGTTTTAGTAATGTTTACACAGATTATAATTACAAAATGTAGCCTAATTTCTCAATATTGGTAAAAGTTATTGGAAAAACCTGAGTATATTGTATCACAACTCCTTTTTTCTTTTTTTTTTTTTTTTCATTTTGGATTTCTGCAACTCAGTTTCAATTTCTATTATTCAAATTCTTATTGTAATCTGCAATTCATATTTTTCAAACCCCAAATATTGAGACCCACCCTAGGATCAGGTTGTCTCATTGGCGCATAAATCATATGGTCTTTGAAACACCATGTAACATTATGATGAAACAGCATTTTAAAAGGATATAATTAAAATAGTAAAGTCATGTCATGGACTATGCCTTATTCATTTTAGTCAATGATTTTTAATTGTTTCCAGGAAAATAATTCAGAATAATTCATTTTTTTTTGCATGGCTTTCCTTTTCACTTTCTTCTATTTAATTTTTTTTTTGTCATCTGACTATTATTAAGTTGTTATATTGTTAGCTGTATTCCTGATCAATAATATCTATGCAGTTTGTTCCAAATGGCCAGCATTAAAGATTCTTTCTCAGTGTCTTTGAAAGTCTTCTGTAGGTGACAGCTTATCTTCCAAATCTTCAGTGCATACGTTCATTTGGGTTTATTTTAGTACAAACTAATGTTGAGCTAAGGGATTGTTATATCATATTTTTAAAGCAAGAATGAAATGAAACATTGAATTTACTGAAATAATTTAGATTGTTTTGTTGTAAAAATACAAAAAGGAAAAGAAGGAAGCTTGCAATTAGAGCCAGTAATGCCATAAAAAAAATTATTCAGAGGAGTCAATGAAACCATGTGCCAAGTTTAGAACAATTTCCCAACACATTGTAATGAACTTTAGACCTGGAATATGATGAAGCATCACAATAAAATGTGCTGTAAGAATAAAGAGGGAAGAACCTCATGCATAGATGTATTGAGGATGATAACTGCAAAGAAGAAGACACCACCTGTCTAAAAGCAGTGATTCTTCAGACTGGCAGAAATAGTCTTGATAGTTTGTAGCTATAGTCTGTTGACAATCATCAAGCGTCTTGAGGAATTATTTGTCCTACATAGCCACAGAATATACTGTGGAATAGAAAGCAATTAAATAAAAACTGAAAGTCTGAGGAAGAACAAAATTTCTGCCACAGTCTTGAATGCATATAAAAAGGCCTTTATTTTCATTGTTATTAGTGTTACCTGTCATGAAATGATGTGAATTCAAAAGAAGGACCAGAGATGAAACTGTGGTTTCAAAAGCACCTATTATTTTTTCCCAGTAAATATTAAAAGTGCTGCAGAAAGTACTGTACCATGTATGCTATATAACTAGTATTACTTTTACATTGGCTACACCACCCTGAACTGGTGAATCAAAGTAAACCCATATTTTTGTTAATTTAATTACAAGCAATGTATATACTAAGTGCCCTATTTATATTTTTATAAATTGCTTTTTAACATAGACCTGGTATGCAGGTATGCTTTAACATGCACTAGTATGCATCTTTAGAAGATTTCAGTGCTTCGTGTCTTTGAAGTGTACTTCTCTGAGTGTCAATGTTCTGTTGCTTACAAAGAGAAGATATTTAAACCTGAACTCATGTTTGTGTGCAAGGTAAAGAGATGGAGTTACTTTCCTTTAAGGTTAATTTGCTCCAGAATACAGGAGAAGCAAATGTCACCATTTTCATGGACAGCAAGAGGCGTCAGGTTGTGTTCTGCCTAAATAACCCAGCCCTCTTTTTACCTACCAGCATCCATCAGTACTCTAAAGTATCTATCAACCTACGATAATGAATGTTTTATTTTGGCAGTGATCCTCTCTTGCTTTTTACTTAAATCAGGCTTTTTTTATGTACTAGGCAAATGAAAAAACTGTTACTAATTGTCATGGTTGGGACAGTACAATATTTAAGGGGTTAAATAATATGAAGTGATACAAAATAGGCTTAATGATATTGGTTGTTTGGTGTCTAACTTCAGACACTGTGGTCATTTTATCCCTGTGTCTGGATGAGAAAAGCAGAGAAGCAGCAGCTCAACTGATCTCACTATTGGTTCAGCATCAAACATTTGGTTCACACTTCTGCAAAGAAAACAATCTCTGAGATTGTTCCAGACAATATTATCCCATTCCATCCACCCCCACATCCAGCTCCTCAGAGGGAAAAGTGTCAGCTGTGAACATGACTAAACATCTCATCATTTTTCCTTGGTCATTCTATAAACACTACCCAGAAATTTCCAGCTGTTATAGCAGCCATCTCCAGTAGCACTCAACATTTTAGGAGTTGAATTTTAGTAGTCGAGCAGCTGCCTTCAGTTCCTTAAGGAAGTATGTGAAGAACACTGCCTAAAACATATATTTAATATATATTGAATTGTAAACAATCTTCATGTCTATCAGCATCATTCCACAGAGAACTGTGAAAAACTCAGTCATAGCTTTTGTGTCATTGCAACTAAAAGTGGAATCTTATTCTCCAGTCAGTGTGCAATGAAAACTTTTCAGCAATCATAACTCAGTTGCGCTAGAGGTCAAGACAGGAGGAGCGTAAGATTAAAAGAGGTCACTTTTCTGTCTAAGATCACTTAATAAGGACAGAAGGTGTCTTATTAGGATGTGAAAGTCATTACAGTGACTTAATTCAGACTACTGAATCTTTTCCCTCCCATGCCATACCTTTCCTAACACAGAAACCTAGAAAACTTAAAAATTGCTAATTGTTTATTCTTAAAATGTTTTGAGTTGGAATTTTTTCAGTAATGGGTTCTACAGATTTGCCCTCAATTTAAAATTAATTTTTTAGCAAAGTGCTGTGGTACTGGAGAAAATTAAATATGCATTTCTCCAGCAAGAACTAGGAGACTGGAATGAGAAAATCTTTCACTTTGATTATTTTCTTAAAAGGTAGAGTTACTGAGGCTTGGTTGTCTTTAAGAAATAGGAAAAATAGCCAAATGTTACACACAGTTTGTAGAAAACTCGTTGGCTTTTTTCTTATGCCAAAACATTCTGTATGTTCAGAATATATTATTCTGAAATTCCAACACAATAGACCATCAAGTATTGTCTCTGAGACTGAGAGTAAAATAGTGTACAGGCAAGAGAATATTCATGCTGTTTTTCATCTAAAACTGGCATAATGGTTATTATAACACAATTTAGAGGAACTTTTTGCCATTTTCAAACATTTATCATAAAGACTGGAATTAGTGTTGATCTTTCATAACTTTTTAGGCATATGTATTTAAGCATACAGATGTGTTCTTTTACATATGAGGGTTTTTTAAATAACTCCAGATAATTTTGCTTACTTATTTAAAAATGGAACTGGTTTTAAGACTGCCATTTCATTTTACTGTATCGATGACGTCAGTGCTTCAGGTTGTGCTTTTAAACTGGCAAGTTTCAATAATGCACTTTCACCATCAAACAAATGGTCTGTAATAGTGTTGAAAATTATGATCTTCTTAATTCCCCTTAAGTGATTTATTTTGTTTAACTGTTTTATTGGCGAGCACTAAGTACTGCATATAGATAAATCTGTTTCTAAAGAGGCAAGGAAGGTCCTTTTCTTCTGCTTGGGTGGCTGTAGACATGTACTGGCATTTGCAAAACTGCTGAAATTTTCAGTGTCCCTTTTGGAGATTTATTTCTTTTTAGGGTCTTCTGTGTATTCAATGCCGCATTCAGCCTAGTTTTCTCCATTTTTGATTTTGTTGGAAACAATGAACAGGATTACAGGGAGAAAGTCTACCAAATGCCATCTCCAACTACCTTGCAGGGCCAGTGATGTGACAAAATATACAATTAACACCTGCATTACTTTACTAACTAGCTGTGCTGGTAAGCAAATGGAATTCTGAATTCAATAGATCAGTCAACTATGCCACTACCTTTTCTGTTAATTTTACCTTCTCTTGTTGAGCGTACGTATTTTTAATTCACTCCCTGTCTTGGTCAGTATTTTTCACACTCGCAAGTATTACGCCTACTAGTTTTAGCAGGATATTACTGTTATGGTTGCAGGTCATAATAGAAACCTTCTTTGGTGTTCAGACCAATAAATAAATTAGAAGAAGGGCTTTAAGCTCTGTATGAAAAAATAAACTGAAAGTAGGGCAGGGAAAGAACAACCTTTGTAACGAGCCTAGCCTGGGGCTAAAAGTTCATTGTGTATTTCAGAACATGGTGCAACAACGGTATGAAGAGTTAGTAACTGAGGATTTTCACTGCCTCAGGACACCGGTGATTCAGCTGCATATAATGATAGGGAATGCTAAGAATGCTCTAAATAAATCCCGTGTCCATAATTTGTAATTTCTTACTGAAGCTATGGGCAGGATGAAAGGCCTGACAAGGGTTCATAGCCAGCAGGATGAAGTATAGATCTTGTTGCTATACTTGTTCACTGGGGAACACAGAGTGTATTTTATTAGTGTGATTATATAAAAAAGATGAAATAAAACTACAAGAGAAATAAGGCATGAATTGATGACATATAAAATATTTACTGGTAGACTAAGAAAAGCACAAAATTTGCAAATAGTAGCACACATTCTCCTGAAAATCAGAGGTGTTTAAACCATCTTCCATTTGAGAGCCCTCATACTTCAGTGTTCTGTTTGTTTCTGAAGTCCGTTTTAAGATGTCCTATCAGGTCCTTCTTTCTGCTCTGTATGTTTTACTTGTCAAACCATGGCAAACAACATTTATGTCTCTACATAAAACAATTTGAAAAACTATTAAATGGTTAATTTTTATTCATATTCTTGCAATTTTCAGCAAAATTATGTTTGCACTTCTTGTTTAGGACTAGATTTCTAATCTGAACAATTGGATTATGATTTTACTGGGATGTGATGTTCCATCCTTTTGTGCTTTTTCTGCTCTAGTGTTGGTTTTCTACTTCTTTCTTGAATATCTCCAACTATTAAATATTGTATCAAAAAGGTTGTTACTAGGTTAAAATACAGGAACACTTAACATGTAAATACTGCTTTGAACAAGTGATATATGAACTACAATATTTTGAATTATAAGTGCTTGGCATTTCCTCTTTCACTAATGTGATCTCTGTGGAAAAATACCAGCCACTTGGAGACAGAGGAGTTTCATGTATATAATTCACAGTAGTGGCTGTGTTAATGCTGTTCATGGTGAGTTTTGCTTAGAGGCTGAGTGAAATAGCCTGCAAGAGTGTATGGTTATAATTTAGTTACACGTCTAAAAAACATGAACAGCTCTCCCTGCCTGATGCCCTAGTACAAAAATTTCCCCATGATTTCCCCATGATTCTTTTCATTGAAAATGAAAAGAATCCCTCTGGTTCCATTATTATAAAGAACTGATTTATTTAAATTGAGATACTGGTTATTCTTCCTATTTCAGTATTTCTCATCTCAGCCTCCTAAACATGAAGTCCGTAGCACCATCGCACCTAGAAATGTAAAATTCCATCATGTGAGGCCCTTTCTGACCTCCTGCTGCACTTTTGTACAAGCGTCAGTCAACTTTTGAAAACAGATTCCTTGGGGCAGCTGGCACTGGGCAGGCAGCCTGCTTAGGTTAGCCAGGTAAATTAAAGAATTCAGCTGACATGAAGCAAAGCTATTAATCTGGGGGAAAATCTTTGTTAGATCTTTAAACTTCAAAATACAGTGACTCCTGATAAGAAATGCTATACTTTGAACGTCAGTTAACTCCATAAGGAGGTGGAGGAGAAGTTCTTACACTCTGTGGTATAACTGTGCTCACGCAGGTAGTGGTGTCAGGAGTACAAATACTCCTGGTCAGTGGGTGAGAATGAGGCTTTTAACAGCCAGCAGGCTGTGCATGGAGATGAAAGATGCTGGGACACAGGTGAGCATTGCCCAGCAGTGACACTGCACTCGTGTGCCCTGCTCTAAAACCTCACCCCGGCTTGTAGCCTGTCTGTTCAGCTATGTCGGTCTCACAGTAGTATTCCTTGAAATGCAAATTTGGTAATTTATATGTGAATTTATGTACTTGCATGGCTGTCTTTGATCCAAATAATATGTTTTATTTCTTAAACAGTTTGTGTGAAATGTGTACTCTCCAATTGCATTCATTCTCTTATTCTGGTTTGAAGAGAGCTTTTAAGCCCACCTAAAACTCCTCCAAACAGTGGCCCTGTAAAGTGGGCTTCATGGAAAAGAAGAGGGATGAAAATGCCCCTGCGGAAAATGGGGTTACAGAGTCTTTGGGCAGAGACAGACTGACAGATTCTGTCCTTGCTCCAAGTAATGTCTGTCCAGGGCCTATGACATGTAGGATGTGCAACCATATGCCTGAACATCCTTGCAGGGGAGCTCATACATATCTTCCTATGATTACATCTAGGTACAAACTAGCTCTAGCCTCTTAAAGAGAAGGGCTTTTATTTGGTTTCCTACAGTTATATGTGGCCTGGAGCCCCATACAAAGTCTGAAAAGCCGGGTGAATACTTATGTGTTATGTAGTTTATACTGATGTCTGGCTTCTGAGACTGTGTTAATTGTACAATGTTTAAAGTCATTTAGGTTATGGCCTTGTGAGCTGTTCAGTAATTAAAATGCAGGAAGTACCCTAGATCAATTCTGAAAACAAGATGTATGCTCTGTCACTTTGGTACTTCCAGAAAGAGTTTCTCTCAAGTTCTTCATCAGCATCTTCCTATTTCAAGTTAACATAATACTCAGCTTTTCTTCTCAAACTTTTGACTGATCTTGAGCTAAAGCACATTTAGTTTTGAGTTAAATTAAGCATCCTTGTATCTTGGATGGTAATTCTTAAATAGCTGGTCATTCTTAAATAGCTGGCAATTCTTAAATAGCTGGACATTTCATTATAATGCTGCTTTATCTATCAGATTAAAAACTTCATCAATAGAAATTGTGCTTACAAGTGCTAATTTCCTTTATTAATGTCCTTAAAGAGTAAAACTATAAGTCACAGGATGCAAAATGCAAAAAGCAAATTTCAACAACCTTATAACAATGTGTTGAATTGAGAAGCCCCTTATAGATGTTTCTAAAATCATGATGAAAAGACTAAAATCTGGGAGGGGAAATATTTCCGTTATGATCAAAAGGAGACAAGGATTTGTGTGTTTACATTTACAAGATATAGTATTTATTATATACTGAGTTTAATTCTAAAGAGTTTACCAACCTTCTTCATTATCTTAATTTCTCAGCAAGATGTTAATGCTTTGACTCTTATTTGTGGTTTTTAGAACTGAGTCAACACAGCAGGGAGCAGTTTAAGAGGGAATGGCTTGCCTCCTCCTAAGCTGCTTTCTTAAGAATGAAGGTATTGGTTTCTTTTGTGCATATATTGCTTCCAGTAACCATCCTTCCCCAAGGTTTGGAAATGTGAGTCACTGCTCTTTGGACCACCAGTCAAAGGGGGGCCATTTCATAAGGCAGATGGGGAAAAGTCATTGCTGCCAGAAATTTGTCCTCGTTCTGTGGCCTCATTTTTTAGCAGATTTGCAACATTTGTGTGGTAAGACCAGAAAGGCACAGTAGTTATTTTGTGCCTCATTTACCTCCAATATCTCCTAATTGTTGCTGGAGGGTTCTAAAATAGATACATGGCAATAAAGGAATGCACATAAATTTTTTAATTTCTAATGGGGTAATAATAATACATTTAGTATTTATTACATTAATGGCTGGTAAAGGATAACTCAATTATTTCAGACTCCATTTATTAGAACATCATTCAAATGAGTAGCTCAAACAGCTCATAACTTAAAAGTTTAGAATATAACAGCAGATAAAGCTAAAGGAGAGTGGATAACAAAGATAATTAGAGGGTTTAGCACAAAAAAGTATAGTGAAATACTTGGTTGTTAAGCTTTTTATTACTCAATTTTTGCCACTGTGTATGCCAGCAGGAGAAACTGAAGAGTGAAGGAGATGCTGGTATCAGAGACTCTGAATGAGAATTCTTTACATGTAGAACAATTTGATTTTTTTACTTACTGTGACTGGAAGCCAAAACATAGAGCCTGGCCTCTCAGGAAGATAATATGATAGGGAAAGTACAATTAATTTTGTAAGAGCTTTGCAATTTAGGAAAAGAAGTACTGGGTTCAAAGAGTTGAAGTGAGATCCAATGAAAATAAAGAAACTTTAAAAAATTATATATTAGTGGGTGCTAATGTAGAAAATTATTTTACTTACCAGCATTTTAAAATTATTAAAATATGAGTAATCTGAGAGTATGTTAAGCACTTGAGGTATCAAGGTCATTAAGAAATTGCTGACTATTAGATGACAATTCTTGACAAATAAAATTTAAAAATAAAAGGGGGAGAAGGTGTGAGATTTGAACAGTTAGATATCTTTCCCACTGAAAGCAATGGTTTGCTTAGTAGTATTTTACTCCATACCTAATTAATGGCCTACATGAAATTGTTGTAATTAATTATCTGCTCATTAATATTCCACAAAGGAGGATGCCTGGTTTCAGTATACAAACTCCTGCAAAGGAAGATTTCAGTTTGATTACAATAAACACTAAAGCAAAAAAGAAAAATCATTGTTAATTATATTTAACACCATGTTAATTCCTTCCTATCTTTCTGCAAAGAGGCATGTTAGGATTTATTGCCATGAGTTGCAGCAATATTGTTTTTATAGTGCTACAGGCAGTTTTCCTTTCTGCTTTTGGATCACACATCTCAAACTGGTATTTTGAATATTTTGTAGGGTTCTCTTCCTTTAAAGAAGGTCTTAATATTTATATCTTAGTATTTGCATTTGTATCTTATAGATTAAGAAATAAAAAAAATCACCACAATGCCACTAACTAAAATAAAATTTTCATTTAAACTAAAAGGCAAAATGGGCTTTAATAATATTTTTGTACATTTAGGTCTTGCTTACAAATTTGATTAGGATATTCACTTTAGGATTAGATAAGAGAGCAATGCTGAACCGTGTCCAAAACTTGTATTCATACTAGTTACTACTGGAGTCCTCCGGATTGTTTTTAAGAGAATTCTATCAACTGGGCTTGAAAATAAGCATGCACAGAACTGGCACAAAATCAAAACTGAAGGGATGAATTGGTTTGAGAAATTCCCTGTTCTTAATTATTTCTACCTTCCCCTATTTGATTTAAGATTCCAATGACTATCTTATCTTGTAGGGTTTGTATATCATGTACAGGCATTATTTTAATGCCTATTCAGTTATGTATCTTGCGTCTTGGTTGGCAATTAAATAAAGTAGAAGGGCATCTTCCAAATGATAAACTACTACATTTATGCCTAGAGTACATGAAATTTAGTGATAAATCACAACTGTTATCTTTCAACTGTGTTTCCTGTGATTTGATTTTTTAAGTTCCTATAAAATATGAAGTATGCACAAACATTCCATATACTGGGAAAAAAAAAAGGCCTGTAGGATTTTGTGACTTAGTAAACTGTCTTCTAAACCATTAAAAACTTGGCACTGATGTACAAATACATAAAATCAAGAAAATATTGGAGTATGTTGGGTAATCATTAAATACAGTTGGATTAGTCTATTTACTGGCAATACATATGTAAAAATAGTCCTTTATAAGGTTTTAGTTTCTTTTCATGACATGGGGCCTAATTTATTCATATAGTCATCACTTTTTATTATTGAAAGGGATTTATGACTCTATTTATTACTCAGAGATTATTATTAATCTTCTCCCTAGTAATCTTTGCCTCTGAAAAATGCTGACGTGAGATCAGTTTGGCCAATTTCGTCAGTGCACTAGAGCTCCTACTCTTGTTGGCTTTGGCTTAAGTAAAACTCAGTTCAAAAGAGAGGTAATTTGACACAAGCTTAAAAACTTGTGTCTCAGTCACTGATCTGGCAAGACCAGATCCAGAATGCAGACTACACTGAGCCCTCATTAAAATATTTGAACCTTAGGGTATATTCAGCAGCAAAGCTCTTAGCATTGTAAGGTTTCCCAGTTGCTTGGCTCACCAAGATTGGTGGGATATCAGTAAGTACCCAATCTATCTCATGGTTGTAACTTAAAATATGAAAGAAAACAACTTCTTGAAGATGAACTCCTTGATGAAAATGTTCTATAGTAAATATATCCCATTCACTTTCCAATGATGCATAGATATTCTCCTCAAGTTTTGTGACCAGATTCCATCTGAGTTTTTGAATAAAATTATTTTCTCTAGTTTTTATTGAATAATAATTGCCTGTAAGCTTGTATGTGGGAAGTAGTCCTTGCATTAACCCTAATTCTGTTGTTTGAAAAAGCACCTTTCTTGTAACATTTTTGCCATTAGCAGCTTTTGCCATTTTCAGCTTTTTTATAAATATCATTTATAAAAATGATATCATGATATCATTTATATCATTTATAGCTATGAAACTTAACAAATGTATAGAATGCAAAAATCTTAAAAAAATTAATTTACTGCTGCAGTTATGCATAATAACTTTTCTGTGTATGTGTCCACTTTTCTGTACTATTAAAACATTGTATTCATATCTGAAGAAGCCTTATACTAAGCTATTAAAAAATACAGTAATGTATTATTCCTGAAAATCAATATGTTGTAGTTTGTATGATCAATTTCTTTTTAAATGGTGACATTCTAAAAAAAAAAATTAGAATATGCAAAAATTGAAAATCATATCTTTTTTGTAGTCTGCAAACTCCTGTAGATACCTGTTAAACTGAATTATAATAAGAAAATAGTTCAGAATTAAAGCACCAGAAGCTATATAGGAATACTTCAGCCTGAACCTAAATGACCTAATATCCCATACATCGTTACAGCAGTTACAGAATAGTGATAGTAACCACTCAGGCTGGGTAAAGTATTTGGGACCTAAAGAAGAATGCAGTTCTTCTCAGTCTTATATCTGGGTAAATACACACAGCCACGCCCTTCTTCCCACCTCTGAAAAACATGAGGGTGAGGGGGTTGAAAATCATGAGGGTGAAGTGGTTTAACCTTTATGAAAACATAAAAACATGAGGTGGTTCAACCTTTATGAAAACTTCTATGCTATAAATAAACAACTGTTGGTTAGGAGACACATCTTATTTCTTCTTTTTAATTGCAGAAGGTGGTTTTTCCTTTTTGAAAAAATTCCTTGCTGTATGCAGGTGACTATAAAGAAACTAAACATCCTTTTTTAAGAAATTGTTGCCCATGTAGTTTACCAGCAGTTCAGTGCATTTTGTCGTTAGTACAAGCCTTGGACTTCATTTTTCCCTAGGAAATACTGACATTATGATACCAAAATAATATATAAGTGTATCAAATTGAGAAACAGCTACATGGAGATTTNCTGGAAGTGCAAAAACACCAGGAAATCATATTTGCTATTTATTAGACTTCTTTTAGATGACAAAAGTGAATTTACAAAGTTACTTTATTTTTGATAGCCTATGTGATCCAATGTAAATTAAATTTCTATGAATACTTGGTCAAGTACTTGAGGAAGAGATTATCCTGCAAATACTTGATGTTTTATTAGACAAGGCATTAGTAGCCCATTGTGGAGAAGGTGGCCAAACATTGCTTAGATTTGTAGGAAAGAGGAGGCAGTTTCTGAGTGTTTTCTAAGACTACTTTATTCTCTCTTTTTTGAAATTGATCAAAATGAGACATTGTTCTCATATCCCCTCAAATATAAACATACAGCAGCAAAAGAATTGCTAAATTAGATGTTGTTCAAGTTACACAAGTGTTCCAGATATACTCTGAATAGGTTTGGAGTGAGTCCTGTAAATATAGAAGTAATACTTTGTATCCCCTATTCTTGGTATTTTCTTAGGATCATGGTTAATTCCTTAGTTAACCTTTATTTATAAAAGATAAGCTGTTTAAAGCACTGATTCACGCTAAGAAGTGATGTTTCCATCTTTTGTCATCTGGTGGTATTTAGGAATGGTGAGAATTCTTACTAACATGTTATCAATTTGCCTGAGTTAGAGGAAATGCAATGTGATAAAAACCATCTGGTGATACTGGAGGTATAAAAATATTTGCCATATATATGTTTTTTTCTCAATAATATCTAACATGTTAGATTTTTTTAATAAATAAAATTGTTTAATTATTTGATAAAAAGAGAAGACATTAAAGACATCCAAGACATGACCATGTAAATTTCTCAGTTTCAAAGTTTAAAAATATTAAAAAAAAAAAAATTGAATTTAGGGCTTTTGTTAACTTGACCTATCTGCTGGAGTCTGTTATAATGGCAGAGAAATCCATCCTCTGTTCAATGCCTGAAACAG
Source organism: Hylia prasina (assembly GCA_013397195.1). Taxonomy (NCBI): domain Eukaryota; kingdom Metazoa; phylum Chordata; class Aves; order Passeriformes; family Sylviidae; genus Hylia; species Hylia prasina. The sequence goes on from VYXD01016265.1 coordinate 1,046,601, forward strand.
GAAATATATAAATGCATTCTCTGTCTACTGTGAAAGCTTATTCTTTAGTGTCTTCTGGGAAAAAGTTGGGTATCATGAATATTTTTACACTATCTCCTAATGATAGCACTTGTCTTCTTTCAGTCTTGCTCAGACTGAAGAGGCAAATATGAAAGGAAAGATACTTACTGGGATGGCTCTGGTTAAAGGGTTAAGATCTGGTTAAGGGGTAAGGTCATAGAGAGAGATGCCTGTACCTGAATTAAGGTGCAAATGCTTATTGGCTTCTATGCTGAAGCCAATAGAATGGATTTTATTTAACCGTAAATGTGAGATACAAAGAGAGAGAGAGAGAGAAATAGAAAAAAGAGAATGAGAGAGAAAGAGAATAAATAGGGCAGCAGTCACCACCACTGTGGATCCACCAGTGTTCTGTTAGTCCTCCTCTTTTGGTCCTCTCAGTGGTGGGAGTTCCACAAAACACAGGGTTCAGTGGGTTAATATATTTTGGGTATACAAGGGAATGCCCAGACCGCTCCCCTGTGGGGAGGGATGTTTTACACCATCTTTTGCAACACTGGATCTTTGCAGCATTTGTGGCTCATGTGCAGTCCTCTGGTGGAAGACCTCAGAAATGAGTCTGGGGGTGCTTCAGGGTATTTGTTGGTTTATGGCACCTTCTAAGACATGATAGCTGCATCTCAGGTTAGCCTGGCTGAGTCAGTTATGCCCCATCAGAAGGGATGAACATCTTCAGGACTGTTTGTGAATGTGAATGTCCTGAATTTGACATTTATTAATTCTTCTGGAAGTCTGTGTGAATTAAAGTTGCAAGGTGAAGTCATGAGATCTAGTCATCTAGTGTAAGTTTGTGGGGGCTGGAAAATAGTACTTTTCAGTGTGTTACAGTTTAGGCATCACTGGTATACACATTTCTGTTGCCTTACTGCCTTAGTCATTTATCCTTTACTTTCTTCTCTGCTCAGTCATACATATTGAATTAGTTAGAATTTGTTGAGTACATTTAACATGGGCTTAATTAGGTCAATCATTTCAGATACTCTATCAGCATTTTTGCCAAGCACATGATGCCCAAAATAGTTTCAGGATGTTCTAATATCTATTAATGAACCTACTGGGGTGTTGTGCTGTTTTGGTGGTTTTTAATTAAGATGTTTGTCAAGACTGAATTTTGTTGTAGGAACTCATATAAAAGAAAGACACCTAAGAAAATTTCAGTCACTTGCCTATTTTTATAATTTTTAAAGAGCAATTTTTTTTTAAATAAAGTGTTTATATTTGGCTTGTCTAGGTCCTTCAAAGTATGAGATGTACTGGAAATATCCTTAAAAATAGATATATTCTTAAAAAATAATTTCATTTTAAAGATGAGTGTCAAAGTAGGCCTGATGAAAAGCTACCGCATTTATTTTTCTTTAATAGTGATTGTCTTTTTAAGTTGAATACGCCACAAATTTTCTGTCTTTAAAAGTAATGATAACTCAAAATTAGGGATACTGTCATTCTCTTCAGCATTAGAAGCTCTCTAAATAGATTTTTTCATATAGTTCATTTATCAGCATGTAAGTAGAAATAATATTTCAATTGGCTTATTATATGAAAAGGCTATGATTCTGAAGACAAAATTATCTGTTCTTTTTTTGAAAATTCTTTTTTCTGAAGAAGAATTTAACACATTGCAGGTATAGGGAGACATAATCCTAGATTCCAGTGTGATTCAGATAGATGTGACATCACGTCCTTTTTGAAGAATTCCTACTTGCTGATGTCAAAGAAAGGCCCTTTAAAAGAATTCTATTAATCTTTATGTTTGTGCATGAAAATACACAATATTTGCACCAGCCTCACCACTGTTGATTCGTATTGAAACACAGAAAACTACTGTGTCAAAGGCTTTATCTTTAAAACTGTGTCTTCTTTGACCTGTGTTTCAGAGAAGATCTATTCCTTTATGAAATAAGGCTCAGTAAATTAGTTCTGCCAAATTGCTCAGCTTACCTTGCCACCAAAAAGCCATATCAAATACTTAAACAAATGTTCTTAAGTGCACATATAAAATAGCAGTACTGAATTTACCAAAATTTAGAATACCAAAGTAGTTTCTATTATAATAATAACTGCCTTATGGCCACTTTTAGTACTATTCCAGTATTTTTCTCTTAATTTATCTTGATTTAGGGAAAAAAAAATAAAATCCAAAATCTTCAATTTAAAAGAAGGTAATTGTATATATCATAACTTCTTGTTTGTATCCATTTAAGTATTTTATATATATATAAAGATAAATAAATATATGTACATACTCATATACATGCTTATGTATTTATTAATTATATTTTTACTTATATATACTTCTATATAAAATTATATGTGATTGTATATTACTTCTATATAAAATAAACATTGGGTTTAGACCGGATAATTGTTCTTGAGGAAGACTTTAGGAAGACTTGAGTAGAATTGTATTACAGATTTGAAAAGATGAGACTGAAACCCAGCTTTAATAAGAATGCAAATGAGAATTACTAAGGTTCAGTGAAGGTCATAGCAGCTTAATCATCAATTTATGTCAGCAACTTCTCACAAGTAACAAATGAGTTTTAATAAAAACTGTTGTCTTAATGGATTAAACCACAAAATCATGATTGCTCTAGAATTTGACCAGCTGTCCTCACACACATGCAGTTTTATGTGTTTGACTCTTTTATCTACAAATTCAGGAATAATCTATTTATGGATTGTTGATATTTTTTGAAATGAACATTTTAATGACTTTGTATGGCCTACTAAAAGGAGTCCTGAAAGCATGTTCTGGTTCTGCCTAAAGTAATTTTTTTTTCCTGGAAAAAAATTGAACATTCTCAGATGCAACAGTAAATTATTTGTTTAAATTAAAAATAGAGAGGTTGCATGGATATGCTTCTTTCATGTTGAATAAAAAAATCCTTAATTTCCTAGGGTGAAATCACTTCACTGAAATTTACTTTGGATCTCTTTCTACCTTATAAATACATGCCTAAAACTATATCATTTTAAGAACAGAAATTTATCCTGAGAAGGAAAATAGAAAATAATCTTCTTTGTATCCCAAACATTTGTGAAACCCCAACAGAAGAACTCAAAAAAGCAAATTTTGCTTATGCCTTGAATATATTCAACTAATAAACATACATATATGTATTGGGTTTGCATGGCAAGGTTTTGGTAGTGGGGCTTGCTGCTAGGATGGCTTTTATGAGAAGCTGCTGGAAGTTTCCCCTGTGTCCAATGGAGCCAGTGCCAGCTGGCTCCAAGGTGCACCTGCTGCTCGACTGGTGACCAGTCCCATCAGGGACACTGGTGGCACCTCTGGAGTGACATAGTTAAGAAGGGGAAAACATTCCTGCACAAGAGGAAGTTGCAGCTGGAGAGAGGAGTGAGAATACAGGAGAGGAACAGCCCTGCAGATTCCCAGGTCAGTGACACAGGAGGGGAAGGACGTGCAGACATTCCCCTGCAGCTCATGGTGCGGAGTGAGGCAGCCCATGGAAGTGTGCCCCTGCAGCCCAAGGAAGTCCGCAGTGGAACAGGGCAAGAGTGTGAGGAATCCTCACTCTCTGGAGGAGTGGCAAAGACATGGATTGACTGCAGCCCACATTCCTCCACCTTCCACTATTGACAGGAGGAGGAAGAGCAATCTTAAGCAAAGTTAAGCCTAGGAAGAAAGGAGGCTGGGGGTTAATGTGTTTGAAGATTTAGTTTTTATTTTTCATTACTCTACTCTGACCTGATTGGCCATAAGTTAAGTTCATTTCCCTGAGTCATGCCTGTTTTGCCTGTGATGGTAATCAGTGAGTGATCTTTCCCTGCCCTTAACTTGACACATGAACGTTTTGTTCTATTTTCTCTCCCCTGTCCAGACGATGAGGAGAGTGATAGAGAGGCTTTGATGGACACCTGATGTCCAGCCACAGTCAACCTGCCACAATGTGTAAATATTTAGCCACTAAGAATGTGGCCAGTTAAAGCTTCCTGATCTTAAAATAAGTCAATTATGTCACAGTTCCCATAATTTTTACTCTTTTGGGTATCTAGAGAACAAGGTTAGAGGAATGGGTCATTAGCATAGCACAGTTCTTGTCAAATGTGCTTGCAAGGTGGGCTGTACTTATGAGATACTCTCTATGCCAAACTTTTCAGACAAGCCCACAAAATAGTGTGCAAAGAACCAAATTAAGAAAACATTTGATTCTTCTTGAAATTTTTTCTCATATCAGATAATCATACTCAAGTACCTTTTGCTATATTAGAAATTGAGAACAAGTGACATCTAGTAATACTGGTATCTGTATAAGGCAAAGACCCCAAACACCTTTTCTTTCTAGTATTAAGATCTAGAATCTAAATCTAGAATCTTAATTTCATGATGCATGAAACCTCCCTATGGGTGGGGTTAAATAAAAATAAAAAAATTATATGAAGGGAAACTTCAAATTATGAAATGGATGAAAAATCTAGAAAGTATAGAATGCATTACTGCTGGGCACTTACAAACAAGTTTAAATTAAGGATTTAAATTTATTACTTTAATTAAATTCTATCAATATTACGGATTTTAGTTCAGGGGTAAGTAAGAACAAAATAGGGCAAACCTTCATCATGTGAAAAAATGCACTTCTCAAAAGGAGGAAAAAACCCTATTATATTAGAGAAGAGGTAGCAACACCTAACTTGTCAAATGGATTCCATAGTATGGGAGTAGTTTTATGTGTGTGCATGCACAGTGGTGTAAGTCAGAAAGAAGATCTGACCTCTGTGTCCTGTGGTCCAAATTGTACATCAATTGCTCATGACTGAGCAAACCTTGCTTCCGTGTTTGGTACAGGTTGGATTGGTAGGTTGGTAGGTGAGGATATTACAGTCCTCCACCTCATTACTACTACATGGACCTTTATTTCTTATAATGGGCTGCAGAATTTATTGCTGTTAAGTCTTTTCTTACTGTCCAAGTACTGCAGTCAGTGCTTCTTTAATCTTCATTTCTTGTACCTTAAACAGCAGCATGCTGTTGATGTTGTTGTTGCTTTTCCAGCTGAGGCTGTATTATATATATCTGTAACTATAGAAGTTTGTCTGCCTTTGCAAGTATGTGCACTGGTGCTTTGAAGTTCCATACCACTGTGCTCACTCAGCGTGACTCACCTCATCTTTCACTGGTTCCAGCAGGGATCTTGCTTGAGCTGAAGAATGTATGAAGGCAGACATGACAACATCAGCCAAATGCAGCACTAACTTTGCAGTGCTTACATTCTAGACCAATGGGGCTAGGCCATCTGGGCTTCACTTAAACTTTGAGGAGACACGTGGTTGTCTTCACATAGGAGTCAAACACTGAGTGAAACCACTTACAGTGCCACCTTCCCTCTAAGGTTAGAGGGAGTCTACATGAGCAACTGAGACTAGATATTTATGCACAAAGCTCAAAAGCTTAAAAGTTCGGTGAGATTAATCTTGTTTGTACCAGTTTACTTGTTGCAGAGTTGAATAGTAAAAAACTTTATGCTTTTTATTATATATCTTTTGTACTTTCGCTTCTCTTCTCTTTATGAAGTTTGTTTATAGAAATGATTTGACTGTAAAATTAAATTTTTAAGACAGTGTCTCTAACAGCATCTATTTTTTTTAACTTTATCTCCTTCTAATTTCATACTTTACATCACATGTGATTAAGTTATGATTTACTTGCACCATTTGATTCTCTAAATTCACATTATATTAGTAATGGCTGAAATGCCCTAAATTGCTTCTAGAACCATCATACTATGTGTATAAAGCTAGTTCTTTCAATCTGTCATTTTAACAAAGGATAACTAGGGTTATGTATGTCAACTATGCACAAACTTGTGGTGGAATGCCTAGATTACCATGAGCTTATCTGAAATTTTGTGCTTACATTTGAAATAATAGAAATATTTCACGTTTGAGGCAATGCTGATAGGACTTGTGAGATGTACACCTTATATAATAATAATGTTTTTAATTATATTGTCCTACTTGTCTTAGAAGTTTGCATTTTAATTTTTTCTTTAAAAGAACTTTTGCACTGAATTGCATTATATGATACTATCTGTGCTTTACACCCAGTAAATTTTTATTTGGTGTATTTAAATGTGGCTACTGGAATGGCAGTTGGTCTATTTTAGCTGAGTAGAAATATACGTTTGGTGCCATTAGTAATTAAATTATTATTTTTTTATCAAGGTACATTTTCTGTTGAAAATGCTCAATTAAGTGCAGTACTCTGTATTTTAAAAAAAATTGAATACTTGAATTTCACATCTGATTTCAGTAATATTTCTTAACTATCCCTTCACTGTATCATTAATTTTATTCTAATTTAACTTATTTAATTCTTATTTTAGTTATTAACCCATTCATTGTTTCTAAAAATCCTATAGCAGTACTTGGAAAGCAAATCACCTTGCTAGTTTTTGTGGTATCTTCTCATATGTAAAAGAAAATGGGATCATTCCCTGAGTTAATTCTACCCGCCCCCCACCATTAGGGACATCTGAGAGCAGCAAAATGGGCTGCTCCATGAGGAAAAGCAAGTTGTGTGCTGAATGTGAAGCAAGGTGGGCAACAATGCCCTCACCAGCAAGGACCCAATCCTACAATACCCAAACCCAATGAACAAAGCAGGTTTGCTTGCATTGTCAGCCAGAGGAGAGCCCAAAGCACCGGGAAAAACTGAAGTGATGAAGAATGCCCCAGGTCAAGCTGCGAAGTCAAGTCAGCAAGTGTGGATCAGGTCCAGTGACACAGCCACTGCAGTGATCCCAGGCAGGTCTGGGGTGAGAAGGCAGATCAAGGTTTTGCAATACAAGCCAGGAAGTCAAGTTTCCAGGTCAGGATCTGGATCAGCAGGATACCTCTCCAGGCACAGACATGGTAGTACTGTAGCTCAGTCAGCAACCAAGGACAAAAGCCTGAGATCAAATTTCTCAGCAAAGGAGGGAGGAGGCAACTGCTTCTCACAGCAGTCTGAGCAGAGGTTATGCAGCTGTGCTATACCAGCACTCCAGCACAGGTGATCAAATTCAAGGAGGCAAAAGTGTACTTAGGACCTGAGGAAATCACACATAATTACAAGTACATTTGTTGTATTTTGCTGTTTTATCTCCGAGCTGGTCATATAGAAAATAGATATTGATTTTATTTAGTAGATAGCTGGGAGAAGTAATTAATTTTGACATCTTAATTTTTTTTCTTCTGTTGTTTTAAAGTTGTTAAGTGCTTGAAACTTAGCACTTGGAAAAACAACCTATTATCCTCTCATAACGTAAGTGTATTTACAATTCATGCTTTGTAGCTTATATTTAAAATCAGCTATGGTTTATTTCTTCATTTCTTTGTCTTTCATGATGTTTTCCTTCTTCAAATAAATGAGATTCAACTTAAATTCCTAACCTTTCATATCTATATTTGTACTTGCTGAACAACCTGAATCCACTGCAATCAATAATTCTAGTAGATGTCGGAATATAAAACACATACATTAATTATACTTTCAAGATTTGTAGACAGTTTGTATTTTTCTGAGTTGAGAACTCCCTTTTGACAGTGTATCCAGAAAGCAATTGAGTTTATTTTTATAAAATCATAGAATTTTTCAAGTTGGAAAAAACCTCTACGGTCCTCAAGTCAAACTATTAACCCAGCACTGCCAAGTCCGCCACTAAAATACATTCCTAAGTGCCACATCTAGAGGTGCTCCCTTCCAGAGATGGTAACAACCATCTGCATGGACAGGCTGTTCTGATGCTTGATAGCCCTTTCTCCTGAAGAAATTTTTCATGATATCCAATCTAAATGTTCCCTGGTGCTCCTTGAAGCCTGTTCCTCTTGTCATTCCACTTGCTTTCTGGGAGGAGATACCAAAATCCACCTGGCTACAACCTCAGTTCAGGCAGTTGTAGAGCACAATGAGGTCTCCCTCGAGCCTCCTTTTCACAAGGCTAAACAATCCTGGCTCCCTCATGCACTTTCCATCAGACTTGGGATCCAGAGCCTTCCCCATCTCCATTGCCTTTTCGGGACGTGCTCCAGCACCTCAGTCTTTTTCTTGCAGGAAAGAAAAAAACTGAACTCAGGATTCCAGATGTGGCCTCACCAGTGCCGAGTACAGGGCAATCACTGCCTTGCTCCTGCTGGTCACAATATTTCTGATCCAGGCCAGGATGCCATTGGCCTTCTTGGCCACTTGGGCACATGTTCAGTTGGCTGTTGACCACCACCCCAACTGCTTTCCTGCCGGGCAGCTTTCCAGCCATGCTTCTCCAAGCTTTTTCTTCAAGTCCATAGGAAAATATCAGAAATATTTTCCCATACAGTGAAGATGCTGCTGATTTTTTGGAGGGGAATGGTTGTACTTACAACACTCCTCTTTTGCTTAATAGCTAATGATTAAAATAGTCTGTTTGGTGAAAGCAGATTCAATTTAATATTTTGAATTTCTGGCAAGTAGTTTAAGAACCAGGATACAGGGCCTTGGATAGGAGTACTGGTTATTCTAGAAGTTGAATCTGTAAGAAAGGATGCGGTGATCAGGACAGAAGGTAGTAAATATCTCATCTTAGTCTAATGGTATGAGCAACCAATTTTAGGGAGCTATAGATCTGGTTCCAAATGCAGCTCCTTGAATATGACTCCATTTAGTTTAGAATCAGTATTGCTTTCTCTCCTGGTTACTCTGTAGCCTAGTTTCAAATAATCACACATAGGTGATTTCTATGGATATCCTGTGAGATACGTATTCAGTATTTCTGCGTTGAGTAGAGATGGAAATCCACCCCACAATTCCAGTATGAACAGTGTGATCACAAAGATGGTTTATATTACAGCAAATGCATACTTGCTACTAAGTTTGATATTTTATTCTTCAGAGAGACACAGGCAATGTGGATTTAGGCCAAGATATGGATGTAAGGGAATGGATGGCCAATGGATGTAAAGGAATCTATTGCACTAGAAATATGGGTGTGGGCAAACCATCCTAATGAGGTTAGATTACAGTATACCTTACTAAAATAATTTAATGACATTTTAGAAGTAGAGTAGAAATCTTGATATAGGGAGAATTCTTCTGAATCACTCTGAGTAAATGAATCAAATACAAGCATAAAAACCCTAGGCATTTCAAATGATATATTGCTTATTCATTATGAGCCATAGAGGAAGGATATATATGATATGTTTTAAAAATAAAATTATTTGAATAGGTATCATTTGAGACATGGTACTCCCAAATGAACTTGTTGCAAAGAGCTTACTCATAATAAATTTTCCCTCTATTGTACTATGAAAGTCTAATGTTCCTCATTTAATTAATTTCGCCAAAGAAGAAGCATTCCCAAATGTCTTCAACAAACTTTATATCATAGCAATTTTTAAAGCACTTAACATTTATGATTAGCTTTGTTAGGCATATCTAACAATGTATGTTCAGTTTGAATTTTCCCCAGAGATACAGCCCCCAGATAGAGCTGAAAGGTGGCAAAGTCTGGGTCAGTTTATTCATTTAAATTCACTTATAATCTTATTTACTTTTAGAAAACATCTATTTTAATTTATTCAGTCTATCCAAAGTATAGAATCTATGCATAGAAATATTTCAAATACCAGATTAAATTTTAATAACAAAAACTGGTGCTTTATGAACAAAAATTCTTTATGAATTTATTTTTACAATATGTATTTACTTTAAGTGTATGACATACACAACTTTGTTCTAATTTCTATAAATAGTTTTTAAATTTTTCTGAATAATTTGCATCATGTTTGAAAGTAATATTAATACAATATATTAAATGCTGTAAGTATAATAATACATTTTTGTTAAAATCAGAAATGTATTCTCCCTTTTAAGAACAATCTACAAGTATGGATAATGTTTTGAAAGTGAAATATAAATTTCACAAATCCTCTTTGAAGTACTGTAAGCAATTCAGTCATAGAAATGGTTGTTTGAAGTGGAGGACACAAGAGTGAACTGAATCTGCTTAATAGACCTTTGAATAATCATAACACAATCTCAATTTCTCAAGTTTACTAAAAAGCAAAATTTTTTTGAGTCTAAGATGTAAATGTAATAGTAAAAGAAAGTTATATCTTACATAGCAGCAAAGAATTAAACATATATTTTAGTGTCACATTCTCAATTCAGCAATAGCTAAAAATTTGGAAAGTAGATAATTGGAAAAATAGCATGTTTTAGAAGCCCTTGTACAGAAGGGAGTTCTACATACAAATCAAAACCAGCAAAAGATAAATGTGAGAATCGATACCAGAAATGCTATTTTTTTCCAATAATACAAAATTGAATACCTCAAATTTCAGAAAATTATTTATCTGTGCCCTGGAGAACTGATTTACCCCCTTTGTGCACCACTCTGGAGCTTTCCTTGCATTCAGAATAAGAAGAGTCAGCTAAACATAATTTATGATGTATACCATGAGCCAAGATCTGATCTTGGACTACAACTACTCTAAGATCTCTACTTTTCTAATTTATCAAAGTTGAGTGAAAGTGGCAGCAAAAAAATTGGCTTAGATTTTAAATGTAAGTAATTATTTCTAGTGTGGTGCTTACTGCAAAAGGCCAAAGAAAGTGTAGTATTTTTGGTATGAAATCACAATTGGCTTCCATGCTGCTATATCGTTATGACAATCAGGCTTTCCCTGTAGGGACATCAGAGACTTACTGAAAATATATTGTGAGAAGAAAAGTATGGCAGTATGCAAGTGACTTGCAACATGGATCATTAACACACCGGTTATATTTCCACTAAAAGTGAAAATCCACTTTGGATGAATGGCTATCCTAATCCTATACTATCAAGCAGGAGTACTTAAAATGTAATGTCCTGAATAGACTAAAAAAGACATTTTTTGGGATGTAAAGGTACTCTTTACATTAAAAAGGCATTATACAAACTGTCCTGATTTTGGCAGGGGTAGAGTTAATTTTCATTGTAGCTAGTATGGAGCTATGATTTGGATGTGTGCTGAAAACTATGTTAATAATATAAAGATGTTTTCAGTATTGCTGAGCAGTGCTTACACAGAGCCAAGGCTTTTTCTGCTTTTCATATCACCATATCAACAAGGAGGAGGCTGGGAGTGCACGAGCATTTGGGAGGGGACACAGCTGTGACCCCAGTTGACCCACAGGATATTCTATACTGTATGTCATCATAAAAGCTGGGGGAAAGTGGGGGAAGAAGAAGAAAGGAGACACTTGAAGTGATGGTGTTTGTCTTTCCCAGAAGCCATTATGCGTAATGGAGCCGTGATTTCTGGGGATGGCTAAGCACATCCCCACCCATGGGAATGGTGAATGATTTCCTTGTTTGGCTTGGCCTGGGTGTGGTTTTTACTTTACCTATTTGAGTATCTTTATCTCACCCCATGAATTTTCTCACTTTTACCTTTCCAATTCCCTCCCCCATCCCTCTGGTGGGAGAGTAAGCAAGTGGCTGCGTGGGGTTTGGTTGCCAGATGGGCATAAACTGCAATGTAAAATGTTTAGGAAAATCTGAGGTTTTATTTCATTTGCTTATTTATGGCAAAGAAACTGGAAGATTTTAAGCAAGACTGCAAAAACCTAGGAATGACCATGTGTTGCGCTCAATGATCCATCTTCTCCCCTGTCTCCAACAACACTCATTTGTTGGTATTCAAGGGAACTGAAAACAGGACAAGCATATATATGTCAGAACAACTCTCCCAGCTTTTCCCATCTTAGGCATTTTTCTGACTGTGATGTGATTTCTTACATTACTAACTCGCAGCTGAACTTTCTTCTCCATACTTGTCCTGTCTTCTCTTGAATCCACAACATCACAAGGTGTTCCACGTGCCTGTTTGTTTTGAGAATCATGTACTTTTGTTTCCCTAGAGCATGACTGCTGCCAGCTTTATTTGAAACTCCTGAATTCTTGTAGCTTCATTTGATACTCCCTAAATAACTTTTCATGATGTTTTCTTTTATTTTTTCTTTCTTTCCACGTTATAAATTGATGGGATAGTAGAATTGATGGTATAATCAGAAGCTGCTTTTAAAACATGCTGAGATTGGCCTAGTTGCTATTTACATGATAAATGTTCCTACATATCATCATTGGTACAGACTTACCAACTATGCCTTACAAATATACCAGCTACCAGTGTTTGAGCCTTTAGGCTAATGGCAAGAAATGTGTATCAGAAAGCTTTCAATTAACAATATTTGTAGTGTTGTAACCTATGCTAGACGTATTCAGGTACTGACCCAGGAGCTGGGGACACTTCCTCTATCACCCTATTTCTATGACTTTCCTCGGAAGACCTTATATGCTGAGCTCCATCATTCAGGCCTCAGTAGGATTTCTTTCTTTAGCACTGTTTGAGTGAACCTGCCACTTCCCATTTTAAGATGTGAAAACCTCAGCTGTCTTCCTGTAATTCAGCCAGATGGTTGAGGGCTGTATATTGGGAGAAATTTGAATTTCCTGTAATTTCTTACCTGAAAAAGATTGTCCTCCTAAAGTTTAGTTAGTTTTTGTTTGGTTGATTGGTTCGTTTCTTTTCATTGAAGTTCTCAGAATTCTAAGTCATACGAATATGTAAAGGGCTTGTAAAGGCAGGGAAGTTCCATTATTGCTCATGTTGTCACCTATTGTTAGTTCACTGGTGTACAAAACTCTGTACCTTAATGCTGTGCTTCTGTAGTAGGGATTTTACACAGTGGCTGATGGACATCAATGCAGTATCACTGCTATTAAAGCAGTGTGGAAAATTTTGAGTTTTTCAAAATTATTGAAATGTGAACAAAGCATTGTTTATTAACTTTTTATAAGCCCATATGTATGAGTACGTGCAGTTTTCTGCACATAAATGAGTAAATGCTGTTTTCTATTAGCATGATTTCCTTTGGGTTTTGTATTTCCAAAGATAAGATAAATTGTAACATTTTCTCGTGAAGAATTCTGCTTTGGCACGCTGCTAACAGCAGTAGGTGTTTGCTAGTATCTCTTACCCTGTCCCTGCCAACAACCAGGAATGGAATGTTTGTATCTGCTTTGAGCCAGGCACCAAATTGGAAACAGTCGTCGTGCCTTCACAACTGACTGATGACAACTACCCTTCAGAGTATTGGGGGGTTTTCACGCCTAATTATTTTTACTGCTGCACTGGGAACTTAAGAAAATACTGTGATCAAATCTTGGACAACTTGAAGTCAGGAATAATAGAGTAGTGAGAAGGATTGAAAAAAATGGCAGAAATTTGTTTAGTGTCAAAAACCAACTTTTGAGAAGTACATTCATTCTTACACCTGGAATATTATAAATGTTTGGGAAGGACTCTAGATGCTGATTTTTTTTTTTTTTTCATTTCCTTTGTAATTACTATAAATGCAGCAGTCAGTATTACACTTTCCCATGATATTTTCAAATGACCTTTTCTGGTACCTCCTCCTCCTTTCCTGAAAATAAAAAGGTTTTCTATGCATTATATTTGGCTTCTTGGTACTATGCCTAGGAATTTTCTACCAAAAAGAAAGCATAGTCTTTAGTATTGACACTTTTTTCTGACATTAATTCTTTTAGTTTAATCAAATCAGTAAGAAGAGCAAAGAATTTCTCTTTACATCTTCTTTAAAAATATAATACAGTTCATCTATCTATAACATATATCAGAAACCATAGATAGTAAGATTAAACCAGATTTTGTGTCAAAGCTTTTAATCATAAACTATGCTATTTGCAAGGGAACTATGATATTTAAAACAAATTATTGTTTTCTTTATTTCAACATTGAACTACTAAATTAGCAAGTAAATAATCTGATTAATTCAGTTGGTATTTAATTTGGCTTGGTTTTAAAGAAACTTGAAATTTTTGTAAAAATATTCTCCTTATATATTCCTATATATTATAAATATATATAAAATTCAGAACCACTTTTAAATATGTGGCCACAATTAACCCATGTGTTGGTTTCTGTGATTGCTCTTTGAAGTCTAAATAATGCCATTCTCTAGTATAAGTCTTTTTAAAGTTGTCATCCATATGCAGGCATCCTTACTACTTCTTGGAAATGAGATCATACCCAAGTGAGAAGCTGATTTGATGAGATAACATGTTTTAAAATGAAAAGTATCTGATTTTGAATGAAGCTGCTTTAGGAATAGTAGTCGAATGTATTGCTGTGCTTTATTGTCTGTATTTTTTCACAGAAGGGAAAGGTACCTGTGGCTGTAGCTATATATATCAGAAATATCTGATAAATTGGAAAAAAATTGGTCTCTGGAAAATGAAGGTCATACAGAATATACAGATTGTGACACATACTACTTAAGAATGTTAGCAGGAAATGCAGTTTAAGATCATTGAGAAAGTCATACCGTTTTTTTCTAAAAATGTAGATGCAAAAGTAGTATGCATTTCACCAGAAACACTGTGTGGGATTTATTACCCAAGTCTAATTAAGATTCTTTTTTTATACATCTGCTTTTTAGAACTTCTTAATTTCTTTTGTTCAAGAAACAAAAGTTCTGCTTACAGATCTTTATTTTGTTTAGTTTTTTATGGGTTTGTTTTAATTTTTCAGTGGAATTTCTTCTGTAAAGTATATTTCCTCAAACTACTTCTGTATTTTTTTTTTCCTAATGTGAGGGATTGCCAACAACTCTGACTAATGGTGCTAAGGCACAAATGGTGGCTTTAAAAGAAGTGTACCAAGATACTCCTTTGCAATCAGCAAGTGGCAGTCCCAGGGCAGTCCCAGCCCCTCCCTTGGGGTCAGCTCAGGAGAAGTTGCCAAGACTGCTCAGATGAGCTCCTTGGCCCTTGGCAGATGAGTGGAAACCCTGAGAAGCTGGGAAAAAAAAAAAAAAAAAAACAACCAAAAAAAAAAAAAAAAAAAAAAAAAAAAAAAAAAAAAAAAAACCAAAAAAAAACAACCAAAAAAAAAACCCCAACAAAAAAAACCCCCACCCAAACTTGCCAGGTTGTAGAAAATCTGCTCATACCAAATTAACACCAGGGAAAGCAAGCACTTTACGTGGACCCTGATTATTGTATCATGTAGGAATTTGGCTGTGATAAAGGCATATAGGCTGTTTCCTTCAGAAAAAAATCTCACTTAGAAATTGGCCCTAAGTTATTGCCAATGGATTCCCTCTCTAAAACTCATTGTATCATAAAAATTGTAATAAAACATTAAGTACTGTCACAGACAGAGTGTATATATAAACCATCCTTAAAAGTGAGCATTTGAAATACCTCAACAAAAACAAGACATTTACAAACTGTGTGAAGCCAAGAAGATAACAACAAAGTATAGCTTTACTTGTTATCCTCTACTCCCAGAGAGAATGAGCATAAAAAGTAGAAAAGTTACATGGATATCTGGTGAATTTTGAACTTGGAAATTCTGAAAATAGAGAGAAATGTGGAAGTTCTGAATGAAATTTCTGCCTATTTTTCTAGTGTGAGGAGACCTCTGTGGGCAGGTTAGCAGTAGGAACCTGAGGGAAAGGTGAGACTGAAAAGAGAGGAGATCTAGGAAACCTCCTTTTTCCCTGGTAACTGAGGTACATAAAACTGCAAATTTAGATGTTTGGGGTTTGGAGAAGCCTTGGTATGATGTGATTTTCTTCTTGTCTATTCTTCCTAATATATATTATGTTTCAATAATTCATACACCGAGCTCAATTTTAATTCAGGTGCCTCAAGGTAGTGTGCATTGGTCGGTATAGGAACCAAAGGAAGATAAGAGAAATATTTCATTTCTTCTACTAAAACCTTTATTTCTTACAGAGTTCTGCGGCAATTGCACACATAAGTTTGCCAGGTCTTTGTTCTGATTTCTTTGTTTGTGCAGCACAGAATAATGATAGCAACATTTCATTAAGAGGCAACCATGCTAAAAATTAGTGAAAGCTTACTGTTTTTTATATCTTTATTGTAGATTTTACTCTGCTCTGGTGGGTAAAACTTTTATACTATCGTGACCTAAATGTTTGTAGTTGTGTGCAACCCCTGTACATAAGTTATTTGCTACTAGTTTTATGTCAGGAAATATACCATTGTGTGTGTGTGCCTTGTATATTAGGATTATATAGATTTGTTAATAGTTATGGAATAATTTTAAAGAGTCTATTCACATGGTGCTTCATGAAGGTATATGCCAGGGACAGGTATGAACTTATTTACTTGTTGAGAAGGCTTGGTCCTTGCTACTTAAGCTTTTCACAATGGTTTTCTGAAATATTAGCTACTCAGGGGTGCACAGTGCTTGTGTGCAGACATGTTTTTAGTGTGAGCTGTTAGGGCACAGTGTTCTCTGGTGTACAATAAACACAGAAATACTTTTTCTAAGACTATTTCCAGTGTCTTCTCTAAGAGGATTCGCATAGAGTCAGAGAATGTAATCATGGAATACACTGAGTTGGAAAGAACCAGCAGGATCATCGAGCCCAACTCCTGGCCCTGTGCAGAAAACCCCAAGAGTCACACCGTGTACCTGGGAGTGCTGGAAAAACCAGTCTTGAACCCTATCAGTGTCTTTGCTATCAGCACCGTCCTTCTGCAGGAGACTCCTGAGGGCATAGAAGGGCTTAGACAAGAATACAAAGGAATAATTGATGATGTCTTATTCTTCTTCTGTTTTTATGTGGTGATATGCAGAGCTATTTTGCTTGCAACAAATTGATACTTCCAGTAATAAAGGAATGGCTGACCAGGAATGAGGGTTTGTTACTTACACTGATAAGGTGAGGATCCTTGGCAGGCAAGATTCTTTGGGGTTTTTGCCTTATGCATTTCTGTGACTGAAGATGTGCAAGAATGGGCCTCTTCCCCAGGAAAAGACTTTCTGTTGTATGATAGCGATTTTTCCACATAAAATAATTAGTTAAACAAATTGTGTAAACAAACAAAGACACCAAACAAGTATTACTACATAAATTAATAGAATTTCTGGGTTTTTTAATAACTTATATAATTCATTTTATGCTTTCTGCAAAGATACGTCAGCGAAAGAGAATATGATTCACAGTTACAGCTCAGCAGTATAATGAAAGGAAACAGGGATCCTCAAAATGCATTGTGCTTCACCAAAAATAAACAGATAAATCAGAGCATCAGTGGAATTCTAGGAATCTGGAATTTGCTCTGCCAACTTGTCATCCTTAAACCTTCTTTTCTTTAGGATATTGAAAAATTAAACTACAATATTATAATTTAAATGTTAGTGACTGGAACTTTTTTTAATATACATATATGAATGTTTCAGCGTCTGAACATCAGCCTGATGCAATAATCATTTCGGTTTAGGTTGGGGAAAATTTCCAGATGCTTAGATACTTAGATACTGTTTTAGGAATAAAAAGCATGGATCTTTTGCTAGCAGAATATTTATTTTTCATATAGAAACATTGAGTGATGGAATTTATGTTGTTTATTATCAGGTATTAATTGCAGTCTGTGATGGGAGATGGTCAGTCTGGATTAAACAATTCAAGTACAGCAGAATGCTTAATATTTTTTGCTAGAAGAAAGCTAAAGGAACCCATAGAATGCTCTCTGTAAGCATAGATATGTTCTAATTTTGAGGCATTTGTCTTGACAGAAGAAGTGGAGCAGTGATGAAAGCCTCTCTCCACACATTGTGGTGTTCTGTGAATTTTTTTGCCAAAATAAAGACATCTTTATACAGTTTTTATTTGCCTCACATCTTAAGTGAATTTGAAAGGTTCTCCTAATAAACCTCAACAGAATCTGAGGTTCTGTAGTTCAAAGCTGAATTTCTCCTGCTTTCCCTGGTTGCATCTCATTGTTCTTTTTCATCTCTCCAGTTTTCAACTTAGTTTTAACTTACAGTTAAAATTGCCACCACAAGGTGGAGTTCTGAACTTTCCAGCAGGAACAATCTCTTCATTACATCAAAGAGAGCAAATGTAATTTCTTTTTAACTATTACACTGCCGCGACAGTGTCTGTCATGGTGGCTGGAGCAGCTGCAGGGCCTGTTGTTGTCTCACTGTCAGATTTAGAGACCACCTTTTCCTCCTGAAGGCACAGACCAGTGTTGAATGTGGCTCAATTAACCTGGGCCAGGCCCCAACAAATTGCAGTGTTTTGGGTCCTCTTTGGAGTTCCAGGTGCCAGCACAATTTAAAAAAATATTTTATTACTTTTCCTGGCTTCTGGACTTATTTAGCGGTAATGTGCAGACATGTTGAGGTGCCCACTGCCCTGGGTACTTCTCCATACAATCCCACACACCCCACAACTCCAAAATATCCAGCTTTTATCCAGACCTCTGGATATCCAGACCTCTGGATAATAATCTCAACTATTTGTCTGACCTGAAAAAAGAACTGAACCATACAGAACAACATGGTCCTACCAAAAAAAAAAAACCCAAAAAAACCCAAAAAACAAACAAACAAACAAAAAAAACCCAAACCCACAACCAGTTTGGTTTCAATGGTAGTCAAAGGATATTCAAAATCTTTAAAATTCTGAACTACTGTTCAAGTAGTTCAGCCTGGAGGACAAGAAAGGAAAAAAAGAGGGGAGAAAAAATTAGGAAGATGTCTTCACTATGGGTTTTTCCTCTGGGGAGAAAACAACAAAGGTGTGACTATTAATAATTCCCAGGAAAAGCACAGAGTCTCTGCAATACTCAGTACAGACACCAGACTGGTGTCTCAAGCAGCAACGCTGTGATGTTATTAGCTCATCATGTGACATACACCACAGAGAACACGTACTGCAAGGAATGTATTATTGGTATAGTAGAGACAAAAAGCCACAAATGTAAGAGCAAATAAGTCCACATTGTAGCTAGCAACTGTTAAACCAATGCAATGAATGTTTATCATAATTTTCTTTTAACACCCTCTGGTCAGATTTATCCCCTTTGAGCCCCACACTGAGTGCCAAAAAAGACTGTTGTTTTAGGCTCAGCTGGAGGTAAAACACCACACAGCCACTCCCTCAAACCCCCTCCCTGAATGGGGAGGAGAATTGAGATAAAACTTGTATGTTGAGGTAAGAACAGTTTAATAATTGAAAGTGCAGTAAAATACAATAATAATGGTAAATAATAAGAAGAATGATAATAAAAAGTACAGTAAAATACAATAATAATGGTAAATAATAATAAGAATGATAATAAAAAGAAAAACAAACAAAAAAACCCCGCACAAACAAATGACCAAGTGATGCACAATGCAATTGCTCACCACCTCCTGACAGATTATTCTAGACCTTCCTTACTGAACTGGGGTTGGACTACCCTTCTGGGTCACTCCCCCAGTTATTATATAATGGGCATGAAGTCCTATGGTGTGAAATATCCCTTTAGTCTGTTTGGGTTGCCCGTCCCAGTTGTGCTCCCACCCAGTTTCTTTTGTGCTCTGCTCACTGGCAGAGCATGAGACAACACTAAAAAAAAGGGTCTTTGATGAAAGATAAACACAACTTCTCAAAAAGCCAAAACTTCTGTGTTATGAACACCATTCTCATTTTGAATCCCAAATGCAGCGCTGTAACAGGTACTGAGAAGAAATGAACCCTACCCTAGCTGAACCCAGGACATTCACTTACATCTGAAATTTGCAAGTGTTTATAGGTGTAAACATACAGTAGAAGACAATAATTTTGAGGGTATTTAAATAGTCTCTCTAGAGTTTAATGCATTTAGTGCTGGTTTCAAACACGAACTTTTAATCTCATCTTGTCATGTATATGCATAGGTGACAGTCTCAGAAATTTTTTTTTCTATTTCTTCTATTGACTAAGAAACACAGTTCTGCATCACATCAAAGACATTGTTTCATATGATGTTTTTAGTGCTTACAGAGAAGGAATTTTGTATCATATAGACACTCAAATGTTTTGGAAGGAAAATCTACACTTTATATTAGCCATATAAACAATGAATTTTAATAAAGTGGGATTTAGTAAAATTAGTTGGCTGTTTAAAGGAATTCCATTATGCATGCTTATTTGTTGAGAAGAAATTATTTCTTGCTTTGCAATTCTGACAGGACTTTCAAACACATATAGAATTACTAAATACATAGTCCTGAAGGAATTCCTTTGTCTTTTATACAAGTAGTGATTTAGAAAATTACCAGTGTTTCTAGTTTCTTCTAAATGACTACTTTTACATATGCATAGCTCAGAACCCAATTTGAATAGTTTAATTTATGTCTTTTAAACATATATCCCTAGAGTCTGAACAGGATGGTAGCAGTCTTCTTCCATGAGACAATGAAGTGATGGAGTTGACTGGGGAATTTGAGGAGTTCATCAGCTGCTGTGGTGGATTGTGGTGCTGAAGGGACAGCTCATGGCAGCGTGAGGCAGCAGTGCTGCAGCATAAAAAGCATTAGGGTATAATCATTATATTGAAATGATCACAGAAGAGTTTTTTAAAGTTATTTTATAATAAGTGTCATTGATTATAAACAATTATTTGTAGTGTCCCTCTCCTTTATGGAACACGCTGCATTCTCTGGGAACTTGGAAACATTTAGGAGGGTTGTGATATAGTTCTTGCTCAAAATGGATCTCCTTTATTTCTTAGGAGAAAGCAAACTGAGATATCGGATATTGGGGCTTTTTATTTATTTTTCTTCTTTTTCCCTTTATTTTGTTAAAAATAAATATAACATGGTGTGATGTTTTCTCTCAGCTTCCCTGCAAATACTTTTTTTTGTAATGTTTGGAACATGATTTTACTCTGTTATGTTACTCACTATTGAGGAAAAGTTCAAACAAATCTTTAATTAAACAAAATAAAATCAGCAGAATTTTAAAGTTGCAATTAACATTTTGCTTTTATTTTCCTTAACCTATTTTCTCAGTCATTAGGAATTTAATCTCTGATAATTTGAGCCAAGTTTAAAAATTCTATTGATATTTTCATTTTTTATATGCTATATGCATGTTCTACATGGATTTAAAAATGTTCCCATAAACTTTGTTTTAGCAATAAATATTGTAAGGTGCCTTAGCTCTAACTTTTGTCAGTGTTTTGCAAATTTCTGTTTCTTAGACTGCCAGATCATTTTTGTCCTTATCAAATAACATAAATGCTATATAAAGTTTTGAAGCAAGAAAACATTATCCATGCAGGTTATTTCCAGGACTCATGTGGAGTTGACTGCAGTAAAATTTCTGTGGACATGGAAGCCCATGGAAGACATCTTTGCCATGGTGGCCTGTAGATCCCTGTGGTAGTTAGTATTGCATGCTACTGCTCAGCTTCTGTCACCCTCTTCTCTAAGAAACTGTCTCCTTTGATTTCTTCCATTTTGGTTGAATTTTGCCCAAATTATTGTGATGAGTGAAGAGAAAATGGCCATAAATTGAAATACAATTTTAATTTTTTTTATTATTATTTGTAAGGGTGTTTGAACACTAGAAGAGGATGTTGTTCACCAGGGTTTGGAGATCTGCATCCTCACAGAGAGTTCTGAGTTACCTGTATCCCCAGTTGACCCTGCTCTGAGCAGGGAGATTTGACTATATGCTCTTCAGAAGTTTCCTCTAACTTCTACTACTTGTGACTCTAAGACTGTAAAATGAGAGGAAATTATCTGTGTTATCAAGTGAAATGAAGCTACATGAAGCAGGCTTCTGTCTTCATTTGAGATTCTAGGTGATAGCTAGCAGTGATTCCTCAAACTTTTCTGACTCATTGGGTCCTTGTTTTCTGTGTGAAAGTCAGAAAGGCAATGTGCTTTCCCACAGTCAAGCACAAACACAAAATAAACCAAGCAAAATCAAAAGTAACAAAACATTACCCCACAAGTAAATTTCTGACTGTCTTTTAGTATTGTCATATTATATCAGAGATTATTAACACAAAGAATAAAAGTACCACCTTTCACAAGAGTGAATGTGCTTCACTTGCCATTCTCTAAGATCTTCCCCCTGCATGTTGTTGACAATCTGTTAGCTCCTGGTAAAATTAGCACAATGCTGGTCATGACCAAATGCCAAGTGAAATTTTACGTTTTTTTTTTTCATTGAGTCATCATGAGTCTCTTCACTGATTATGTTGATGGTGGTTGTCCATTTTAAGTGAAGCCAACCATTTTAACTGATACTGACAATTCTGAGACTCTTCTCATTGATATGATCATCCTGTGAGGAATGACGAGTGCTATTGTCTAAACCATCACAACTATCTGGGGCTCCTACAGCTTGCCTAGCTCCATATGTTCATATTTAACTGCTTAACTTTCAGTTTCCAGTATGGGATTCCTGTGGCTTTCTTCATTAGTGTTTGGCCAGGCACTCCACACTTCACAGCAGAGGGCCCTTGCTAACATCTTGTAAGTGGGCTCTCTGGTACCCGCTGTAACTTCAGTAGTCTTTCTTTCCAGATTGTCTGAAAAGCGTCCCGCAGGTTCCTGCACATTCTAAGCAAAGGCTGATTTTCTCCTCAAGTAAGGATTTTTCTTCATGTGTGCGCTTCTGGACTTGCCAGACATGTGAGCATTTACTCAATCCTTTATTCTGTCACTTCTAAACTGCACATAAATATAGCTATTCTAATAACCTTTATGCCAGTGAATATGGATTTTTTTGTATAAGGGACTGTACTCCTTCTTAGTGGGAGCTATGCAGGCTGCTATTTCAAAAAGTCAAAATACATTTATTGATATTGTTATGGGTTTTGTATAATTTCAGACAATAGTTTGTCCCAGTCAGCTTTATATATGTGGGAACAAAGTAGGGCAAAGAACCTGTTCCAACCAGATAACATGGCCTGATTTCAGTATTAGGAAACAGTCCCAGAGGGTATTATATCTCCAAGAGGGTGCTCTAAGTGTAAAGTCTTCCTTTAGTCCTTTGTTAGAAACGGTTCCTACACTCCTGTTTAACTGTGTTTCACCTGGAACTAGGAACTATTAAATCCTATTATCCTTTCATCTGAGTGAACTTCCATTTATCTCTACCCAATCCCTGTGTCAACAGTCTCGAAAGAAATTAAAGGAGACAAATTTATGGTACAGGACAGTTTTTTCTCTTTCATGTGTCATTGGTTTTTATGAAAGAGAATGATCCATGCACAACAGGTTCTGTTGAGGTTTTTTGCATGTACAAACATGAACAGGTAGCTGTGATGGTAATGAACAGGCAAAAAACTTTGCCCTGTACTTTGGAGAACCAGAGAAAATGAGAAACTATTCCTGCAAGTGAACTGAGCACCTAAGCTCTTTAATGTCAAGAATCTCTTTTTCTCTAACCTGATAATTTTGCTAATGTACAGTCTATCTTCCTATTACTCTGGTAATAAAAATGATAATAAAAATTACTCAGAAGTACCCACTCATTGCAGTTTTCTGGTCCTTTAGTGAGAGTGTGAGGAGCTTAAAGAATATTTTATCTAAATTTGGACCTTGATGTAGTCTGTAGGGAACAGATATCTGATCTCTAAGAATAGAATGTTCCTTAACACGCTAAGGTTGCTAAAGGCAGGCATCTCAGGAATTTCCAGTCCAAATAGGGACATATGATTTTAAGTGCACACAGAAAGGACAGAGGAAGAGAGAGAATTGATGGAGGAAAGAGGAAGAAAAGAAGTGAAAGTAGTAGAGATGGGGAGAGAGGGAATAAGAGATTCTACAATAGGAGTTCTTGAACAATAAGTGATCGGAATAACTGTTTGTACAGTGATTAAATGTATCTGTTAGGCTGAAATGGATCTGAGGACATGTCTAGTCTATCCTCTTATATGAATTAGGATCATCCCAATGGGTATTTATTAACTTATTCTTAAACAGGTGTTGAAATGTGGATTCACTATCAATAATAAACAGCTCCATTATTTATTTAATTGTCCTGACAGATGACCTAACATCTAATGTAAATCCCCTTTCCTATCTGGTAGCTCTAATTAAAATCAGGTCTAATTTATCCACGTCTTTCTTAAAAGAAGAAGCCATGAACTGAGAAAAGTGCTGTTGTTGGAACTTCAGGAGATACTACTTACCTTGTCTTTTGTTTCTGCCAATAAATTTCAAGATTATACTTTACTTTGTTACAATAATATTGTATTTTTGGGTCATTATTCACTTTGTGATCCACAATTCCTTCGTACCTTTTTCCATTATTTATGCAGTTTTCCACTACTTTCTCTTTTTAAATTGTTTAGCACTTGATAAAAAAATGTAATGCCTGTTTCCCCTCTGACAAAATAAAAGACAAGTTGCTGTGTTCCTGATTTATA
Source organism: Hylia prasina (assembly GCA_013397195.1). NCBI lineage: Eukaryota > Metazoa > Chordata > Aves > Passeriformes > Sylviidae > Hylia > Hylia prasina. The sequence goes on from VYXD01016265.1 coordinate 1,070,882, forward strand.
ATAATCCTGTTATCATTTGATCAGATCTCTGAATTCATTAAATGACTGTAAAATTATATCTATGTCTCAAGATCATATATTTACATGGTTATAATATCAAATATATAAGTCATATTCTCTTCTCTGATATTCAGGTGTAAATACACTTACTGCAGTTGTCCCTCCAGATCTGACCTCATTACATCTGGAAATACAGTGTGTGTCCTTTTATTGCAGAAATAGTTTACCCAAAAGGAACTGTTTGGGGAATACAGCCTTTCTTTCTCTTCTTTTTTTTTTTCTTCCCCTAATTCTCAAGACAAGACATCTCTGTATAATGTACATTATCTGAAGGAAAATATTTAGGTATCAAAGTCATGTTCTGGATATGATGCTTTCTGTTCTGAATGTGATGATCAGGGAATTCTCTTTCATTGCTCTCATATATCAGTACCAGTTATGGTCCACATAACTGTCGTTGTTTGAGTAACCTGCAAATTTGTTGCTGTAATGAAGCTTCCAGATAAACAAAGTTATTTTTCTTTATTAAGTCAGTGGTTGCTTCTACAGCTGAACAGAAAGGCTTATTGTGTAAAGATCTGAGGTTATATGTAACATATTTTGAAATGCTGTATATGGATAGGAGAATATAGTCATGGTTACAGCAGTGGGCAGGAAATCACAGTTTTGAGTCTTGGCTGTGCCACAGACTTTCTGTGTGACTTTGGACAAGCTACTCTTTGTGCATTAGCTAATAATACTATCTCTATCTCCCAGGGGTGTTGTGAGAATACATTCATTAATGTTTGTAAGGCACTTGGATGCTATAGCAATGGGGCCATATAAGCACTTAGAGAAACAATCCATTTTTGCAACAATGTGCATCTCCCTGACTAAGGACTTTTTTGTTGGAAGTTTTTCATAGATGCTTGTTATGAATAAATCCACTTTATAATGATACAGTGAGGTTAAACTGCCTTTTGGAGAGCAGTTTCACTTTAGTATTCAGAACAGGTGTAAACAGTCATAAGTTGGAAATCTGTTCCCAAAGAAAGAGAATACTATTTTATAGTCAGAAATTTGAATAGAAAAGATACCTATCATGATTCATCTAGCTCAAAACATGGAGGATTATTTACATCTGTATCTGTCTCACAAATAGTTTATTCTATTTTAAGCACTTCTCATTACATTGTCTAAACTACCTCCTCAGGCAAGTAATTTCATTGCCTAATTGCCTTTAAAGTTAAACAGTTTGCTCAAATGTCTCCTCTACTTTTTCCTTGTGGGTATAGGCTGCTCTTTCAGTCTCCTTTCTTTCTGAAATAACCTTGACTCACATGTGTTCAATTCAGACACACCACACAGTTACACCAGGTTAACAAGGTATTGCTTTAGTGCTGATGGGAGGTAAATTGGTAAGCCATGATAACTTGATTTGGTAATTTTCGTGGCTGAGTGCTGGCCAGTGTTGAAATCTCAATGTGGGGCTCAGGACATAAGCACCAAGGTGAGAAAAAGAATATTCAATATTCCCAAGGCTTTTGGAAAGGACTTGAGAGATTTCCAAACTAGGGGAAATGCTGAAATTTCATTAAAAAAATATTGTTTTACTATGGCTTGTTTTGATTTTATTTGTAGAAAGTAGTAGCAGGAGACACACTTTACAAGAAAGAGATTTGGAAGATTGTGAGCTGTCAGTTAGGACAATGAAGAGTGCTCTGCAGATTTTTGAGGCTCAGAAAACCAGATATCTGTTGTGCTAACACGTAAAGTTTTCTAATTTAGTGGTTGAGTTCAGTAAAAATGCTTATGAAATCATCATTAAAAGATAGAGACCCTATAAATGTCCCAATGGTGGGAAGATACTATCTCCTCTCCTACTGCATTAAATGTAGAGAATTGGTATGCTCTTAAAAAGTATTGAACTAGGAATTCAGTTAATTGCAGTTAAATACAAATTGTAAACATACAGAAGAACAGGCCTCATTGGTGCTGGGGTTCATGAGGTTGCTTGTTTGCCATGAAGTCCATCCCTCCACTATTGTTGTTTGAATATGTAGTGAATAGAATTGCTTTTAATAACATTCCCATATGAGTGACAGCGTAAATTCTTCTCAAGATGAGTATTATGTTATGCTATGGTTAAGAATTTCCTCACAATGCAAGAGAAAAGAGCTTTGTAATATTTTCTTTTTTCTTATCTCTATGAGTATTGATGATTGAATGGGGTTGATATCCTCTATTATATACATACCTAATATATACTACTCTGGACAGAAGAAGCAAAAATGAAAGAAATATAATATTGCAGTGTTGTAAAAATTACTACAAAAGGAGCCACAATCATCAGCTCCCAATGTTCATTTGAATTCACAACCATCAGGCTGCTCCCAGTGTCATGTATTGTTATTTTCTGGATTTAGCAAAAGTCTCAGTACCATCTTCTCTTTCAGTTTTTCAGTAGATGCAGGACCTGATTCTTAATCAGAATTCCAGATTCTTTAAGTTGGTGCATGATTGAAGAAAAAATTATCAATGAAGTCAAGAGAGGAAGATTCATTTCACAATTGTTAGTGAGCCAGTTTTGTCTCAGTTGCTGTACATTCTAACACCTTTTCAATTTTTAGTTTATTCATGTCTCTGGTTATTGAGCATTATTTTAGTAAAATCCTTTGTTACCAAAAATTTCCTATAAAAATACTTTGTCATAGTACAGCAACACTAAAACCTCTTCCAAAATATTCAGGGAAAATATAACTCAAAGGACTACTTTTATCTTCTCATAAAAAAATGGAAATATTTTATATTTTATGTCAAATTGATCCTCTTTAAGACAGTATGAATTACACAAAAATAATTGTGATGCTAAAGATTATTGTAGTTTGAAAAAACAATTAAATGGAAAGGATACCTCTTTTCAAAACTCAGTTCTGATAGCCAATTAAAAAATATGATCACCACAAACAGTGGAAAATTCAAACTTCTGTTAAAGAATTTTTGTCCTATGTTGTGTCTGTCAGAAGGAAGATTACACATATTTGGTAGTATACCTGGAAAAAGAAAATAAAACAGTAAAAAGTACTGAAACTGTTACAGTTGTATTACTTTTTTTAAGGACTGCCTTCTTGAGAATGCTTTGCTGTATGAGAAGCAGCAGCATACATAATCTGGAAAAACTAAGGCCTTTTTCTTATGGCAAAGTAAATTGGAGCTATTTCTCACAATAGGCGGTCATTGTTCATATACAGATTCAATCCATTTTGACAGGACATTAGTGATAAAGATCTTCATGCCTATGGTATGCCGTTAGGATTGATACCAGTTGCACATGTTTACTTCAACAAAATAACTTCTGATCACCTTGCTGATCCTTTAGGCAATATTTAATATACAATTAGATGCTCTCTTGGTCATACTATCTGATATTTCAGTTTACTACATAAAGTACACACCTGCTTCTTATATCCCCCCTTTTATTGTTCTGAAGTGATTTTGAAAAAAAAATATTTTTAGACCTTATGGTTCCCAATGGAAGAAAATAAAGACTTGTTATATGTAGGCAAAGAGAATACAAATTAAAAAGTGGTTGTCATTCAAAATTAATCCAAGATGTCCTTTTTAACCATAACAATTATTCTACTAAGTATACTGCTTTTTACTAGTCCCTCAGTTTTAGATGTAGTTGTCGTGTGTTTTGGGAATTCTATCTGTTCTGACTGTATAGAATTCCACTAGTTTTCAGTGGGGGTTAAAAAAAAAAGGCTTTTCTGGTCCAGTTTCTTCATAAAGTTAAAAAAAAAATCTACAAAGCAAGCTGCACTTGGATCCAATATTTAGCCTCTACGTTTTCATTTAAAATGGTTTTACTATGAAGGCTATCACTAGGTAGGTGCTATGTACTATACTGTAACCACTGGATAGGGAATATATGAATACTTCAACTCTTTTAAAAAAAAAAAAAAAAGAGAGAGACTCTACCAAGTTTCAATTGTGCCAGAAGTGACTGGATGTTTTTGTTTACCTTTACATCTAAAATGATGCAAACTAACTCTTCTAAACATCAGTAAAGATCAATTCTGTAAGTGGTATCCTCATCATCTTGAAGCAGCTGTCTCATAGAGTAGGAAACACCAAAGTCTTCAATTCTAGATCTTCAGGTGTGCACGCTGTTAGACCCACTAATGTCATAGTTTGTTCTGTGTTCATTTCCTTTTGCATTTTCAGGCATGATTTCAATTGAATCATTTATGGTTCTTCCATTCAGATTATAACAGCTATTTTGGAGCGGATAACCCTCAATGGCTGTATATGAGACATTGCCCGGGGTGCCTCCAAGATGCTTTTGAGCTGGGTAAGGAAAGCACTGAGTGTTGACACATTCTCAAAGCACTATGGCATGGATTGAGAGCATAGTTTATAAACCGTGTTACTGACCTATTATTCTGTGGTTTGCTGACAGAATAGACTATACCAGTTTCCTCTGAAATGTTAAACAAAACCAAATAAACATTCTTTCCTTAAACAAAAGGTGACAAGTATTTTTTAAAAAAAATTAAATACAGTATCTAATCTGTATGTGGTAATTCACGCATAAAAAACTTCAATTCATCATTGCCCACTTCCAATATGTCTACTTCTAATACAGCAGCCATTCAATGTATAATATTATGCTAATCTAATGTCTGTTATTGCTCTATTAGTACACTGGTGTGGTAAATCAGATTCAGATTTTTACTGTGACTTTAAGGTCAAAGCTGTTTCTGCAGGCATGTCTTAACCAATCTGCTAGCTTAAGATTTATCCTCAATTCAAGCTATAATGCCTGTATCATCCTTACTATCTACATATTACCTTGCACACTCCTGTTCAGTCAGGAACAAAGTTATCATGACTCATCTCCCCTTTCATTTATGTACACAGACAACTGAAAACTTAAGGGTTTGTGAACTTGCACCTGTGGCGTACACGGGCTGTTGGTGTGGGGCTTTCACTGAGTGCACACTAAGAAATCAGATAAAGCTTTTTATCTCTTGTTTAAAAGCCTGAAGATGAGTATGATTGTGATTGGGACATTCCAGCACAGGTGCAATGCTACAACCTCCCAGGACTTGGCACTCCACTCCTTCTCTGTTTAAGGTTAAACCATGTCCAGGGAGAGAGTATATTCTGCTGTAGAGAAGGATTTTTTTTCTCACAATGTTTGTGTAATGCTCCTTGTAATGCTTTATCAGGCTGAAATCCAGCTGAATCAGCTACAATATCTCCATGATTTTTGCAGAAGTTAGTTCAGGCTGTGCACTGTCACTGCCCCATGTACCAGGGGTCATATTTTAATACTGTTCTTTTGTTGTTAAATGCCAAAAATCTTAGATGCTCAATTTCATGTTGTAATTAGAGCTTTCTATTTCAAAATAATGTAAGCGTGCAGAAAAATGGTTCCCTATTAGGGCAGTATAGTTTAAAACAAAACCAGAGAGGTTATTTGCCTCTTAAAATATGTTTTTCACAAAAGTTTTGTAAAAAGGTGCTATGCAGTGGCTTCTTCCTTAAATATAGTAATTATAGGACTCTTGATATATCTAGTAAATAGAAGAAATAAACTTCCTCCAAAAAGAAAAAAACAGACAAGCAAATAATGACTAGGTTGTGCATGCAAGAGGTTTTATTAATCTACAGTTCCTGCCATTATCCCACCCATATGTAAATAGATGGTCTCCAATGTGTTAATTCCACAGAGTCCAGTTATAGACCTGAGATTAGCTTTCAATAAGCCACTCTCTTCCAACTGAAAAAAATAAAGTCTTATACTATTTAGTATTAAATGGTCATGTTTAATAATAGTTAGAGATTCACTAATATTTTCTTTTTCTTTACTATCAAGAACCAGTGGACTATATTATACATGAATGGCTTGTAAAATGATTGTTTTATGTTTCAGAATGACAAACAAGTTTCTGTACTCAGATTAAAGATCAAATTTAACAACCGTTTTACCTTTATTATTCCTGAATGCAGATGCAGAAGAAACTTAATATATAAAATTCTCTGTCTCTTTGAATGTCATAATCTGATAATCTCTTGAAAACATGAGAATTTTTAGGTTAACGTAAAGAGTGCCATAGTGGTAAACCCATTTTAATTTATATGTAAAATGTAATAATTGTTAATTCTGTGCATGTAACAATTTTAACTGTTTATTTGAAGTTTTGAATATTTTTAAACCATCTGCACTTAACATTTGTTTGAAAAATATTTGTTTCCCCTTCACTAGCTTAATAGCAACCAAAGATTACTTCTTCTATCAGGAGTATCAACCAATGTGCTCAAATATTAGAGGCGGTGGTTGTCTCTTCCCCAGAGAAGGGACAACCTGTTTTAACTGTGGAGGTGCCTGGTGGTGTTCTGGATGTGCACCACTTTTGCTGCAGCTCCCTTTTATACATACGACAATAAGAATTGCTAATGGAAAGAATTTAAGTGGCCCTTGAGGCCTAACTTCAGCTCCTGATCAATTTTTGTAACACTCAGATTTTGATAAATGTGGAAAGTCAAGATCTAAAGATATGTAAAGGAGATTCTCTGGTTAAAGTTAAAACTACAGGTCAAAGAGTTCATTGCTTAAGTTGCCAGTGAGTATGAGTTTGTATAGCAAAATTCATTTTTGTAGAATTTCTTTTTTGTTTTTTTTTTTTTAATTTTCCCCCTCCACTAAGATGGAAGAAAGCAAAAAAATTGCAAATCTGTTAGTTTATTCATTTTTCCATGCAACACTGCTCTTGGCCATTCTATAAAGGTTTGCTGTGACATGGCTCATAGAGTTTGTGCGTATTCAGCACAGCTTTCTCTGTGGGTCTCATTCTCAAGTAAGAACTTATTCCCTGATTGTTGCAGCATTTTAGTTGTGTATTTTTAAGCTAGACCCTCAAGCATTGATGCTGGAAACCTGGATCATAATTACATTCTCTTCATTTCATGTGTTCAATCATCCTGTTAAAACACAAATCCCTTTTCTGAAAAAAAAAGAGTGAACAATTGTATTTTGAGAAGTGTTTAAAAGTCCAGATGACCTTAAAATACATAAAAAGGAAAAATATGAGGATAAGCCCTCTGAGTTTAATTGTGATTTTTGTGAATCATTGCAGTCATTGGAATGTTTGAGCCTATGCCTTGCACATTGGTCTTAACTGTGAGTTTCAAGAGTTGTGTACTCTCTGAATTATCAGAGAATCACAGAATGGTTTGGGTTGGAAGGGCCTTGGAAAGATCACAGAATCACAGAATCATTAGGTTGGAAGAAACCTCCAAGATCATCAAGTCCAACCCAACACTAACCTCAACTAAACCATGGCACCAAGTGCCACATCCAGTCTTTTCTTAAACACATCCAGAGATGGTGAATCCACCATCTCCCCAGGTAGACCATTCCAATGCTTTATTATCCTTTCTGTAAAAAATCTTTTGCCTAATATCCAGCCTATATTTCCCTTGGTGAAGCTTAAGAACATGTCCTCTCGTTCTGTTAGTTGCTGCCTAGATCATCTAGTCCAAACTCTCTGCCATGGTTAGGGACGTCTTTCACTAGATCAGGTTGTTCAAAGCCCCATCCAGCCTCACCTCAAACACTTCATTTTCATTTCAAGACAAAAATCTTACAACTGAAGGCAGGTAGAAAGGCCCTTATGACATTATATAATCTCTCTTTGAGATTAGTAGTTCTCTTTGTTGCTGTAATCTGCTAACTATTCAGGCCTTTTTAGGTGAATAAAAGCGCATTTTGAAGACAAGAATGGATGAAGGCTGTAGAGAAACCAGGAAAGAACAGGAAGTAGAAAAAGGAAGGCCAGACAGACACTGCAGTAATATATGTTCTCCATTAAGACATATGGGTTTCTTTACATTAAATTCCAAGTTTCTTCTGCTCAAATATAAAACTAGCCACAGGCCGCCATAGCATACGTAATCATGTAACATAGAAATTAAATCACATCATTTAGAGGTCTCTTTCTTCAGACATCAGAATATTTCCTCCTGAACAGGTTGTGTGAAAACTTGGTACATCTTGAATAAAAAAAACCCCAAAACAAAAAAGCCCTGTACTGTGGAAGGCAAGAATGAGTTTCAGCACTGCAGATTCTTCATAGAGGATATGCTGTCTGTCTCCCTCCTCACTGGTTTTTCATTCATTGCAGCTCACATATTTTCTCATATGCATACTGGCATCACAGCTCCTTAGGATCTGTAATGGTGGCAAATACCATCAGTGTAGGAGCTGGACTTTTAAGGCTCTAAATTTTTCAATCCCAGATGCAAGGAGCTTTTTCTATGTAGAAAATTCCCCAGGTCCTAATGCTGTCATTGTTCTCAGTAGGAATCCTTAATTGCAGAGCTAGTTGGATAAGAGTTGGATTAGCTGGCAGAGTGTTGTCTGGAAAATCTTTCAGCTGTGCAATGTTATCACTTCCCCTACATCCCTCCACCCCCACCCCTGAGGATTCCTAGCCTACTGCATTTGGTGAGATACATATGTTTTCCCCAGCTACAGGAGCTGTGAAGGGTTCCTCTGGGATATCTAAGTATAAATACCCAAGTGTGTCTTCAGTTGCTAGGTTATTTTTAGTCAATGGGTGGTTACCAAGTCATCTATAATTGTGCTGTTAAATGTGTCAGAGCAGCTACTGCAAATTGAGGTGCTCCCTGTAACAGGTGGAGCATGTAAAGTAAAATGAGAGAGGGTAAAAGCAACATTTCAGAACTGAACTGCTTAAAGATGTGAATTATGTAAGGGGAGATTTCTTGGTAGGCAGATGTGAGGAGGATAATCCATGAGTACAACAGGGATGAAGGAATATGGTAGCATTGTTTGACTACATGTGGAGATTTAACACCTGCTGGCAATTAAACCTCAAGTAAGCCACGCCCCTTTCTCCAGTCCCCATCTAATGAGAGAGGGGACAAGAGCAGAGACTGTGGGTTGAGCCAACAATTTACTGAAAGCAAACAGCAGTGGAATAACAGTACAGTGGAATAAAAGTACAGTAGCAGCAGCAGTATCAGTAGCAAAAGTATACAAAAGAGTATAACAAAAATATACAAAAATGGTTATTTACACACAAAAGGTGTTCACTAACACCTAGTTTAGTCCCACGTGGCTGCTGAGATAAAGACAAGATGGGGGATGTTCCTGCAACTCACAGTTATCCTTGAGACAAAGACAAGGTGGTGGGCACTCCGCAGCCAGCGCTCCCCATCCCTGATCCTGAGACAATGAAAAACAATGATGGACAACCCTCCATGGACAACAAATCTTCTGTGTGGTGCTGCCTGCTTTCTGCACTACTGGGCCTGACTGTGGCCAGCAATGCTTGGCTCAGCTCCTGTCTGCCCATCCCAGGCTGGGCTGGGCTCGGGCTCTGCTGCTCCATTCCCCTGGCTGCTTCTCAGACCGGCGCCGTGGCACACGCTCGGCTGGGCTCAGGAGGAAACAGAACAACAAAAAGCTGCACTTATGGAGTATGTTTTTTTGTGTTTATGTTTTTTTGTCTTTTTTCCTTCCCCTGGACCCAAACCCTTGGCAGCAACAATGTGAAAGATATAGAATAGCAATATGGTCATGGCCCAGGGCTCTAGGCTCCCTGTCTGTGAGCAAACCTGGGACACTACACTACACATAGTGCCTGTGCTGGCACATTGGGTGATTTCAGATGTGTGTTTTGGGAGAATTTACCAGTGGTTCAAGGGATCAGAGTGGTCTCACAGGACCTCTAATTTCTTCTCAGGCAGCTCCTTTTTCAGTAGTGGCCAAAAGCTGTTACCAAAGGGTGACTGCTGTGTGGGAGAATGTTCAGTGAGTTCCCAGTGGAAAACTGTCTACATGGCATCAACTGCTGGCACAAATTAGAAATAGAAACGAGAAGGAAAATCATACCTGACTAGAAAGTCAGTAAGATGGTAGGAGGAAGACGTGAACAGTAAAATAATGCAACTGAAAAGCAAAATGAAACAAAATTACTTAAAAAAAACCCCTAAACCATCAAAAGTTCTAAGTCAACATGCACTGTTTGCAAGGAGATTGCACACTGATAATTCTAAATTATCTAGGCTGTGCTATCCCTTTTATGAATCTGCCACTAGGAGACAGGACAGGAAGCAGCATATAGTCTGTCAAAAATATTAAAGATATATTAATGTATCACCTAACTTGGTAAGTCAAGGAAAAAAAAAATCTAAATTTTAGATGTTCATGGAAAGAGCTAGTCAAATGTATTTGTGGTTCCTATGGTAGCCGCATCATGTCACAAACCAGAGATCAATAGCATCTCTTTAGATGTTAATTTCTACTCCAGTGGCAGTTACCCAGCATCAGCTGAAGATCAGAAATAAAATTTTGAGGACTGCTGTAGTTGTGCCTAGCTTAAAAGCAAAGAAATGCAAACCAGCCATTGGTATCCAGAGAAAAGATGAGGAAAAAAAAATACTTAAATGCTGCTAAAACTAATTGGTGGAAATATATTTATCTGTGTTCATTCCTATAAACTCAATATATCTTCTATTTTGGTTAGATTCAAAATGGAAAAGGGTGTATAATGCTACTTCAGGCATATGTGAAACATGAACTGGGTGAATTTCAACAAAATAAAATGTTAAACTTAGCATCAGGAGAAACATTCCAGCTGAGAGAACCACTGGGCTGGAATAATCACCTCAAGTGGCTGGTGACAGACTATTGCCTGAGTAACTCAAAAGTAACAAAAATGAAATCCAGTGGGCATTGGCAAAAGTTTGGTCTAGATAACCTAATAATAGCTATTGTCTTCTCTCTTATTTTTTTTCCAACACCAGAAGTAATTTCCAAATTCATTACTGAAAATGGGCTAACGTCACATCTTGTGCTCTTGCATTCAGATCTGCATTGGGCATGCATAATTAGGAGGTTTATTGCATGAACAGAAGTAAAATAGTTATGCGAAAGGCATTTGACACAGCTGGAAATAGTAGGACTTTATTTCTAGGTATGTGGAATACAATCTGAACATGATTGTTTTCCAGGAATTTTAGCACATCTTTATTTATAAAATATCTCAGTAGTGAAGAATAAATCTTACAGAGTCTGGTAGAATCGTTTCACAAAATTAAATGCAGAGTATAGATTTTTTTTCAAGTCTCTATACTTGAGGAAAAGCTGCCGTTTTTGCTACCGAGTTCCAGTTTTAGTAATTCTGTAGAACTCGACTGAATTTTTGGTAAAAAGAACAAATGAGCTGTATTTCCAAAAGAGAACACATTTGAAAATTATGCACTTCATTTTTCTGCTGCTTTCTTGTAAGATCTCAGAAGATCTTCTATCTCTTACACATTTGCTCTTGCTCCCTGATCATCAGAAAAATGTATTCCTCACTTCTCTTCCCAGCTGCAAATGACTTCTACATCAGAAATGTCTTCCAATGCCATCACCATCCTTTACCAGCTTTCAGATGCCAAGCATTGCTCCTTCAACTTAAAAAAAAACAATGGGGAAAACTCCTGTGGAGTGGTTTCCCTAGAAGGAGCTACTGCTAGGATCACAGCTTTTTGCCTCTGTATTGCTGGAGGTGAATGGGGTCAGAGCTCTGGACAAAGCCTGGAAATGCAGAGATGGGTCTGCAAATCTGTTATGGCCTAAGCAGCTGAAAAGTTGTTTGACAGGTGTTATTCCATTAGTTGGTGATGCAAATCTTAATCAGCTGAAAGATAAGGGGGCATTTTTATCAGTGGAATTTATTCAGAAAAGTCTTCCAGAAAAGTCTACATGGATAACTTGAGTTATCTTTAATATTTTATAACTTTATGCAGGTGACAGGTAAAGAAATTGAAGATGGATATTTTTGAATAGGACTCACCCTATTTGAAAAGTCCAAAGCTACTTAGAAAACACAAACCTGAGAGTGAACCATATGAAGTACAGCAAGTGGCGTTGCCAGGTACCACTGTCCTCTCACATGGGAAGTCTTCTGGAATCCCTTGTTGCTATGAGACTAAATATGCCTGTACAGTGTGAGCGCTGAACCAGATTTTGCTCCCACTTCCACTAGTGTGCAAGTAGAGTGACTCTCCTGTGGCCAGGGAGCACAATGCTGTGTTCTGATGTTTTGTTTATGAAGGGTCTGATCTAAAGGCCACAGAAACCCAGGAGTATTTGTCTAATTCAGAAGCTCAAAGGAGAAAGACTTGTTAAAATGAGAGAAAGCATGATCTTGCACCTGGAAAGGAGCAAGGAACAAGCAGCTGGGGCTTCTGACCCATTGAAGTGGATCTTCATGTGCTTTTAGTCAAAAAGGAAAGCAATTAGAAAAATTTTTCAGAGGATTTCTCTCTAAATGTGTTCAAGCTAAAAGATATGTATTGCTTATTCAGGACTGTGTAAACTCTGAAGTCTGACACTTCTAAAATCCAGTTACCTGTGGATTTTAAAGCTGCTGTGTCGGTGGGGGGCAGGGTGGGAGAGAGATTTGTTTGCTTAAGTATAAAACGTGTGAATTTTCTTTAGCTACTTGACACTTTTTTCTTTCACCCAGAAGACAAATAAACAAACAAAACCCAACTTGAACTGTACCCAAGCATGGCAAATTTCTCACCAAAGTGTACATTTCAGAATGAAAGATTTACAGTGGAATTTCTCTAGTGCAGCTATGACATTGCTTTAACATTGCATTGCTGTAATCTTCAAATATAGTAAATGCAATACATGGCTTTATAGGGATTTGTGTGAAGTTTAAAATTCAAAAGATGGTTGTTTTTAATGTTCTTCTGTGCTATCTGTGAAAAACGAAAAGGCAGAGGGATGAACTTAAGACACATCATCAACAGCATGGGAGATGTTTGCCCAATAAAAATACTGATCTTTTATTAATCTGTCCTTTCAAGCATCTGGAAACCCTTTCCCGGTTTCTTAAAATTAAGCAAATATTTAAATACGAAATACTACCAAAAAAAAAAAAATCGCAAAACCAAACAAACCCAAAAAACAAAACCAACAAACCAAAAAACCAAAGCCCCAGTGCACATCATAAATGCAGACGTAGCCAAGGTGCTATGAAAACACAGCTCTCAGCGTGCAAGTGTTCCGTTACTTGGTTTAAATCTCGAAAACTATGGATGTCTATCCCAGAGAAACCGGGGTAGCTCACTGGCCGTCTGTGCGTTACTGTCGTTGTCAGTGTTGCGCAATGAACCTGCAGCCAGCCCGAGCAGCACCGCAACTTCCAGCGCGTCGCGGAGCCGTACGGGGGGGAGGACCCTCCGCTGTGGCGGCCGGGCCGCGTAGCGCTGGGCGCTTTGGCCGCCAACCCTCTGCCCGCAGCCTCTGCGGGGCTGCCGCCCACCTG
>VYXD01016265.1:1085192-1134638 GCA_013397195.1 Hylia prasina
GGCTCCCTGCCCCCGCCGCCGGCTCGGCGCGGCTCCCGCGGAGACGGAGCGCTGATTCATGGGGCCCCGCGCCGGCTGCCTCGGCGAGGAGAGCGCGGCGCTGCCGCTGCCCCCGCGCGGGGTGTGAAGCCCCGGCCCCTCCTCCGCAGCCCCGGGCTCGCCCGCCCTGCTCGGGAGTGTGGTCCCTGCCGGGAGCCGCCGCGCCTGGCGCACAGAGGGAAGCGTTGATGCATCGCTGTGGAAATTCATTGTGTGACTTTCTGGGTATTTACTGAGTTTCAGACCGAGATGCAGCTCTTGAAAGCTTTATGGGCACTAGCAGGAGCAGCGATCTGCTGTTTTCTTATATTTGTCATCCACTCACAGTTTCTTAAAGAAGGTAATTGTATGTGCATGTCTACATATCCTGTTCTTTAATACTAAGATCTTTACGAGGTGCCTTAATTATTTTTACTGTTTCCAGTATGTTCTATTTACAGCAGTGCTTTCACGCTATTTTTCCTTTCCGTTAAAGCCTTCTCAATTTTATTGCTTTTGATAATAGGTAGGCTTAGACTTAAATTTTTGGTAAATGTATATATATATATTATTTGTATATATAAATATATATATGAAATCTGTGTGATGTTTATATTCGGTCTTTTAGCTGACGTCTCATTTCTTTATGGGGCATGTATAGTGTATAGAAAATATTTGTTGCTATCAGATGACCACAAAACAGTAATCATCATGGAAATATTAATAAACCAAAAAACCCCTTAACAAGTAAACGTCTTATTTTTATACCAAATCAATAGGCATCCTTTGCCTTTTCCTTATTCAGTACATTTTCAATAGATGGCACTAAAGTTCTATGGAAAGGGCAGGGCAGAGCAAATCCTGGGCATTCAGCATCTTCCTTCTCCTCACTGCCCCGAAACGGAAAGAGGCCTTTGCGTGGCTTCAAGGCTCTTGTTTTTTCCACCTTGTGGTCAGAAAATTGTGATTACAATTTACAGGAGAAAATAATTTGGATTGTGTGGCAGGCTTTCCCCTTTTATTTTTTTTTTCCACTTGAAATAGGTGGAAAAAAATGTTTGATTAAGTGAGTAGAGGGATTTTCCTGGAGAGTAACACTTGTATTGCTCCTTTTTTGTTTCATTTTCTTTCCTCAGGAAATTAGTGTTTTCTTTTTTTTTTTCCCTACTGCTAAAATACTTAGTCCATTTGTTACTTGTATAGCAAACTCCAGTCTGAGATTCAAGTGTGAATCCTGAAAAATGTATATATATTTGGTGGTGTATGGAAAAGTCCAGTCCTGTTTTTTAAGCAGTGTTACCAAAGATAATACAACAATATGAGGATTTTGATGAACCCATTTTTTCTTTTTTTACCATTGTAATATAAGTTGAGAGTATAGCTGGAGGAAAAAGGGGCCAACCTCAGCTTGGAGTGCTGGCTGTTTAAAGCAGGGAAAAAACTTTTTTTGTGACTGGGACAAAGTTTCACTCAAGTCTGGGCGAAGGGACCACCTTGTAATTACTGAAGTACCAGTACTGATTTTAATTTAGTGTCAGTCTAAGCAAAGCATGAGGCTCTGTTTTCACAGATTTTTAAATTTTTTTTTCTGAAATTAATAACTCTGATTTGCCTGATTTGGTTAATTTAGAAGCATTATTCAGATATCTCCAGTGCTAAAGATTTCTCCTTTAAGAATCCTACCCATGCTGTAATTGCACTGTGTGCAATGCCTCCCACATAGTGACTTATTTAACATTCTTTTAAAATGCTCAGACAAGCATATTTTTATATATCTTACTAATGGCATGACCTGTTTTGAGGTGATTTTGCAGAATTCCAGGCCATTTTTTACCCTATTTGCCATTATACTGCTTTTTTCCTTTTTTCGGTCTTTCAGGGCTTGGGGTCTGTGCTACTGTAAAAAATCCTTAAAAGAAGAAGCATTTTGTTTCCCTTAAAATATTTCATCCTGCCTTGTAGGAATAGAAAGCTGACAAATTATTTTATAAAACCAAAACCCATGGCTGTACGTGAAGGACTTTTAACATATTTTACATTTCACTAGCAATTATAAAACCATTCTTAATGTGGACTGCAGACAGCAAACTGAAGCTCTTTAGCTTGTTGGATAACTTAATTACATCAGTTTGTTTATATTTGTTCCTGAACCACTTCTACTTTCTTTAGCAGTGAGAACTATATACTGACTGTAAATTGCATGTATTGGGATAGCTGTCAGACTTTTCTTGACAGGTGCTAATCTCCACAATAGCATTTTGACCCCTTCCGTGTAATTACTTCAACAGTGTATGTATTCCTTCCTCCCTGTAGTTTCAATAGAGACACTGAATAGTTTGATGGAGTTGAATGAAAGTCTGCATGGTATGACTGAGGTTTTTCTTTATGAAGAACTTTTAAAATATCCAGTAAAAGTGAACAGTTTAAGCATAAGATATTTAAAGGAAGGCACATAAGAGAATGAGAAATGGATAACACTGGATTTAAGCTATGTATTGTAAGCAGTTTGCAAAATAAGATTTACATTTACTTTTCTTTTTCATTTTAGAACCTTGTGTTTTATGTTACTTTCAGTAAGAAAAGAGAAAAAGTGTGAGGAAAGAACTAGCAAATAATTTAACCATATGCCTACCACATTATTTTTTTAAGTAAATATGTATGAAGAAGAATACATGTGAGATTACCTTACTACCTTCATAAGATTTGAAATAGTTTTCTGATGTCAGAGTTATCCCTTTACATTATATATTTTTAAAAAAGTTAGGAACACTATGTCTCATTGCATGTGATGTTAGACTGTTGATTTCCCGGCAAAAAGATTAATTTCCCATTGGAGCCTAATGAGCTACACAGGCTTGCTCTTTGTAACTCAGCTGTGTGGTCAAATTCCTAAGTTAACTGCTTGGACATTTTAATGTGATTATTGCTTGTGCAGAAGGATAACTTCTTGTTGTCCCAAAGAACATTCAAATAATCCACCAGTTTGACTAGCTTGATCAGATTAGCTGATAACACCTATCTCCTGAGACAAGTTGACAGTGCAAGTCCATACACCAAACATCTCTTTTGTGTGCAAGACAATTGATTTAAGAAGAATGACATGTAAAATCAAAGTTCAAACCTGATTTATTAGTGCATGGCCTTTCCATTTTTGCATGTTTCATAATACTTTCTGCTTGTTAATTTTCCAGAGCTAGATATTAAGAGAAAACTGGCATAATCTTCACTTCATACAAAATTATATAATTACTACATGTGTTTTTCTGTGTTCATTTTCCTTTTACTCACTTGGAATTACTGATGTTATGTGGTAGGTTATGCTCTTATGACCTATTAACACAATGTATTTTTATAATCTCAGTTGTACTGCATGGCTATAGTGTATAGAACTTCCATGACATCCAGCTGAAACTTGTTTACCAGAACCAAATCCTCCTTCAGTCCCATTCATAAATATGAGATTGTATGTTGCAACAATCCACTGAGGTTTTTTTTTTCATAATTAATGTAAATTTCATGTTGATTTCATTTTAGTTCCTGTGTTGAAGTGGGCCTGTCTTAATTCTTAAATATTTTTATAAACATTTGTGAATTGAGGCAGTTTGATAGTAGCATTACATTACTACCATATAAATGGTGTTAAGAAACAATGAATGCTTGTTCTGAGATGAGTGGGAAAGAGCTGTTTAAATGTCTATTTTCTTGAATATGTTTTTTTCAGGAAGTGAAGAATGGGTGACACAGGGTGCCATTTTTCCACACTTAGGCTTTTGTGTGGAAATACAGGTCGTCCTGTGGCTAATCCGTTCCCCTATGTCCAATCTGTCCTTCAGTGTTTCTAAAAGATGAATAGAGCTGTGAACCCAGAAAAGGGTATTGTGATATATAATTGCAGTCCCATGCCTGTCTGATCTTCCTGCAAAGCAGTTTAACATACTGTAGTCAGCTTCAGTCAGTATGAAGGAGTGTTTAAAATTTCAATGTCTAGAACTTTTTGCATACACTATTGAAAATTAAAAGTAACCAAGTATATTCACTACCCATGTTTGATTTTAAGTGATTCATTATCTAATATTGTTTAACACATTTATTCAAAGAGAAATGAAAAACATTTGGGTTGATGTTGCACCCCATCAGTTGTGGGAACTCCTTTGCCCCTGACAAAGACCTCTTTCACGTAGTGGAACCTTTTAACCATTCCGACGCTGCAGTGATGGGGAAGGGGAAAGGTAAAGGATACAGTTTCTAAACATGTCTTTCAGTCTCATGGAAAGTAGGGCAGTTAGGGACTAACTTCAGAAGGGTGTGTGTACGTGGCAGCCAAGGTGTGTTACAGCCCTGGATATACTTTAAAGCTTTGTTTATGTGCTGATA
The DNA here is from genome assembly GCA_013397195.1 of Hylia prasina. Taxonomy (NCBI): domain Eukaryota; kingdom Metazoa; phylum Chordata; class Aves; order Passeriformes; family Sylviidae; genus Hylia; species Hylia prasina. The sequence continues at coordinate 1,089,585 of VYXD01016265.1, forward strand.
GCTCATTAGGAGATAGAAGATATTTATCAAAATATCAGTTTGATATTTTGAATGGCTTAGGAGATTTGGGTGATGTTAGCTTCCTTTGCAGAGGGACTGCACATAAGCAGATTCAATCTCAAGAATCTTGCTTAAAATATAGAGGATTGGAATGTTCAGATCCCAAAGCCATATTCCTAATCTGTTGAGTAGATGTTCAGTAAACTCTGTAAAATACAGTGATTTTCTGTTGAAAATAATTCTACAGCACTTTTTTTTTTTTTGAGTGCAATATTACACAAAATAACTTGGCTAAGTTTTATACTTATTATCTTTTTCCTGTCACTTTTTGACAGATTTAAATTCTTTCTCATGCTCTAAAACTACAGAAAAGCTTTATACATATTTTTGTTTTTAGCATGTACATTTTGACACTGACAATAATAAGGCAAATATTCTCTTTAGCTGTGTAACCCCAAACAACTCTGCTTCTCCTCTGCTAATGTTTGAAAATGTCTGCTGACAGTATACCCAAGGTTATTTTTTTAAAGAGCTTTCTTCATATAGCCTGATGGCTTGAGGAAGCTGGTATTGCTAATGTTTACTGCTGTGTGAAACCTTTGAGGAACAGAGTCATTATCTTCTAAAACATATTGAGCCTTTGGCCCTCAAAATTTTCCCAGAAAGAACTTGAATGTGACATAGTATCACAGATAATATTGTCATCCTTTCATTTTTCTTTTGTCTTTTAAACATAAAAAAAATACTTGGACCAGTTAAACACAGAATTGCTTTTCAGAATATGGGAAAAAAAGAAGAAGTTTTGGTTTATTTTATTTTTTCAGTTTTCCCTTCTATGCTTCACCTGTGTCTCAAACCAGTAAGATACCTTGCATACCAGATGCACTGCATATGTTACCTATATATAGTAAAACTGAGTTGAGGACAGTGTGTCCAAGCTTCAAGTTTGCTGAAGGGTTTGTTACATTTAACACACTGTAGTATAATTTTTACTTCTCTCTATCTTCCATACATTTTTTGGGAGGGGTATTGTGAAGAGGCAGATATGAATGATATTTTCAGTGCAGGACATCAGGGTAGAGAGTGGCACAGAATGCAGAAGTGAAAGGTTTACTCTTCCCATCCAGGAAACAGAATTGGTAGTTGAAAAGCCCTAAGCTTGAAAAGCCCTAAGCTTTTCCATAGGAAAGGAAATGTGAAAGGTATCCAATCTTTCTTTGCATTTTTGGTATAGTTTTATGGCAACTAAGTAGAATTAAGACCCAGTTCAGTGGCTGTGTGATGGTGTGTGTCACACTGGAGCTGCGGAAAAATGAGAAGACCTCTTGCTTTGAGATAAAATGTCTTTGCATTTGAAATTTTTTTGATGTTTCCAGTCTGTTGTTTTTTGTTTCTTTGCCTGTTTTTTCAATAGGATTAGAGAGGTGTAACAGTGAAAGGAAGCAATGCAGACAAAATTCTCAATCATTTGCTTTTCAGGGAGGCAGGAAAGATGTTCTCTGTGTGGCATCTGCTGTGCTCGGCTGTACCAAGAGGGGGAGTCTGACAGGTTTTCTACCTATGGGAGAAAACTTGGAAATAGTCTTTCACTTTGGATGTTTAATGTGAGTGATTTGTATGTCTTCACAGGGAGCTGCACCATCGATGGTATAAATCTAGTTTTCCCAACTGAGCAACTTAAAAAAAAAAAAAGCTATTAATAAGAGATTTTTCAGTATCCTTTTTACGATTGCCTGTTTTCATAGCCCAGGAGCACAAGTGATGAATTATTGACCTTTCTTGGCATTTATCAGCACTACCTGTTCCTAAAGGCAGTACCATAGACTGGTGTGAGTCACATCATACAAAAGTGCTTTTTACATCTGTTGGTTAATATTTATTTTTCTCATTTCTTAGCAGGCGTACTCTGTATCAAATATTAAACTGCCCAAACAAGAGACACACAATTGAGACTTTTTGAAACTGAACTAAAAATGTCAAAATGAAAAAAATACAGCATGTATTTACAAGTTGATTTCAATAGAATCTTGCTGAGAGAAACCATAATTTTTTTAAAATTCACTAGTCAAAATATGGATAAAATTATTCTCTTTGCATATATATATTTTAAAAAAGCTTTTTATAATCATGTGAAGACAAGACACAACACAATTGTACTAATTAAAATTACAGTATTTGTTTTCTGGTAGTAATTAGATATCCCAATTGGAATTGATCACTCAGCTGAGTGTGGCTGACCAGCTGGGCTATCTATGCCACCCAGTATTGCATTTTAGCTAAGTTTTCTTTTTCTTAGAAATTATATCCATATGCTACTTATAACCTGTAGTGATAGTAGATTCTGTTTAATGAAATGCTATTATTTGCCTAAATGTGCTTTCTATGCTTGTTATAGAAATCCAACACAACCTAGTGAATCTGCCTATTCACTATATTTTACCTTTGGCACCACATCAGTTCACAAGTAAATCTTACTCAGAGTAATAGATCTTCCTACTAATTGTAGTTAGTCTCGTGAAAAGCAATGATTAACATGTTTGGAATATATCCAAACAGGAAATTAACATAGAAATAAACAATACTAATATTTTCTTAAGGCAGACCGTGTACTAATGTGTGTTTTCACATGAGTGATGTATTATTTTTGACCATATTAATGAAAGGAGATTGTATTGATTTATCAGGTAAAAAACTTTATTTGTAATATGCAAGTATTTTTTGAACCTCAGCTTCTTTCTAATGTTCCACAAGGCTATGTGGTGTTTCAAAGTCTGGGTGTTTAATTGCAGTCACACATGAGGAAAGATTAAGGGGATCCACAGGAGAACAAAGGGAATAGCTAAATCTTTAGGAGATATGACCTAGAAAAAGAACTAAAACCACTAGTGTTACCAAGTTTAGAGAAGAGATTACTAGCATGGTAAGAGATTTCAGTGGGTAAAAGTCTACCTTGAGAATAACAAACCATCCTTTCTATAAAGTGGGAAGATCACAAGAAGCAATGAATGCAAACTGATTTGGGGGAAATTTAAGCTAGACATTGGGAAAGGTTGCAGCAGGACAGATTTGTGCTGGTGCTTTAGGGAGAACTTGCCATTGGCAAGAACAGTTAAGCATTGAAATAGATTTTCTTAAGAAGTTGTGGAATAGGAGAGTTTTATTTTCAGATTACAATCTTGTCTGTTGGGAACAGTATTCTTAAATTGAAGCAGACAGGTGGACTAGATGATTTCTTGAAGTCCCTTGAAGTCTGATTCTCTGAAATGTGCACTTACCTAAACTTACGAAGGTGAAAGATATTTAAACATCTGACTTTAGGGCAATTTTCCATTGGCTGCTGAAGTTCCATTGGCTCATGTGAATTTTTCCATTGGCTCATGTGAAATTTTCCATTGGCTCATGTGAAATTATCCTAGGGTCTGAAAGTATTAGGGAACAAAAAAAAAATCAAGAAATCAGTCAGTTTTAAGTATTTTATTAGCTAAATCATACCTTTTTTTTTTTTTTTTTTGAGTTGCAGATGTAATTTTGAAACAAAACAAAGGAAAATATCATGATTCATATAAATAGAGATTACTTTTTAAGTACTGTTTATGTTGCAGTTATTTAGGACTTAAAGATGTCCTGAATCAGGACCATGCTCTATTTGCCCTTCTTCATATGCAATGAGCAGTGAAACAGAGATATTAGTCTAATTCACATTTTGGTGTTTTTTATAAGATGTGGATTTGTGTTAAGGATTGTTTATTTCTGCCAATCTGCTCTTGTTAGGTGAAGGGCTTATCTCCAGGTCACCCTATGGCTATTCTGACCTCTGGTATGGGAAACACAGAACCTGCCCCTCAACAGGATGAGCTGCAAATGGCTTTGTAAAGTTCTCTGTTAACATGTGCCTGTTTGGTGCTATGGGTGATTAAAAGCTTTGTGTTCATTGCAGACTGCAGTGGTGTATATCTTGATGCGTACTATCCAATTTTTAGATGTCTGTGTAGTTCCAAATCCGGTAGCAAAAGGAGAATTAGCAAGTTGTGCTGACAGAAATGCTTGTGGGTTGATATAAGGACAGGGAGAGATCACTCACTAATTACCATCACAGACAAATTCTTCTGAATAAAGCATTAATTCTGGGAAGAATTAATTTAATATATTGCCAGTGAAAATCAGAGTAGAGTCACAGGAAACAAACCCAAATCTTAAAACCCACCCCTGACTCCCGTCTTCCTGGGCTTCGCTTTGCTCCCAGTTTTTGTGCCTTCTCCCCTGAGTGGTGCAGGGGGATGTGGAAAAGGGGTTGCAATCAAATCATCACACATTGCCTCTGTTGCTTCTCCCTCTTCATACGCTTCCTCATCTCCAGCATGGGGTTCCTCCTATGGAAGACAGTCTTCCACAAACTTCTCCAACATGGGTCCTTCCATGGGGTTAGTCAATCAGGGACAGATTACTGCAGCATGGGCTCCTTTCTCCCTGGATCCACAGGTCTTGCCACAACCCTGCTGCATTGTAGGCTTCCCATATGGCCACAGCTTGCCTCGGGCATCCATCTGTTTTAGCAAGGAGGGGACCTTCAGGGGCTGCAAGGGCATCCCTGGTCTTTTGTGGATCCCCATGGACTGCTGGGGGACAGCATGTCTCACCATGGTCTTCACAGGAATCTCTGCTCTGACACCTGGAGCGCCTTCTTCCCCTTCTTCACTGGCCTTGGTGTCATCAGGGCTGTCTGTTTCTCTCCCATATTCTCACTCCTCTTTGAATGCTACTGGTGTTGCCTAAATTCCACACCCCCCTCCTTAAGTATGTTGTCTCAGAGGTGCTACCACCATCACTGCTGGAGTTGGTTCTGGCCAGCAGTGTGTCCGTCTTGGAACTGGTTCGCATTGACTTCCTTGGACACAGGGGAGACTCCCAGCAGCTTCTCACAGAAGACACCCCTAAAGCCCCCCCATCTCTCCCCAAACATTGCCATGCAACCCAAATATATTCATAGTCCACAGCTTGTGCTTGGAACAAGTTCTGTGTGGAATTGCTTTGTGTCTGTGGAACAGTTTATGCATTACTGAGATTTTCTACTTAGCGATGTAGAAGACCTACTAGTTCTTGTTTTCTTGAGCAGCACTAACATTTCTTAAAATACAGAAAATAAAAAAGTTTTTTGAAGTTACTGTATTGCAAGTTAAAATTTCTTTGTCCCTTTACACTAGTTTTTTTAAAAAGAAGTTGCATTTTATGTGGTTTTGCGTTGACTGCTAATTAATCCTGACAACGATGTTATATGATATCTTTTGAAATTAGCTGCTGTTTTTATTGTAATAAATTACAATTTTTTTCCTGCATTATTTTTTCAATGGAAATTTATGGCTTTAAGGAAGAAGAAAACCAAACCTCTGCTCCATTATTCAGAGTTGCACATTTTTGGAGATGAATCTGGGAATAGATTTAGCCTCAAGGGAATCAAACAGTTGTTTGAAATGGTCAATGCTTGAGCATCATCACCTTGCTGATGGCTATGAACTAATTGAGATTAAACTAAAATGGTTGTGAAGATGCTTTCTCTTCCTGTGCGTCAGCTGGTCCCACTATTGGCTAATCCTTTAAAAGTATTATTTAGTCATTAAGAAAAATGAATGTTCTTTTTTATTCCCCTTTGGTTCTAGCTTTTGCCTTTGTTTTTATAATACATGCTGGTAGACGAAGTAAAGAGTCTTCAGCTTCATTTATTGTGAAAAGATCTTTTAACTGTTTTAAGCATTTTTGTGTACTTGGCTATAAAACTATATAGATTGTACCAGATGCTGCCTTATCTTATTTTATAGAATTATAATGGATGCTGATGAGTTTTAGATGCAAGCCTTTAAACATAAAAATCACTTTGCTGTGTGTCGTTTTCTGTGGTAGAATATAGTAGCAACCCCATTTTGTTGACTCTTTTCACCTTTCCATTATTTTGATTAACATTTTAATAAAACTTTTTGTATTTTAATATTCTAAGAAGTTCTATGTCTTCCCTATAAACTATTAAAACGTTAAACATGTCTTTTACCTGTTATTTAAAGAACAGTGCCATGATTTTCAGGTGGGCTGAAGACCCAAGAATTCTCATTACCTGCAGTTAGAGACTGTATGATAAAATATGGATTGAGCATTTTCTTGGCCAACCTACTAATTTAATATCAAGGCCCAACAGATTTATTGTAATTACTGGTTAATATATAACTGGACAAATATCCATTTGTTGTGATATATAGACATCCCTTGTAGTGTTAAGTATTTATAAAAAAAGGTATTATATGCTTAATTAGCAGCAGTTTTTCATTTTTGTTGAACTTTTCTGATCCCAAAAGTATTTTGCAAGCCACACATGACTTTTCACTTAAGCAAACTTAAACTTTGGTAACAACCTTAAGAAAGTAAATCTGTAAGGTATTAATGTTAAAGGGAACAATATGATTGTTTGATGTTAGGAGTGACATCTTGTCTCCATTGAAATTGAAGTTGAGCTTCTTGTTTTCATTTAGGCTCCTGTGCAGCACTGAGGTTCTACTTTGGTATATTTTTTTCTTTGGTTTATTGACCTGGGAAAGTGTCCTTTCCATCTGTAAGGTGCGTGAAGTAAATGCCTTTGGAAGATAATCCCTGATGAAACTCTTTGAAAACAACTGATTAAAGAATATATTTAATTGGGAAGGTTCTGCTTCACACTACAGTTTCCTGTCCCAAACTTGGGCACTGCAGCTCCTCATGCCACTGTTTTCTGATGGTAAAGTGAGGTTATTTTCCTTATTCCACAGATCCTAAAAATTATGTCTGTTGTGCAACTTCATACTCCAATGCAGTGAATTATTAGTGTTAGTAGTATGTGCTTCTATTTAATTATGCACTTAGGCCTTATCTAGAGCCAGAACCATATTCTTGCAGTCACTTAACAAATCTTGAGACGCTCGCTGTTCACAGAAGTGCAAGAAAAAGATTGTTAAATTATACATGAGCAAGTAGTTAAAATAACAGAAGTTATGAAATATCATTTCTCCTCAGTGTCTCTTCACAGGCATAATGCTTCTCGTCATCTAGAACTGCTGAATTTCTTTAGTAGTTCTTGTCTACTTTTAGTTTCTCGCTTGCACTCTCCCAAGAGAAAACAGCTTCCTTCTGCATGCACCCATGGGTGCATGGACAAAACAGGAGATGGTCAAGGGATCTCATGATTCTGAACATTGTGGTTTTCTTCCCTTAGTTTCTAGGCTCTCTTAGAAATAAATTCCACGTTCTCTCTGCCTGTGTGCTTATGTAAGTAGAGCCTTGACTGTCCCTCCACCCATTATAAAATTGTTACAGTCTGACTTTTAGTTTAGAATAGGGCTGGCTGCACGATCTAGTTCACTGGGCATTAGGGTTTTGTGTATTAGCTAATGAATTACCAGTATCCTGATTTAATTTTGTCAGATTATAGTCTGATTTTTTTTTTTTCTAATACTGACTAGAGAACTAGGATGAATATGGGCTTTGTGCCCTTTTTGTAAGTCATTCGTCTTTGCTAGATGGTTATTTGTTATGAGATTACTTGGTTGCAAACTTCCACACAACTGGTCCCTTAGGAAGACAGCACAGATCACAGAATCATAGAGTGGTTTGGGTTGGAAGGGACCTTAAAGACGATCTATTTTAATCCCCTTCCATAAGCAGGGACATCTTTTACTAGACCAGGTTGCTTAGATGCCCACGGTGGAGAGACCAAGTTTTATGTGTTGTTAACCTCCTACATTTTCACATGCACTTAATTGTATTGTCATGTTTTAAAGTTTTGTTCCTCACTTTTGTGAGCTCCATTATGATAAGAGCTAAAATGCATTAGATTTATAATAATTTTTAATATTAAACAGTTCATAGAAGTTATACATGTTTAGTAATGGTGTAAAATAAATTAAAAGTCTCTATTTATTACAGGTATTTTAATGAGTAGATTGAACATTCTTGTTGGTTCACAAGTTGAGATTAGCAAGTCTCTTTTTTTCAGCAGACAAGAAATGGGAGTCAAATTAAAAGGAGTAGTTTTTCTATCAGATTCATTCTAATGCTGTGACTCTGACATGATGATAAAGATGTCAGATGTATCTCTAGGCTTACATAATTCCTGTAATGTTCACTGTAACAGAACTGCAGACACCTGTGCATCTTAAGGCAGGCAGGTTCTTGAATTCATTAAGTCTGTGCAGTACTAGAGAGACATATCAAAACAATTTTCTTCATAAAAAAAATGGAGCAGTCATACTTTCTTTTCCAGATTTTTAAATTTTTGTTACAAAAAAGAGAAAAAATCCAATAAAATGGGTTTTCAATGGAATTAGCCATAAAAAGAGCACGAAAAATGTCTGAAATGTGCATCATATTTTCATTTTCTAGAAGTTTATAATTGTAAAAGTCAGAGAGAAACCTTTGCCATAGAAATGATTTGTTTGACTGCTTTCTCATGTACTTATTTATTGTTATGGTTTAAAAGTTAAGGTTAAGCGGAGATATGCTTACAAATTGTGATTTAGTCCCAATTTCTTTTCACTGTAGCTTCATTTTTTAATGTAAAGTGTAGCCATTTAAAGTAAAAAGCTGTTCTGATTCCATACATGAGAGAAAATTATGTACAAACACAAAGGAAATACAGAGTTTGTAACGAAGCCTCAATGTTAATTTACATTTTGAAAAAACAAAAAAGTTGCCATAGTAACATGTAGGTTGCAAAAAATTTCTAAATCTGATGTATTAGATTCAGGAAACTCTTAACTTGCATGACATGTTTCTCTAGTTTTGTGAATAAGAGCATAATTCTGTGTATTGGGTCACAAATTTGTGCAAAACATCAAAAAATATGCAGACATTAGTAAGTTATGCAAACGGAGTCTTTTCCAATCAGCTTTCTAATTTTGTTGTTCCTAAGATAATTGTTGTTTTGAATCTTTTTCCCTAAAAATGTGTAGAATATATAGGTGCTTTTCAGTATAAAATTTTGTTGCATCTCTGTTGCTCAGCAACTGTGCAGTTAATATTGATGATTTTTAAACATGCAGGACACTATATTCTGTCAGTTCCCACAAATTTCTTTTTACTTCTATTAAAATGGTTAACTTTTTTCCTCTAGAACAAACTTACAAATAATTTTTTTATATACAACAGGGCTTTGCTGAACAGATGAAAATATAGAGTTTAATAATGGGATTTAATTTTGATATTTTAAAAGGCCAGTTTTAATACTCTGCACTGTGAGTATTGTAAACTCTAGTTCTGAGTGCCATGGGCTGTTCTGTTATCTTTCTAACTCCAAGTGCAGCCAAACTGAGCAAATAACTTTTATGTAGCAAATTTTAGGGTCAGTTTGTTGACTAATTCATTTACTGCGTATCTCAACTCTAAGCCAGTTTTTATTTTCAATGCTACTTATATATTTAAAACCGATTAGGAATTAAGAATTAGGAATTATGTATTAAATAACAAACAAATAAATAAATAAACATTAAATAATGTTTTCACCAAACCATGCTTTCTAAGTATCACTGTGTTGGGTCTATCCCTACTGATGATGGCCAGTGACCTTTTGACTCATGGAAGGTCTGAGCTATGTAGCTTTTTAAGGTGAAGTTTTTGCTGGTGTCTGATACAGTTGAGTTAGAGCTTGGGCTAATTCTTGGGTTAATTCACTGGTGTGTTAGATTTAAAAATAGATCTCATTTTTACATATGTTAAATGTAATAACAGGAAGTACTTATGACTAGATAGCACTAATGTATACCACCATTACCATTTTTCAGCTGCAGTTCTGTTGCAAAGTCTCCATTCCCATTATAAATTTTTGGTATATATCTTTTTAGTTAGCATTTATTCTTTCTGAAGAATCATAAAAAAATTAGTGAAAAAGCACACAGCAGATCTGAGTACACTTGGATGATTATCTTGCTTTCAGACCTCTCATGATGGAGATTCTACAGCTTTCCCAGATTTTCATGCTGCACTCATCTGTTATGTCTGCATTTGCTCTTGAGTGGTTGCTGTGGTATCAATCATTTTGTCATGTGGGAAGGCTGGAGCAGAAAGCACACACAGACACATACAGATCTCTTTGAAATCCTAACATACTTAACCCAATTAAATTGTAAAGATAGTACTTTATGTATGATTGCTGGGTTGCAGTTGCAGAATGTGGCGAATAGCAAATCAAACAGCAGTGTTCAGTTGCTGCTGGGGAGGAGGAAGACTTGCTGAGGACACCCAGAATCAGTGGTGAGGTGTGCCATTCCTAGCTGAGAAGGCACTTGGGCAATCCTGTAATTCCTTGGCCTCTGCCAAGGCCATTTTTTCTATGTCTATTTTTAAATTATTATTATTTTTCTTTTTTTTTTTTTTCCCCTCAAACAAAGGTGTTTTACATGTGTGAGATGCATGTTCCCTGGTTTTCCTTATTATGCTGTTTCTGCTGAACTGCAACGCTAACATTCCTTCAGTAACCAGTAACTGGCCATGGTTTGTCTTTCTGCTCCCATCCTCAAGATTTTACATCCTGGGAGGCCCCTGCTTCACATCACTGCAACACCAAAATGGCTTCTTGTACTCCCCTGGCTTCTCATCCTCTGCTTTCCCAAAGTATCCCAGGTCAGCAGACCAGTAGTGGTTTTAGAAGTTGCCAAGGGCTGACATTTAATGATATTCCAGAGTTTTAAAATGCAAGTCTGTGCATTTTACGGTTTAGCAGTATCATCCATGAAGCTCTGGCCACCCCTGTGGTTGTCCAGGACTTGCAACATGTCTTGAAGGTGCAGTTCATAACAATTCATTTGGTATTGTGACTAATGTCTTTGTGCTGATGCTTTGCTTCCCATGGAAAGGTAAATGTGTAAGGGAGAATTTCACTGACTTTTTTTCCTGTTTTAAAAATACATTAATTCCTCTTCATTTGAGGTATAGAAGGTATTCGAAGCAGCACTTTGAAGGTACTCAAAACTGCAAATTACTGAAGGTATTCAAAACAGCGAATCTTGCTCTCTTGAAATTTTTGAATGAGGTCTCGAGCAACTCTCTGTCCAATGGGATGTAAAAAGTCATGTTTTAAATCCATTTTTACAGAAACATTTGGTACTTGGGAGTATTTAGGACACACAGTTGTTACTGTTGACAATCTTGAATATTTCTGAAAATCATCCATCTCTAATTGCTGCTCTGTGCTAACTTTCTGTTCTGTTTTCCAAAGTCTTTGCAAATATGTAGTTTATTTCTTTGTGATAGAGACTGTAACTAAATTTCATGTTAGAGGGCAAAGTCCACGAGGAAATACTCCTTGCATATACTTAACTAAGTTCCATGTTCTGCATTTTTGTATCAGGGTGCTTCTAGAATGGCAGGTCTCCAGGGATGGGGTTCAGGGGATGTTGGGGCCCCCCAGGGAATCTTGCAGCCAGGACCTGTCCCACCACAGCCCATAGGCAGGCAGCCAGGGGCACAGGGACAGCCCTGGTCCTGGGCACCTGTCCCCTCTCTGGGCACAGGGACAGCCCAGGCTGGGCCCACGGCTGGGCAGTGAAGGGCTGTAGGGGGCTGGAGACCAGTCCTGCTGTGGCATCTCTGGGTTGGGGGCTGATGGCCCTGCAGGCTGGAATGAGGTCCTAGGGTGTGAGCAGAGTGTGCTGAGCAGGGACATTGGTACCTCCGGAGCCCTGATGTTGTATCTGCTTTTGTAGCTGGTCCACTAAGGAAGTCCCATGAACGTGCTCTAAATGCACCAGGAGACTACCAGCACTCACTGGCACCCTGCATTTTGAATTTTTGCATATTTTGTGGCAGACATATACTTGTCTTTCAAAGACCATGCTCATTACTCTATGAATGTGGTAATGGGCCCTGAACAAGCTCAGTGTGGACTGGCACTTGAAGATAAATTGAGCTCTGTGCTTGGGGTGACTGATACATTGCTGCACAATGTCAGTTCTTCAAGAAAGTAGGATCTGTGCTTCTGAAAATGTCATTTCTTCAGAGAATAGAAAAGGAATGCAAGAATGGAGGGTTAATACTGAATTGAACTGTATTGGACTTCCTTTAATGTTATCTAACTGATGTTATCAGTTAGGTCCTCCTTCTCGAACTGTGTTACAATGAAAGGTTTGCTGTGTTTTAATCGTACCTGAAAGTCTTAGAAAGGCACAAAGTTGCCTTCTGTGGATGTGACTTTGTGAAGCATTTTGGGATGCAGGATCCACTGCAGGATACCTTTAAACTAGTACTTTTATCTCCTTTCCATTTTCCTTTATTCCACTTGATGCTTCAGTCAGTGAATAACATTGACTATGGGGCAGAATAGTTTCATCTACAATGAATTGACTGTGTTGCCATGACACAGAAGTTAGGAAACATTGTAGTATCACATAGAAGGAGGCTCTTAAAAGTGGCAAAAGTACGTAGTTTCACATTGCAATCTTAAATTGTAGAAATTAGGTGCAAACTATGCATCGTTGAGTTGTTTTTTCCTCTCTCTATATTGCTTATTGTGATATTACAACTATATGACTTGCGTCCTCACAAGTAATACTTGACTGTACTTGTGACTGTGATAGAGTAACTCATATTTCAGATACTGTATGCTTAAGTCATATATGAACATATTGATACATTAAAACCACAGTAATACAAAGTGCCCTTTGTATTACTGTATGCAAAAGACAGGCTGCAATGTCAGTGAGACCCACACTGTCCTTCTGGGAGATAATTTACATAGTCTGCAATTATGATTTCTCAAAGGGCATTTGATAGCACTGCACTGTGCTGCAGGTAAATGAGTAACCAGAACTCTTAGAAATTCCTTCAGCTTGAACAGTGTGTACTCTTTTTAAATTCTGCAAGTACCTCAGTGTGCAGTGAATGTGCAATGTACAATGAAGCTTTGCTGGTCTTCCCTTTCTACCAAGGCTTTACTTTGTATTTTAGTTGTATCACAGTCCAGCTGTCCTGGAAGTTTATGTACAGTTTTGAGGCTTGACAGGCTTAAATGCATATATGTGGATGGTAGTTTGACCAAATTTCAGTTTAGCTGCAAGAGTGACTGCTAGCAGCAGTGTGGATATGCTATATTTGTAAGGGATCTTGCTTGCATGTTCATTTGCATCTCAGTATATGAAATGTGCTTTTGGTTCTCAATTGTATATAATGACTGAAATTTGGGTTTTGGATGAAAATAGGAAATATTGTAATCACATACATGGTATACTTACTGAATTTTTAGTGAAAGAAAGTAGTGAAAGGATTATTTATATTTGAGATGCATACTGAATTTTTAGTGAAAGAAAGTAGTGAAAGGATTATTTATATTTGAGATGCATACTTTCCATGTTCTTCACTGGTTTATATATCTTTACTTTTCAGTGATGAAACTTGAGTTAATGTGTTTAAAGTGCGTGTTTATGCTCTGAGGTATTAGGTGTACATATACCATGAACATGAAACTTAAAAAATATGTCATAAATACTGCATGGAAGGGACTTGAATGATATGACTAAATACTTATTAGTATATGTCATTAGTTTTAATGGACTTGGTTTTTCAAAGGTTTGTAACAAGGGGTGGAAGATGGAGACTAATTGTCAAAGACAATTGCTGCCTATAGTCAGTTGCACACTGAAGCATTTCTTGGCAAAAATCTTCATCAGCCCTAACTATAAGTATAGTGTTTCCTCGTAAATGTAAAGTTATTAGTCTTAAACACTGTAGGTCCTATCTCTCTTTTGATCAGCTCTACAGCTGTTCTGTTGCTCAAGCCCATTTACTCTCTCTTTTGCCCTTTCCCAACATTTATTCATGTAATTAAATTTTTCAAGTTGAGCACCAGAACTTCATAGGCCATGACAGTCAACTACATTATATTCTGTCTATAAACGGAGTTTGTTAAAGATTTTTTCATGTCTTAATCCCATCATAGTCTGTTTCAGATTTTCATTGCTGTTTTTACTGGAAATCTGATTTATTCCACCTTAATTTATTTGTGATAGTGTCCATTTGTTATTTTACACTTTCCCTCATTCCAGTGTATGACCCACTTAAATTATTGATATATATTTTTCCTTCTTAGTCTTTATTTTGCCCTACTGAAGAAAAGTAGATATTTTTTCCAGCTTTACTTCAGAATGTGCACATGTAGTACCCTTGTCATTACTTCTTTTCCCCACAAACAGTGGCTTGAAAGAGTATAATCTTACTTTTAGCTGTCTTGCTAATACTAATACTCGCCTCTCTTTTTTTAGCATTACCTCTCCCATTCCCATTTGTTAGGATAGCAGTTGTCCTTTCACAGCCACATAAGGGTGATGGTGTACCATGAATCTGTCATCAGTTCATCATTTTAGTCCTTTTTGTCTTCTCTGTCATTTCCAACCAGTAAATTCCCACATTTTTCATTTAAATTATTTTTAGTTCCTGCCTACCTGGTTTTCCATTTCATTGTTCTCATCCCACTTCTGTTAAACCCATCATCAGAAAGGCATTCAGTTCTTCCTATGTTGTATTTTAAGCTTTTATTGTATTAACTATGCATCTAAAATTTGTGTTTCAGAATCTTTTTCAGCTTCTAATTCAGAAGTAAAATAAAAAAATTCTGCAACCAAATTTGCAGTAATGTTTTATTTTGCACATAAAAAAGCACTGGGGAAAAAAGCAAAATTTAAGATTTGATATGGGTTTAAACTGACATTTGGAGATTAGATTTCCAAACTAAAGCTGTTGTCTATATGTTTGAAGATTTGATTGAGAGTGGTATATGATGGTATTATTAGCTCATGTTTTTAGGACTTCCATCTTAAAATATTCTAGCTTTCATAATTAAATTAGAAAAACATGTTCTTTTTTTTTTTTTTTCAGAACGGAACTCTGTGGTTGGTTTATGTTATATTAAATGAATATTGAATTAATCAACTCTCATTTTATACTCTGTATTTTGTCTTCTTGTATGTACTTATAAAACCACTCAAAATGTGTGATGTTTTTTACTTAGTGGGTTTAGGAAAAGGTATGAACAGAAGAATTAGGGGGTTATTTGTTCTCTGGCAGTTGCACAACAATATTTTCTTTTCTTTTTTGATACCTGCTGTTTGAGAAATGTAGTTTGGAATTGCTACGGCTTTTATGTCTACAAAGAAAAGCTTAGTGTCTTGTGAATTAGACTGCATATTTTCCAGTACATTAGGGACATAGGCTTTTCCAATTGTTCTTTCATTTTTCAGTATTTTTACTGCAAATAGATGATCAGGGTATAGGAGAGAAAGGATACGAATAATTCAGTTTTTTTAAATTAATGACTCCTGTAAATTGCCTAGACCTGAAAAGACCATACTGAATAAAGTGGAAACAGTTAAAGATGAATTGTGGTAGAAAAGCTTTGTTTTTTGGTAATGAAATACCTGTCTTGATTAAAAACAAAAACAAAGACAAAAACAGAACAAAAACAAACAAATCCCCCAAAATAAACTCACATCATTTTTAGCAATTGAGTGGGTGAAATTAGATTCCCAAATACATATAGTTTCCTAGGGATGACTGTTTCACATTGCTTGCCTCTTTCATTTGGGAAGAAACATATTAACTTGTTTTTTTTTTTTTCAGACAAGTTGAAGTGACTGCAAATACTGACTTTTTACTGGCTTTGAAGTGGAAGATTAGAGCAGTTGTATGGTGTGAAACTACTTTCCATCTTTTTTATAGGAAGCACTTAACTGACTTAATTTCACAGAAAGGTTAACAGAAGTTCATGATTCTTTTAGATGAACCATGACTCAGCTTTGAACCAAACCATATATCAAGGAGATGTTTCTTCTGATTTTTATTCAATACCAGTAAAAAGTGGATGATCTGAGATCTTGAGGTGTCTAATCCTAAAATTAACTGCAGAATTTTGGGTATGAACTCTCATGAACTACACTGAGAAAAGAAAAAAAACCCAAATATTTTCCTGTAAGCTGTTTTTCATGTCTGATTTTCTCATGGAATATGTCCTTTATCCTATGGACCGACCTCAAAATTCTGTCCTGGTCCCTTGTGTCAGAGAGTGATGAAAGAGTTACCTCCTGCTGGCCCTTCTGTTGTGTCATTTGCCCTCAGGAGGTTTTTGGAGGCACGTGCTTTACAAATGGCTTCTTCTGTTTTCTTTTGAAAATTGTTAATAAACTTCTAAAAGGAACAGACTTAACACATTTACAGCGCCGTGTGAACTATAAACTTGATTTATATAAAAGTACATATTTTACTGGAGAAGGAAGTGTACCCTAACTGCCTATAAGCTGACTGTAAATATACAGGACTTTTTTTAATATTACAAACTCAACTGGAACTGTATTTTCAGAAAATGAAATACTTTTTCTGAGTTGTGTGACCCCTTTCATCTGTAAATGCATCAGGATTTACATTGATCCACAGTAATTGCTGGTTAAGGGTTTATGGTTTAGACTGGGATTTTTTACATATTATATATATATTATGCATATTATATATATATTTCTGAAATACTGCAGCAAAAGCTGGCGATACCTCTATGCCTTTCAAATCTTGTGGGGTTTTTTGTTTGTTTGTTTGTTTTGGGTTTTTTTTGTGTTGAAACCTTAGAAAGAAAAATGTAAAACTATTATAGAATTTAGAACCTGCAAGGGTTATTTGTATATGCAATGGCTTTTCCATTATTTACAAACTTGAGAGTATATAAATCTTATCCTCTGAATCAAAATATTCTTCTCAGTGGCTGGAGCAGTAGCAGTGCTTAGACAGCAAGTAGTGAGTTCAGCTGACAAGATTCTGGCGTGTGTTTCTCTAACACAAACATGGCTCATAGAAAATGGATACACAGACTAATTCTGGCAGTAGCAAGAGCTCTCACAGGAAGAAGTTCTGTGCAGGTTGGAGAGCTGTGCAACTGATCTAAACACTGCTCATCTGAGCCACCAAACAGGATGGGTTAAAACTCCTCAAATGTAAATGAGATTTATCAGTTTCAGCAAGCAAACCTGCAGAATTTGATAAATATCTACAAAAGACATTTTAAAAGATAGCTAGAAAGCTTTCTTGGCCTGAAATTCAACCAGCTTTGAATGTATCAATATCCTGTTTAATTAATGTCTTTGTGGAGCGAGCAACATTAAAATAATACATCGCTCTAATCCTCTAAGAAGTAAGGCTGTCTCAGAACTGCAGCTGGACTACATGCTGCATAAATTAAAATTTGCAGTGCACAGTATCTTTCTGGAGCTTTATTAAGTGGTGTGATTATGCAAAAATGGGAAGTATGAAAATGGACATTTCCAAAGAACCATTAGTATTCTGTTGTCTTCCTTTTTTAAAACTTTTAAGTCCATTTCCACTTAAAGTATTTTTTCAGTTATTTAATATATTACTGTTTAGAAGATTATGCTCCACAGTTTATGTCACACATATGTATTTTTTTCCTAAATTCAATGTGCTTAATAGAGGAGAAAGCAGTCATTTATTTCAACATGTCATTAATTTTCTCAATTTACTCTGCTTCTTGGTCAATAGAATAGGCTTTTCAATGTAGTGTAAACTAATTCCAGTCAGAAAAAAGTAATATTAGCACAAATGGCATATTTTTAAGTAATAAATATTACCAAATACTCAATGTATTTAGTCTGCACAGGACTGAGCTTTGAATAATTTTGGAATATAGCTGGCATATTAACAATGCTTGTCAAGCAGAAAGAGGGAGAGGCTGCCCTTCAGAGATGGGGGTTAATTTAATCTAAACTGCCTGATGGTCTTCAGTTTGGCAGCTCCATTTTGCCTGATGGAAGAACAGAGGTGAGCCATCACCCTGTCCCCTGCCTGTCCCTGTTTAGCAGGGATGGGTTTGGAGGAGGCTGGATCACACTGCCTCACTGGGAATGAGGCAGTCAGAGCAAAGGGCTGCTGAGGATCTTGGCAGCACCTGTGCTGCTAGCCCAATAGTCTGCAGCAAAACAGCAGGTTGTGGGAAAAAAACCCATGTAAATTAGCTCCATTGCTATGAAATCAATCAGGTTGGAGATTCACCTCCCTGGAGGGTTTCTTTTGTTTGATGGTAAACAGTAAAACAAGACTTTAGGATATTAAACTGAGATTATCCCCCTTCTTCATTTAACAGTTGTAGAAAAGCTGATTCCAGCCCCAGTGAAAACAAATATCCGGGATCTTCTACACAGGGGACAAAAATCTTGATTACTCCTCTACACCAGAGACAACATCCGCTTCATGGCCTTTATGCACTTCTTGCCAGGGACTGAGGCTGGCAGGACAGCTGCTAAGATGTAATCAAAGATACAATCATCTGGAAAACCTAAAAGAATTGCTGGCAGGCCTGGGCTCTTCCATACTCCATAGAAAGAATGATGAACATGGGGAAGGATCTTTTTATATGTAGATCTGATACTAAATAATCTGAGAATGGTACCTATTTACTCTTTAAGTTAAAAAAATTGCATTCACAGGGGGCAGTATCAAGCAAAGAAAAGCACTTTATGTTAATTTTGCTGTTTTGATGGTTATTTTTTTGGAAATATGAACTAGTAGATACAATTCTGTGTGAAGACGTGAGTCTTTTGCATGAGTCTTTTTAAGAGTCCAGCTGTGCATGCGCTGACTCTGTGATTCATATGCTGACCTTAATTATTATTACAATGCCCTTTGACAGTGTGCCAGCTGTGAACATGCACATGAAGTATAACAGGATTTGTCCTTGTGTTCTGCCATGAAAGTTTGAAGCTTGTCCGTCATCTTTTAGTTAGCTCTGCCTTGTTAGATGCTATAAACAAGGCTATGCAATGTCATGAAGTATATGGAAGATACTGATACAACCCTTCAGGAAGATCTCAGTGGTTAATGTTGGATGGGAATATTAATTGCATGTAATGCAACCAGCTGGAGAGAGCAAGGCAGAGTTTGTTGCCATCTTTTTAAACTAGACCTGATAGACAATTTCACTGTATACAAATGAAATCATAGTTATCTTTTCATTAGCTGGAAATAAACCTACAAGTGGTTGGAATGGAACCAGCTGTCAGAGTTTTCATGTTCTTATTTTACCCTTGGTATTTAATCTAAGAACTGAGGGAGCCCTGCTATTTAATTGTTTTCAAAACCCCCACAATTTCCAGTAAAAAAAAAAATCAAGATGAAGATGCTTGCTAACCAAATTAAATCAGCAGATAACTTGCTTTACAACTCTTTGATTTTAATGGAAGGTAGATTTTTAGGTAAATGGTTGATTTAGAGAATAGGATTTTGTGATTTGAAACAGAATATTTTCTGTACCTGAAAAAAATGGGGGCTGAGTCAAATGTCTGCAATATTGCCATTACTAATGTTATAAATGAAAAGCCAATCAAACTGAATTTGATAATTGGAAATGATAGATTTTATTGAGTGACCGAGATACGGTCACTGATTGCCCCAACAGAGCAACAGCATCAAGCCTGGGTGGTCGGCGCCGGTGAACTCAGAGTATTCCTCTCTCTCTGGCAGCAAGTCCCCCTGAGTTCACAAAGTGGACACAGTCCAGTCTGCTTTTATGTACTTTTTCTTGTCTGGAGCAGAGATTCTTCTCTTCCTTTCAGATTAATCATATTGATGTTGATCTCCTTTCTTTACTCTGAGGTGGACAAAGTCCTTTCCAGGGTGGAGGATACATAGTGATGAGTTCTCCAACGATCCCGGCTATCTTGATGGCGGTTCTTTGTTTCTTGCATCCTGTTGGACAAAGCTGTTTTGGGAAGTGACTAGATGCTTGACTGGATTTACTGGATTCTGGTCTCTGGGTGGAGCTGCCCAGGTATAGTGGGAATGGGCCATCTCTCCTCCCTGCTGGTGTACCTTGTAGAAAACTGGATGTCCTGCTCCTGTACTCATATGTTAATGAGTCTTTGTTCCTTGGTAGCCAGGCAGGATGTTGCAATTTCTGCCTGCCACTGAGGATCTTAATATTAAACCTTAACTTTTATAACATATATATTTTATAACTGCACGAATTAACAGACTCTGTCTATAACACTAAGGAGCAGAAACTTTTGTCCAAAACTTGATGATTGCTCATCCTTTCTTTGTCTTAGAATCCATTGTGGGAAACACTCTCTGGTGAACTTATGGGGATAAGAGCCCTCTTTCTGCATTAATTTGGTGTAGGGACAGTGCCTTGTGCAGTTTCAAGCTGAGAATAGCCAGTATAATGCAGCAAAATGGGCAGTTCATCATTTGTCATGGTTATGTGTCTGCATAGGGAAGCTTCTTGTTTGGGCTGCATGTGCTGTCCTGCAGCACCCCTTTAACTTTACCTCATGGGTAGCTCTGCTTTGAGAGTATCTTCAGGATTGCGTGCAGTCCCACCCCAAAGCCAGAGCATGCAATTTAGTAAAAATACTGCTTTCAGTTTCATTGAGAGAATGGGTGTAATTTGTGGTGCTCAGAGAAGGGATTTGTATCTGATAAGGCTGCAGAGTGACATCCAGCATGCTGGTATTTTTGTTTCATGAAGTACCATTTTCATGTATGGACAGAGACCTGTGGGGGGGAGAAGAGGCCCTCTGCTTCTTAGAGCTTTTAGCAATGGTACTGTTGAATTCTCATTGTATCATCTCAAGCAATAATGAAAAAATTCTTCCTGCAAGGACATGTATCAATCTTTCAGTCCCTGCGTCTGTGCTTGATTGAGCTGTATCTGGTATCTACAAACTCTGCTTGTGTTTAACTTTTTTGTTGCTTTGACACTGACAATACACCTAGAAAACTGGTAATATATTTCCTTTGTTTTCCATAGTAAATGCTGCATTCCAACCGTGTCATAGCTATCCTTCCCAGACATTATTTCACGTGATTATGTTGTTTTACATTAGTTATGCTTTGCAGATTGATAGGAACAATATTTCTGTCACCAAAGTCTCTGCCCTAAAAGTATCTGTACATATCATAGGTAAGGCAGGGGTAGGTCTGTCACTATTATATTAAGGTCAGCAGGAATAACGACTCAAGACTCCCCAGCTTGTTAACAAAGTGAGAGAGCAAACTTTACTCTTCCAGATCCTCTTTTATTGACCGTTCTGAAAAGGTAAAATTCTACTGGTTAGCAAACCAATACAAAACCATCATTGGACAATTAGAAATGACAGCCCTTGACCGTTTTCTTGCAAGTAAACAACAGGAGACAAACAACACCTGCAAGGATTGTTTTCCTTTCTCCAAGGGTTGCTTGAATTCCACCTTGTAAGGTCTCAGGCTGCTTTCTCAGGCCTGTGTGAGAAAGTTATGTGACTTAGTTTCACAGAGACACTGTGCTGCTGCCTGATTTTCTCACATTCAGCATCCACATAGGTCAATTAAACTGTTACTGACTTAGATATCTGAATAAAGAGGACAGAAATAACAGAGAAAAGAGTCTGTGTTCAAAGAGACAGGTGAGAGCAGCCCATGTATTCTATGTTTAAAAGCAAGAGTGCATTTCTTATTTCATCACTCATTCCTATTCCTAGTTGAAATACCTGCTGCAGTTTGGCACTAAAGTGATTTGTAGGATCAGTCCCTTGCTGTTAAAAAGGGGGAAGAGGCTGAGGCGTCCAAATGTTGCAAAACCAAACCAAACCTGAACCAAAAGTAGATGAGATCTGTCATGTTCTTCAGTGAAGATGTATGTTGACTGGCTGAGTTAACAGCATTTTCTTTTCTTAATTAATATAACTACACTGTAGATGGAAACCCCCTATTTTTCAATTAGCTAAATCTCTCCATCTCTTCATTGTTTTTTTTTCCCCCGAAACCAGAACAAAAGAGTTGAGACTTTAAGCATTGTTGTAGTCCACCTGATAATTTTTAGTGTTATATATGCTTACAGATTTTTTTTTTCAGCAGCTTAATGAAACAGAGTGATTGCACCAGTGCTTACTTTGTAGTTTTTGTAAAGCACATATAAGAAGAATCAAACAGCTTGGTACAGTCTTGCTGTTAGCAAGAAATAATTTGATCTGTTAAATAGGTTTGTAATACTGTGTTGTTTGGGGTTTTTTTTAATCTATGATCCTTTACTACAAATGTTTCAAGAAGCTGTCTTGGGTTCAAGGGAATGAGCATTGAATATATTAATGTTGCTTGTTTTACAGGTTTGAGCCTTATTGTTTATGCACGCGGTATAGAGCATTTGGACCCACTGCTGAGAGGCTTATAAATGTTTCACATATGGCACCATGAGACCTTGTGTATGAGTTCAGATAATTCAGAGATTGCTCCATTTTACACAGCCTTCTTGGAAGAATGTATTAGGTCAGTGGGTATCAACATTACATACTGTGCTTTGTCCTTCCTTTCTTCTGACTCATCTAATGTTAAAGGAGAACTTAGATTGGACTGGGTCTAGGGTTTCCCTTGTGTAAGCAGGGAGAATAATTAAAAAGGCTCAGTTAATTAGTATTTGTGAGTTGTTCAGACCTTACAGTGATAAGGTCCATAAAAATGCTAAGATAAAAAATAAAAAATTATTTACTTGAAGGTGATAATCCTCTCTGCACTTTGTCAACATTTGTCCTGTAAGATTGTTATAGTTTCATAGCAGTATAATATTTTTCTACAACATTTCTCTTTTGAAAATTTCATAAAACTTCATAATGAATAAACTAATTATCACAATACCTTTTGAAGTGGCTTTTTTTTTATGATTATAATGCTTTGAGAGCTTAAATGACAATGTATGCAGGTTAGTTGTCCATGGGAGGCCTATGTGGAGCTAAAAGTAGAACACAGGTCTGTTGAAATGGTCAGCCTCTGATTTTGCTCTTTTGCTTTGATTTGTGAAGGGAGAAATGAGTCCTATGAGATACTATCTAGTAAAGAGAGTCTAAGGAGCACTGGTGCATAAAGAATGCACATGCAGTTAGAGGCTCTAGGTTTAGAGATTCACCTAGAATTTGTGGCTAACTTGTTTTGCTTATTTAAAAGTATAAACTAGAAGTCTATGATGCTAATGATAGTGTCTTATTCTGGAGTGCTTGTTCATCATTCAGATACATAGATTCTGTAGAATGAGACACCTATGTCCAGGTACCTTTACTGGAAGTCCAGCTGATGCTTTCAGGGATGACACCACTCCAACAAGATTTACTATAAGGCTTTCTTAGGTGTGCTGGTCTTGACCTACTCTGTACAACTCTTGAGTCATATAGTTCTCAGAAGATCTGATAACTGCTGCAGCTTGGCATAATTTTTATTTATAATATTTTTATTTATAATTTTTTTATTTATAATTACAATTATAGTGTAAGCCAATCAGGTGTTAACAATGGAAGAAAAGGGCTAGAAGTGGATCAGGAATTGGGCCACCAGCTGTCTGTGTGCTGCTTATCCCAGCTTATCTGATGGGTTGTTGCACTGGGTTTGCAGGGCAAGGTTTGGGTAGTGGGGGTTGCTGCTAAGGTGGCTTTTGTGAGAAGCTGCTGGAGGCTTCCCCTGTGTCCAGTGGAGCCAGTGCCAGCTGGGTGCTGCACTGCTGCTGGTCAGGACTGAGCCCATCAGCAGTGGAGGTAGTGCCTCTGGGGTAACATAGCTGAGAGGAAAACGCTACTGCACAGCAGTAAATTGCAGCTGGAGAAGAGGGGAGTGGGAATTTGTGAGACAAAGTCCTGCAGACACCCAGGTCAGTGAAGAAGGAGGGGAGGATGTGCTACAGGCAGTGGAGCAGAGATTCCCTTGCAGCCATAGAAGGTGGCTCCCCAAAGGAAGCTGTGATCCTGTGGGAAACCTGTGCTAGAGAAGGCTCCTGGCAGGACCTGTGAATGCATGGAGAGAGGAGCCTAGACTGGAGCAGATTTTCTGTCAGGACTTGTGACTTCACAAGGGACTGTTGTGAAGGACTGTGCCCATGGAAGCAACTCATTCTTGAGCAGTCTGTGCATAACTGCAGCCTGTGGGAAGGACACACATTGGAGAAATTTGTGGAGAACTATTTTCAAACTATTTTCCAATCCCACACTAGAGCAGGGGAAAAGTGTGAAGGGTCCTCTCCCTGAGGACAAAGGTTCAGCAGAGAAAATTCGAGGTGAACTGACAGCAGCTCCCATTTTCCATCCCCCAACACAACTGAGAGGGAGAAAGCAGAGAAAATGGGGAGGAAAATTAAGGAAGAAGGGTGGGGTGAGGGAAAGGTATTTTTAAGATTTGAATTTGTTTCTCAGATTCCTCCTCTGATTTGATTGACAGTAAATTCAATTAATTTTCCCCAAGACGAGTCTGTTTTGCATGTGATGGTGACTGCCTAGTGATCTCTTCTTATCCTTATCTCAACCCATGAGCCTTTTTCTATTTTCTCTGTCTAGTTGAGAAAGTGAGTGACAGAGTGGCTTGGGTGGGCACCTGGCATCCAGACAAGGTCAACCCACCACAGCCATATTGATCTCTCCAGAGTCTTGCACAGCACTGTAAAATTTTGTATGTGTGTTACTGGCTGTCCACATTGCTGGTAAACTCTTTGGGATCAGACATGAAATAAACACCCTCTGACTGATAATTTTTAAATGTGCAAGATAACCTTGGTGGCTCTTTGTGATGAATTGCCCTTGACATGAGGGAAGGTTGCACATTTGTTTCTAGTTCTGAATCAGAGCCCAGAAGCAGAACGGAATTGTGCTCTGGAAACTCGCCATAACCAGGCTTGTGCCAGTCTGTAGCACAGCAGTTCTGCAGTGAGTCTGCATGGGTATCATTGTCATTACAGCTCATCCTCTACATAATACTTCTTCCCCTGGTTGGTGTCTCAGGAATCATTACAGCCTTTCTGAGGCATATCACAAACATCCTTGACCAAACCCCCTGTTTGCTCCATGACCTTATTGATCACTGGCAGTGTCTTCTACCTATCTGAGTTTTGCCCAGATTTCCTCCCCCCGCCCCCGCCCCGGGAAAAATACAAATTGAACATGTGTCTTGTGGAGATACCTACCTGCTTTGCTGGTTTTGTTTACCTAACCAAATTCTCATGAACTGTAGTGTCCAAAAGCTCATGAGCTGTAGTGTCCAAAATGTCTTGAGCCACTTCCTTAGCACTTACTTGATACCAGAGACTGGGCGAAGATTTGCTTTGAAAAGAAACTCTTCAGCCCATCCAGTCCTGAGAAGCATCTACTCTTTTATTACAGTTAATAAAACTGACATTTTCCAAGTACCTTCCAAGCAAATGCTTCCACTCTTTTCCCACTGCTGCTGTTTTGACTATTTTAGTTACTGACAATCTGAGGAGCTTCTTTGATTTCTTGTTTGTGTGCTTTCCCTCTCCTGTAGACCCTGGATAGGGACAACTTGTAAAGGTGTACTGTCAGCAGTGAGGAGAAATCAATATCACTGTGGCCGAGGCAGAGTGTAGACTTGGAGACAGTGAAGCTCCCTTCAGTGCTGGCTGCCTATGCTGGTTCACTGCAAGTGCTAGTGTATTCCCAGATATTCCTTGGGTGTCACTGATGTTACTGTAATTGTGATCTGCCTCAGTATTCTTTCATAGCAATGTTTTCTGTGGCCTGGTGGAAATACTCTTAGCTGTCTTCTTGTCAGTCAGGTTCTGCCTGCTTTTGTGAGCAGTGTGAGAGTGTGAGAGCAGTGAGAGAGCAAGGGCGGTGTGGTCTGAGCTAATTCTGGTTCTCCATCTGAAAAAATTGCCTGTTGCAGGACTGGTTTTCCTGGCTGTGTTTGCTCTTGTGCTTTGATTGTCTGGGAGGTTCCGCCATGCTTCCATTCATATTTTTGCTGGATCAGTGCAGCTTGTCTGTACAGAACAAAAACTATTAGTTGCATGTGCTGTAGTGGTGAGCATAGTGTGGTGCTCTCTCCAGGGCTTTAGGGGTATGTTAGTTGGAAACAAGGATGAACCTTGGAGGTGGGCAATCTCCTGCAGTGTGCACAGTGGGAGCCTGACTCTCTGGTTGCCTCTGAGGGGCTCCCAGAGAGCAGTGTATATGTTGGCCACAGAGCTAAGTATGTATTAAGTGGAGGGCTGAAAAAAGAAGTGAAGTGGATATTAATGCATAAGAATGGAGTTGAAGAACAAGAGGAAGATTATGCCATTGTTTGAGATTAATCTAGCAGGGCTTTTTACATTAGACTTTTATTTCTGTGGCCCTCAAGAATTTAAAGATACCATAATTCATGTACAATGCAGTCTGCTTTACAACTGATACTTAATATTTTTATGAGGCAGTTATATTTTCAAAGTATGTTACATTTTCATGGAGTTACATGGGATTGTATATGAATTATTAAAAATATCTTAATTAAATTAATAAATGTGTATCAGGGTGCATGCATTGCCAACATTTGTAGATGTTCACAATTTTGAACCTGTCCAGAGGACCTTGATCTCTAGAGTAATAATGTACCGTTAGTTTGTGTACTCTGTATCTACCAAGAAATTGCATCCATGTAGGATATTGTGGTGGTTTTGTGTGGTTTAGAGATGTATTTACTCTCTAGTGGAAGTAGAATCCGTACTGAAAAAGCCATAAAAGGTTCCAGGGCCTGAAATGATGTACTGTGCTTGGGACCTTTGTTTCCAGAAGCAAATCAGAGAAATAACGTTTCTTTACACTGAATTTGGGATTAGATTTTAGACCCAGTGAATGCTGCCTTTATTTCTTCTTGGATTAGTGTTTCTATGTAAATGTCTTCTCATGGTTTATTGCCATTTATTTTGGGATGTCATGGTATCACTAGGATAATTTGGGCCATAAACACTGGAACAGTGCTCTGTTAGATGGCAAGTACTTGATATGTTTGCACTTGATAAGGTTTCCATGAATGCTCCTTTTTTTTTTTAAAAAAGGCATTTTACTAGCTCCCATTTGCCTTTAAGACAAGGAGTTATTTTTAAAATTAAAATGAGAATATGTGGAGAAGCAAAGTGTAGTTCTTTCCATTTAATTGAAGAATTTCGTTTTGAACATAATTAATATATTGCCTTTTTTGTTGTTTGTTTTGTTTTTATTAATCTTTAAAGAGTTTTTGATTTATCTGGTTGTGGTTTTCTAAATAGAACCTTGGCAGACTTCCACTGCAAGCTAGTTTTTAGTGCTATTTCATTAGCTGACTTATCAAAATACTGTAATCAATGCCTGTCATAACATAAGTACATGACCCTTTTGAGTAGCCCAAGTGGCTATATTTGTTTCTCTCTGAAAGGAGTATTAATTCCAAAGGGAAACAGAAGGTCAAATCAACACTGGCAAACTTACCTGCTATCAGTTTGTCTATATGGTTTAGAAATATTGAATTTTTTTTAGAGGCTCATTTTTCATAAATTTCCTTGCAAGGCACCTGGGGACATATTGCGTTTTTTTATTTTCATTCTTTTTTTCTTTTCTGATAATACATTACTGAAAATTATTGGATTCTGATGAGACAAGAATACAGCATGGTGTATGAAGGCGCAGCAATCAGTGGATGGTATTGAATGAGATGTATGACTTCCATTGCAGAAATTTGCAATAATCTTATTAACTATCATATCTGCCTGGACAAATTGAAAGAAGTTGCAGTTCTACAAAGACTCATCTAGCATTAGGGCAATGAGCAGAATGCTGAGCTGTTATTTAATAAGATCCTTGAGCAGAAAATTGATATATTGTTTTGATTTGAGTTGTAAGATGACAGGGAAATGAACCAGATTTCTCATAAAGTTTTTGTATCTGATCTGTTATTTCTGTAGTGTGGTTTAGGTTGGACAAGATTGTTTGTGCTCACCTTTGAATTTTTGGGGATAATCTGTGTACAATAGAAAGAAAGTTTTTGTTTTGTTTGGTTTGGTTTTTAAAATTGCCTAGTAAAACTTCACTTTTACAAATTTATTTATGTAATATAGTCTACATGACATATAAATTGCAAACTTAATATTATTTTGCTAGTTTGACTTTACATGTGGGTAGATGGAAATAAATTGACTTTTGTGAAGGTGTATATATTTAATACAAATTTTCTGACATTAACTCTAAGGTGAGTAGTGTAACATCATTAATACTAGTTTAACCTAGGTATTTGAAATTTGCTTTTGATTATATGTATCATATGATTTTACATGACTGTTTCTCTGTGTAAAAAGCTAACTCCTCAGCTATAAAGCTGTTTATGAGAGCTACGTTCTGCAAATGTCTGAGGGGACTCTCAAAGGCATTTAAAGTGTGAGGTACCCAATATTTCCATAGAAGGTTTTGGTGCTGAACATTAAACTGTTTAAAAAAAACCAACCAGACTCCTGCTGGTCACTTTTTGCCAGTTGAATGTTAGGGTACTTTATGGAAAGAGAGTTACTCTCTGATATTTTTTGTTCTTAGACTGGTTAGTTAATAATGTTGGACCACAACTGTAGGAATCAAATATGGAAGTTTTATCAGTAGTATCTATATAAAGAAAATTTCAGCATTTTATTGATCTTAGATTGTTTTGGTTTACTTTTTTGTTTTGTTTGATTTTCTTATCTGATGAAAAACAAAATAATAATAAAAAAACCCCAGTGTGTTTTCCAGATCTTTGAAAGATTTGTTACTATGCAGTCAAAAAAGATGAACATTTTCTTATATGTAATTATTTTAGTGCATATCTAAATCCAATACAAAACAAAATTAGTTCTATTAAAAAATAAAAACAAATATTAATCAATAGCAGAAACTGCAAAACATGGAAAACACACATAGGTTACACCATTGTATTATTCTTATGTCAGCATGGAACATGTCCTCAGAATCACAACTGAGGAGCTAGAAGTGAAGGAATATGTTGATACTATCATTTTAGATATAGCATTTATTCTTTGACTTTTTTCTTTATGAACTATGTATTTTTCAACTACTGAAAAAACATGCTTTCGTGTTTAATTCTTTCTTTTGCTCTCATTGGCATAAGCAGAGCAAAATTAATTTCTTTTAATAGCCTGACAATTCTGAATCTTACTGCTTCTTTCTCCTCCTATCATCTCTATAATGGAACAAGGCAGTTGACTTTAACAAATTCTTATTTTATTACTTCTCTTATATCTTTTGTTGTTGTTATCCACAGTGGCATAAAATAGCTGATCAAATTGTGTTGAATAACATCACAAAATTGAAAGTTAGTGGCTTTCACAGTGTGAAACCAATAAAGAGCTGCAATATTGCTGTTCACATGACTGCACTACTACTGAGTTTTTTGGGAACCCTCTTATACATCTATTAGTATGCTTCATTTGGAGTAGGAACTTGTTATTGGGTTGTGTGATATCTACAATTAACGTTTCAGTGTGATATATTCTAAGTGCATGATTATCTCATTTGTCTTAATTGCATAGGCATTACATTGTCAAAATCAAACATGCATTTATAAAGTCAGAATACACTCCTGAGGGCTTGTCAGAATATTCGGTAACTTATTACATCTGTTCTTTTCTAACATAGGGCATATAACAAGCACATAAAATGATTTTTTTTATTTATTTTTTTATTTTATTTTTTTTTAATATTCCTGGTAGGAGGGCAGTTCATACTATACAAGGAAATCCAAAGAAATCATGGAAAATAGAGATAATACTGAAAGTTTTAGGAAGAAGATTTAGGAAGTTTTAGAACTGTCTGCTAGAATTTCAGGGTTCCCTCTGTGATCATCCCTCTAAGGATATTATTTGATTTATAATTTTCACTGATCTTTTTATGCAGTATATCTGTTTTAGAAGAAGATATATCTGTAAGGTTCTGTTCCCATTTTGAGACTGGGAAATTTGTTGTGTCTTGAAATTTTTTGAAAGAAATGGAACCTAGTAAAGCAAACAAGACTGGCTGTAACAATGCTATGAAAAATTGAAAACTCTTTACAATAATTTCTTTCATTGGCTCATAATAAATGGAGAAATTCAGTGGGCCATCATGGTAAATTGTATCTCTGTGTTAAATTTCTCTCTTAGAAGTCATTAGTTCATTGCGTAGAAATAGAAACAGAAATTGCATATCCTGGGTTTTTTAGATAAAAAGCAATATTTGCATTTTCCACTTGGCTCAGCAAAAAGACAAGTAACAATACATGTGGCAGTGGGAGGCGATAATCAGATACCACTGACATTTCCTGACTGCAAACCTTGTCTGGTGCTTATGCCAAAGATCTAAAAAAGTCTAGAAGGATGTCTCAAGGATGTATTTCTGCTGCCTTTGCCTTCTTTGCATTTCACAAGAGACACAAGAGGCAGCTGATTTTTTGTTTTTTTAGAAATTGGACAACTTTTTGCTTTGGATAAAAGAATCTAACAGAGACTTCATTTAAGGCTGGTATTAGGTTTTTTTAAACTGGCAATTGCCATTTCGAGGGACTTGAACATTTAGGTTCAATGGGTGAATATTTTTGAGATTCTGTTGTAGTTAAAGATAGGAAATTTATATGAACATTTACCAATGTGTCTTCTCAAGCTTGAAGATAGGCAGTAATTTCACTCCTGTGCACATTGGCAAAGATAGGAGGTGTAGCATTAACACAGGATCTGCATTTGTTGAATTTTTGTTTTTTGTTATTTTGCAATCTCTCTCCAAAACTTAAACCTGTAAGTTTCACACATGCTACTGACATTTCTGCGTAGTAAAGGAGTTATTTATAGAGTAAGAAGATCTAAGAGAAAAAAAGCAATGGTAAAAATTAGGTTGAAACAAAGTATTAGGAGACCTCTTACATACTTCTCTTCTAGTAATGTTTAGTGTCTGTAAAAGAAGTGAAATGTTCCCTTACTCATGTGGAAATTAAAACATTTGGGTGAGATATGCAGAATTAGGTGCATGTGAGGGAGATCTGAGGAACAGCGCCTTAGGTGAACTCTGTATTCCTCCTTCTCTTATTCACAGCTCAAAAAGGAGTAGAGATTTCTGGCATAATGTTTGGGGTTCTCATTTATGGAAACTTCGCTCTTAGCTTTACCCTTGCCATTCTGCTTACTGATGTGTATTGCATGTCTGTGGAACTGTTTAATACAAACTTGGATTTGGCCATCTTAATCCATAAATTTAATCCTACTCTGAATATCTGATATATTTTCAGTGCTGGAAAATTGAATAAGACTTGGGAACAACAAGATGATGAGCCAGAAAAATGAAGGACTCTCTTTAGGCTTTAGCACCTACAGAAAAGATGTCAGCTAATTTATGGAGGCTAGATTTACTAGGACTTCTGTGCACATGTTGATAAAAATGACTAAGTGCATTTATAAATTGATCAGGCCTCAGCAGAGATGACCAAAAGAGAATAGTATGCCTAGGCTGTATGTCAGGGACCTCTCTATGTTTTTTAAATGTGTCTGCTGGAGTATTTATCTTGAGCAGCCCTTTGAGTAGCTCCTGGAGGAAGGGTTTCTGTGTCTCTGCACACAAGCTTAGACCAGCTTCCTATTCACACCTCTCAGCCTATGAAGGAGTGACTAAACCCCTAAAGGCCCCCCTTGTGCCTGTCGAACCTGAACTCCAGTGGAACCAGGGATGGAGGGATTTTTGAGACAAAAAAAGTGCATAAGGGTCACAAGATCTCAGACTAGTGATTCAAGCAGTCTTTTGAAGAGACTGAAATCAACTTTGGTCCCTTATCCTTGAGTGTTCATATGCAATGTATCATTGCATAAACACAGAGGTTGTCCAGAGATTAGTTCTGATGAGAGGAGAATTCATATCTGTGGGTAAGTGGGACACATATAGTGTTTGCATCATTGTGTATTTTCCTGTTGTTTGGTCATTTCCATTAATAGAAATATTAATTTTTACATTCCAGGGTTTATACATATTGAATAGTAATATTACTCTGTTTAAACAAATACAATACATATTTTCCATAGCCTGAAAAGAAACTTATTGTGAAACTTTCATAACTACTTAAATGAGAGATAAGTAGCTAATTAACTAGTCCAGAGGGTCAATATTTAAAGTTATGGAAAAGCACCCCAGAGGAAAATTAGTATACTCCACTAAATTACCGAAAACAACTTTTGGCTAAACAAAGTGCAGCCTATTGGAATTGAAAACACATTTGCTTTCCTGTTACTGTCATACTGCTTTTATGCAAACATGTAATTTCCATCTGTCATCCATAGTATTCCTTTAATTTTTAATATGCCTCAAGAAACAGGTGTCTAACAACAAGGCTAGATTTTAATTATTTATGTGTACTCATCTTTAGCATATACAGGCTAAACATCCACAGGTTTTTCTGTCACTTTTCATTTTTACATTCTAAATTAGAATTAGTTACACATGGTAGGTCTGTACAGATGTGGTCAATGTGTCACAGTAGATCTGCATGCTAGATCCTGGTGTTTAAGGACATGACTATATCTAGTACTTTATTATGTGCAGTTTCACCAGAAATTCATGGGCATTCCTTCTGTCTCACTGTCAAATATAGAACATTACTCCATGAAGGTTAAATGAAAAGTGTTTCTATGCTCGCCCTAAGTTAATGCTTCATGGAGAGCACAGATTCATTAAAAGCTTTCCCAAACTCATTTTGTTACATTTTGTACTGCTTGTGTGTGGTCTTATAGAAGTTTGTTACTGCTGCTGATGTCATTCTAACTTAGGGTTTCCTTTTTATTTCTATATAGGCAGTATCTTAAGCCAACAGAGTATTTTAGTTGCTATTTCCTACTGTAGGAGACTGGAATGATAATGACTGAAAGCTCTTGCCCTTTGTGGAGGAGTCAGGGTGCTTTTCCTGGGGCAGGGTTTGCACCCCAAGGGGAGGCAGTGAGTTTTGGGGTGTGTGATGCCACAACCTCTGATCGGCATAAGACAGAGGTGAACTCTCACCCCCAGAGAGAGGCTCTGGGCTTTGAGCCACATAAGGGAGAAACCTGATCAGAAGCAGACCCTGTGGAGGCAGGATAGTTAATTATAAGTGTTAATTATTTTAGCTGAGATTTTTTTTTCTGTTGTACCAAAAATGTATTATGACCTTTTATAGCCAAAATGTTATTCTGGGCAAAAGGAAACATACTTTAACATAGACCCAAGAATTTACTACTTCTCTATTTAAATCTTACCAACCTAATCAAAAAGACAGCAAGCAGGTTCAAAAATGTGACTCTAAATTAATACAGCAAAGTATTTTTTATCAAAATACTCTTTAAAATTTTTACACTGGAAATGTTGCAAATTTTGGCCTTTTTCTCAGCACCTTTGCACCATTCCTCTGTGGTGATTGTGTCAGTTTTCCTTAGGCAGAGGGGTGGTGGGAGGCATCACAGAGAGACTTTAGAGCATTCTTCTTCGCTGGAGGGATTTAGATGCTGATTTTTGTTGATCTCCTTCCTTCACAAGAGTGGAGCCTGATCCTCTTGTCGATGTCCTTCTCACACTGCTGCCATCTGGCTGCTCCCAGCAGAGTGTGACCATGGCCCCAAAGCCTCCTCCATCTGCTCAGCCTTCCCATGGACTCCTGTTTCTTAGAAAGCAACTAAAAAACTGTTTCCAGACCTTTCTCATGGAGGCACTGGCACGGCTCAGGCTCAGGCAGGGGAGGCACCAGGCACTTGACCCCCAGGCAGAGCTGAATCCAGCCCAGCCCAGCCCTGGCCAAGGGGAGCTGAGCCCAGGCCAGCCCTGAGACTGGTGCTCTCAGCCCAGGGAAGGGCCTGTGACATGACTAGGAAAAGCAAAAATTACATTCACTGGTCTGCAGTAGGCAGAAGAAAGAAATACTTGTATCTGATTACTTATATCCAGGAGGAGACTTTGAAGTCAATTGTCTACTCTTGGAAGTGCATGGACTGATAGTTCTGGCTTGTGTGATTTGTCTTTGAGTTCTGAGAGTATCCCTCAACTATGCTTCAACATCTTTTCCTCAAGCAATATGAAAATATAGGCCAAAGTTTACATGTAATTTGTTTCATAATAATCTGATCTCTTCCTGATTGTCATGTGTTGTGATCATATTTAATTTTTACTTTTAAACAAGTATTTTTTTTTTTAATAGTGTATCCTGAGATGACAGCTACTGCTTTTGACATGAGTCTAGCAAAAAGGGCAGTGATATGAACAATAGGTCAGAGGTTGAAATTTAAGCAAAGGTGTAACATGTTAAAATTGTATTTTACAATAATAAGGACATCGTTTTGTGTGGAAATTCCTCAAAACTAACTTCTAATAAAAGTAATGCGAGGGCCTATTGAAAATATTCTACTGAAAAGAGACATACCACATCTTCACTTCTTTGTAATCATGATGTTATGATTCACAACAGTGCATGGCAAACATGTCTGTTCCTGAAAGACTGACTCTGAGAGATGTTCCATGTCAAATTTTATGGCTTCCAACATGAGACTAATGTACGAACATGGAAGGGGGTTGTTTAGGAGAAAAAGAGATTATCTGTTGTCTAAAAAAATTAACAATTATATATCCATGAAAATTAGGTTTGACAAGCATGAGACTGAGTCTACCCTGAAAGGGTCAGTGAGAAATTTGTTTTGAGCTCAGTAGAACTAACATGTCACTATATCAGGAATAAAGGAAGTCAGAATAAACTGAATTTAACTAGTTGGATACTCTGGTCAGTTGTTTGGGGTCATCTGGCTTCCAAATCCGACTTCATTATTTTTGGAGTAATTTAGAGATCAGGACCTTGAACACTGGAAAGCACAATGGAAGGCATAGATGAAAAAGAGATGACGTTTAACCATGTGAACAAGGTCAGAATATAAGTTTGGGAAGGTGTTGTACTCCTTGTCTTGTTATTGCCGAAAACAACACATATTACATGAAAAATAATTTGGTGTATTTTAAATCTTATCAGTCTAATTAAAGAGTTTTTCTTTAGTCCAGATCTCTTTATTACAGAAAAAGGAGAAAAGAAAATAAGGGAAAGAACATTAGTAAATAGAAAATTAGTAAAAAAAGGGGGAAAAATAATTTATTATTTCACATAGACTTCCTACTATCTAGTAATTTCAATGGTGTCACATTCATTCCCTTGCTTTTCTGTGTCCTAAGCCTGTTGGTGAGCCACCACTCTCACAAGTACTTTGTTGGAAGAGTTTGATGTCTGTACTGGAGTTCCTTAGTCCTCTGCCAGGAGGAGATATTGATATTGGTGGTTTCTTCCTCACTGTAGTGGTCACTTGGAATTATTGTTGCATGTTCTGTGTCATACTGTGGTGTAACTCTTCAGTCTGCAAATTCACATTACAATCACATCTATTAGAAGGTCTTAACACACTGGAGGGTACTGTTCTTTGGTGCTCTTTGTTGCACCAGCAACTGGTTTTGTCCACTTTCCAGATCTGCATTCCTTTAACTCACTATTTTTTAATTTATTTTTTTTAATGGTCCTGGGCGTCTTAAAAGATCCAATTTCTTATTGTCTGATGTTTTCACCTCACTGCACTGCATTCTATGTCCCCACTATCAAGATCTCTGTTACCATATCATGCCTCTGTTCTTCCATTATATGTTACACCATTACCCTAGGCCTAATACCTGTGTCTTCAGAAAATGACTTGTTAATCCTGACTGTAAAAATTTTGAATATTCCACAAAATTATTCAAATACAAATTGGGCTGTAGCCACCTGAACCTTAGAAAATTGGTTTTTCCACCAAGAAACATTAAAGCAAAGCTCCAGGCAGCCCAAGACAAGCCCGGTCAAAGCAGGTCTGGCAGGTGTCAGTCCCAAGGCCACGCAAAGGTGGTTTCAAAGACAGTGTGGCTTGTTCCTAGCAGCAGCAGTATGGTGTTTTCTGGGCTGCAGGGCTAGAGAGGTTCACAGGGATTAGGGATAAGTAAAGGATGACAAAGAGAAGTGACATTTGACAAGGACCTGCCGTTTCCCTTGCAGGAATAAGCCTTTACTTGACTGCTCACATCCAGACTTTCACCATTTTAGCCTGTTTCTTGTTTGGCACAAAAACTTTGTTTAAAAGGCGGTAATAAAGTATCTTCACCGAAACAAGTGCAGTCACTGCTGACTGTGTTGAACTGGGTTCAGAGATCATTCTGGCTGCAATTATACATGCTTTCTGTCAGACAACAGGGCAGTTTACTACAAAATGTTCTCAAAAACTTTGACAGAAAGTGTTCTCCAAATTTATCATGCAAAATACAAACTAGAAATTTTATAGTGGACTGAATTTATGTTTTTACAGAACAAAATAATCCTTTTAAATTAGTCTTTTCTATGTGTGTTATGCATAAATTCCTGCATACAAGACATGGTAAAAAATAAATAGCTTTGGTCATTGAACTTGTTCGGTTCTGGAGTATGAATTGTTCCAAAGTATTACAACTGGAATCTGTGGTTTTAGGGTATCCCCTCTGTTCTTTAACAGAATACAATGAAACACATTGAGGTAGATCTTAGCTAAAAGCATAACAGAAAGTTCTACCACTGAAAAGCTTCAAGTATGACTAGGCAAAAGATGTAAAAATTTTCAGAATAGGAATGTTAAT
This sequence comes from Hylia prasina, assembly GCA_013397195.1. Lineage (NCBI taxonomy): Eukaryota > Metazoa > Chordata > Aves > Passeriformes > Sylviidae > Hylia > Hylia prasina. The sequence continues at coordinate 1,126,025 of VYXD01016265.1, forward strand.
AAACTCATTTTACAGCTGAGGGCGGCTTGTGTTATAACTGGATGCAGGAAAATTGTCAAGCTTAAGTTCATTGTTCTTGGAATAACATCATGGCTTTTCCATACTGAGATCTTTTTCTCTGTCTGAAATGTTTCTTTGAAGCGTGTTTGTCGTCATATATTATGGGTCTGGGACACTTGCCTGTGATTATATGATTGCTCATGAATGCTCTGCTAATGGTATTTTTTCCTGAAGAAAAATATTGACTCATTTGTTTTGAACTCCTACTCCACCCACATGTGGTAGTGTAGAATTATGTAAATTTAGTAAATGAGAAAAGTAAAGTTCTACCAAGTGTAATAGCATGTATTCAAATAGGGGTATCTCTTATTTCAGTGTGTTTTCAGAGTGAATGTTACGGAATTCCTGTTGTAACACATGTGGAGATATAGGTTATTATATTTTATCCTTAAAAGTATTGTCTTATAAGAAAAACATTGAAAATTGCCAGTAGATCTTTTAGCTGTAATTAAGCAAACTAAGCCTTATTTCCATTTATCCAATTTAGCTTTACTGTCTTTATTAACAGTTAAATGTTTTCATTTTAGATTTTCATTGCTGTGGTGTTATAGAAATAACTAGCCTTAAAAAGTAATATTTTTATCAAATCAAGACCTGCGCATGTAAAAAGGATTTCTGTAAATTTTGGCCTATTCCAGCATACTTTGTGCTGGTGAAGTTTCTATTCTTTTGCTTGTTAAGAATAGCAATTTGATCTAGATGCATTAAACCTGTCCCTCCTGTTTTAAGCCATCCCTCCATTTGTTTCAAACTCCTTATGGATAGGAAAGACTGTATATTATAATCTATTTAAAGTAAAAAACAAAAGATATAGAAGAGCTCAAAAGTCTTTATTGCACAACCCACCCCACCAAACACCCCTGAGAATAACATTGTAAGGATTTCAGCAAAAGAATGTGATGTTGTCCTCTTTTAGGATATCCTGTATTTTTATTTTAAAATCTATATTGATTATACTGTATTTTTATTATTCCTGATTTTTTTTTCCCTCATAGTGCTTTTCTTGTGAAAAGCTAGAAACTTAACTACAAAGGATTAACTACTGTACATTCTATTCCAGGAGTACAGCAATACCTGTACAAAGCTTAAATGAGTATGCATTAAACTACTGCAGGTCTAAGTCTTTTCATAGCAACATTTGAAAAGTCCCTATATTCTCCTGAACAGGACTATGTGAATGTGGAAATTTTGAGAAGGTAACAAACAGAATGAATAAATATAAAAAAAACCAAACAAACAAACAAAAAACCCCCCCCACAAACTGTTCTAAAATTAATTTTGTTTTCCCATTCCTAATTTTTTCTTTCATTTAAATTTTATGAGTAAGAATTGGTTTTCTTGGGTTTTAGTGTTGGTGTTCTTGATAGTCATGACTTTTGCCATTCTTGACCTTTCATTTTCAATGAAGAACTAGCAAATCAATGAAAAACAGTTGAAAACATCTTGGTTTAGAAGTAAAAAGTCTTTTAAAGTTGAATTGCAAACTTTTTCAAAGCATTGACTTTCTGTAGAATAGAGGATTTGTGATGTTTTGTTTAAAATTTGTAAGGATAAAATTTTGGCATATAAGTCTCCTTGATTTAATTCTTAAATACTTAAAAAGTTTACTTTTATCCTAGGAAATGTCTTTCTGATATATGGCTTTAGTGCCTAAGGGAATCAGCAGGTATGAATCACACCAGGTGATAGAGGTATGATGGAGAAGATTGAAACAGTGATTAGGATTCTTAATTAGCAAGAATCTACAGGCTATAAATTAGTGCCAGCAGAAGTAATTAAGCTACTTTATTTGAATTAAGTGAAAACATGCTTAGTTTTAGGAGACAAACTTAATGTGACAGTTAAAAGAAAAAAAAAATTTCTTTGTGAGGTGCAATAGCGATACATTACAAACACATTTAAAACGAACATGACCAACTCATTTTTTCTACTGTTATGAGAAAATTCTGTTTGTTATTCATTAAGTGATTTTTTTTTTAATATGTGTACAGTATTTGCTTTTTATTTTTTTCTTCTTGCTGTTTTTCTATTTTTATAAGGGCAGCTGTAAAGGATTGGGAGTCAGACACATAGGAAATAAAGCCTCTTCCTGGAGTAACTGCTTTTACAGTCACTTCATGGGCAAATATCTCCTGGGTTCAGAAAGGCAAATTATTCTTTCAAGGTGTCCCTGGTCAGAGAAGCCCATGGGTTTTCACAGTTCTTTTGTGTGCCTGTGTCTGTTGCACCAGCCTGCTCTGAGTGAATATGAAGCTTCTGGGCATCACATAGTTTGCAAATAGATTGTGCCCTGATCTTCAGCAAATGTTTGGTCATTAGGGATTGCTGTTAAAAAAAAAGTTTTTTTAATTAGTTTAAATGGGATCATTATCCTGATTCTCTCTATAGCACTATTCCAGGAAAGAGTTCTTTTGTGGTGTAGCATTAAAGGTATTAAATGTGCCAAAAGGCCTTAAAATTTACTTGGACTTTGTTTTTGGTTGGTATTTTATCTCAGTCTAAACCGTTGGTGGGCAGAATAGGGTTTGGGGTTTTGCCTTTTTTTTTCTTTCTTTCTTTTTTTTTCTGACTAGTAACTTTCTACATTCCTCCCACCACTTCTTTCTCTCCTTTCTTCACGAACGTAAATAATAATTTTTAATAGATTTCTTTTTTGCCTTTCTTATATTGAAAATGTACTGTAATCCTACCATTTGATCTGACTATATGAGATGGAAAGCTGTATTACCTGTAGCATGTCTAAGAACATCAAAATTACCTCCCTTAGTACCACAGACTGATACTTGCATCCAGCCTAGTTCTGATTCCTTGTTCATCATCCATGTAGCATAATCTATTGTTCATATATTTGATTAGAGTCTTCTTGATGGATAATATATCTAGAGTTTGTTGGATCTGACTCTGAAGATGAGTCAGTTTTACTCCTCCTCCCTCTCCTACTCCTCCTGATATTTCTGCATCAGGAGTAATATTCTGAGTCTTTTTTTTTTTTTTTTAAGAGATCAAAGAGAATTCAATCTGAGGAAACCATATCCACACGCATCAAACAGGAAACTTTCAGAGTATTAGTACAACCTATTGAACATTTTTGTGACCCCTTACTTTCTGGCTTCTGACAGCTTCCTTGGAAGTTTTTTCCCCTCGTTATCTTTTTGGTTCAAGAATCAGTAGATCTGAAACGCAGAGTGCTAAGGACTGTTCCTTTTGATTAATAAGTGAATAGATTTGCTGTAGAGCCAAGAATGGAACATCTTGTAACTGTTGGCAACATTACTAAAAGAATAAGTATCCTCATGGAAGGGGCAGAGCATAAGGAGAGTTTTGATCAAGAGGAAAGAAGAGTCTTAGGCTTTCAAGAGTTGTTGCATTAATGTAAACAGCTATCTATTTTATTCTGGATGTTGTCCAGTGACCAGAGGAACCAAAAAAGTCATTTTCAGGCTCATATGATTTCGAAAGAAGACATGTTTTTGGCTATTTGACTTCCTTTCTTCTTTTCTGGCAGAGCCAGCCTGACTTTGTATGTCTGAAGCCAGAGAGTGGCATTAATATATTTTAGCTCTGGAGGTAGCCACTGCAAATCTACATGAGACAACTCTTTTATTCCATTCTGAAGTGCTCATACCTGTACTGCTAAAGAACGCTGGAGTGTATCATGCGAGACATTTAGGGAAGTTGTTACAGTCGGTTCGTCCCAGGATTAGCAGTGGGAATGAAAGTTCCCTCTGGAACACCTCCCATTCAGACAGGATGAACCATGCAGGGCAGTTCCCTATTTTAATTTCTATAATGGCAGTTAGAGAGTTATAGTTGGTCAATGTTAGTCCTTGTTCTCTACTGCTACTCCTGTAAAGGAGATGCCAGGGAAATAGCTGGAGCACAGCATACTCTGGCTGTCTCCCTAGTTGTGTTATGACTGCGTGTTGTTCCTGATTGTGACAAGTAAAAGCATTTCCTTGTTTAGGCCTTGTATTCTCTAAGCCTGGGACAGAAAACACTTCCTGGCTGCATCCCATCATAGATCTGCTGCATCCAACAGATTTTTGATGCTGTAGAAAATCTGTCAGTCTGTGTAGATCACAGATTCACAATCTGCTCCTAAAAGCCAAAGATTACCATGCATGAAATAAGCTTTACTATCGAGGAAAACATTTCTCCAGGGTCTACTTATATCAACAGTTTTAGCCATTTTATTCTCCTCCCCAGGAAAAGAGAAGGAAATAAATTTACAAGGGCACAATTATTTTGTTCAAAATCAACCTTGTAGATTGTTTAGGTTCTGACTACAACATTTGTCCCTTGGACAAGTTAGTTCCTTCTGAGTCACAGACATCAGCAGAGTGTTTATAAAGCACAATCTTGGTACTCAAATGCAGTGGTAGGACACATTTTTTGGAGCAAGGTCCCCCTGATCAGAGAGATTCTAGAGCTTGTATACAAATTTCAGTGAACATGAAGTTAGTTCATTAATTTCTGCTTTTCTGACTGGTCTGAAAAACAATGAGTATAATTTAAAGCTAAGTTCTGTGTAGTATTTAGAGATGTCCAAACTGATTCTGTGTGTTAGAAGGGAGTGCACGTAATATAGTCTGTGAATATATGTATATATGTGCATGTATCTATGTATCTTTCAGGACCTGAGCAAAACTAATTTGGCATGGATCTTGTTATTTTAATAACTAGATGGTGTGGTAAGGTTCTTTTCTAGGTTGGACGATGTAATTTCCAAAGGAATGATGCTAGGTCTGCCACTGGGTGATTCAATAAGAGATTTGGCACAATAATTCTTGTCAAGATATATTCCTGTCTAACCAACAAAATATTAGGGAAGGGGAAACTTTAATAACTCCTAAAAAATTAAAATATCAGTGTAACACAATCTTTTAATAAGATGTTGAGCACATGGATGCAGAGCACATGGAGGAACATTAGTATATAACATGAGCTACATTATTGGTCTCATAACCTGAGTCGGAAGAGAAATGACATTTCCCAGAACAGGGCTTNTCATAGAAAAATCACATATATAAACACAAAAAATATAATATGATAAAATTATAAAATATTTTATCTGTATACCTATATTTTTATACCTACATAAAAAGGCATATTTTTGCCTTTAGTCATCTTCTTACTGAAAATTCCTAGCATTTTATTTTCTAAGCTTTATCCTTTCTGAAAACCTTTCAATGTAAGGATGATCTTAAATATTAATTTTCCTTACTGTGNCAACAAAATATTAGGGAAGGGGAAACTTTAATAACTCCTAAAAAATTAAAATATCAGTGTAACACAATCTTTTAATAAGATGTTGAGCACATGGATGCAGAGCACATGGAGGAACATTAGTATATAACATGAGCTACATTATTGGTCTCATAACCTGAGTCGGAAGAGAAATGACATTTCCCAGAACAGGGCTTTAAGCACGTGCCAACTTTATTAAAACTGTGAGACTGACATGAATTTTGCCCAATGAACACTAACATTTCACTGGCAAGGAACTGCCTGATCTGATTACTCCGAGCACTTCTGGAGGCTGTTTCCTCTGGGCCACTGGCTCTGGCTCCTGCTCCTCAGCCACTGCAGACTTGTCCCTTCCAGGCTGGAAGCTGCATCTCCTCAGCTGCTGGGCTGGAGGCAGCCAGGGCTGCTGTGATACTGCCAGACCTGCACATTCTCCTCTTGCTGCTAGGAAGGGCATAGATTCTTGGAGGACATGACTTCTGCTTGCTCACAAATAACAAAGGTCCAGTTTCTGCACTGACAGGAACACAGTGTCTTGAATTTGGGGTGGGTGTTTTGTTTCCTGCTTGGTGCAGAATTTCTGTGTCCTTTGGCAGATAGCAAAGACAAGAGATCTGCTTCCCTAAGTGGTGGAACATCACTGTGTCTCCTGGATGTCAGTTCAAGACTTGATTCTTACTGGCTTTGAGGAGGGGAGAAAAGAGGAAGGAAATTTTCTAGTGTTTGAGCTCACACTGAAATACCTAATTTGTAAGTAGACAGGTTCCTGCTGTGTATAAAATAATGTCCAACCCTGATAAAGCACATTATTAATTTCAGTTGAAAATGCATTACCTTTACCAAAAGACTGAAAGGAAAATTAAGACCTGACTAATATGCTTTCTGCAAACATTCTCATTTTGTTCATCATCTTCTGTAAGCAGATCTTTTGATCTGATTTTATCATAAAATTTTATAATAAATTTTATTAATCTTACAGTTTTCATACGTCTTTCTATTCATAAGGTGTCTAAATGTTGCTGTGTAACAAAAAGTAAAATTTTGTGAAAAACATCCACTAGCTCTAATGATAATAGTAGTAATAATAATAATAATAATAATGATAATAAATCCCTCATATCTGCTTAGAGAGTTGACTATACTTGTGAAAATTTAGACTTGTCATTATAGCAAATGATGGCTGTGAATTGCTTTGGCATATTATCATCTATGGACTTGCAATGTCATTTGTTTAATATTTATTATGCTTCATTAACCATATACAAGTTGCTAAATGATTTAATTTTCATAAATGTAAGCTAGCTTTGCATAATTCTAGTGATTAGAAAAATTTACTTAGAACTTTGCTCTGTCTCAAAGTCAGTGAGAAGAAATTGGCTTTTAATAAGAAAAAAAGAGAGATATTTCATAGTTTAGAATTTTTCTTGGGGCCCAAGCAGATGTTGAAGGAAGTGAAAATAATAATATTTTATATTTTTAAATAATAAGCTGCTCATTTTGGATAAACTGAGCAAATTCTTAAATTTCACACCTATTTTGTCAGCAATCTTGTTTCCTTGAGTTAGGGGTTGCAGTCTTGTGGTAAAAGTTCAAGTTGAAAACACACATGTTGCAATAAACAAAGCACAAGCTCAGATGTTTAAAATAGACTGTTACAGACATGCTTTGCTTTTAAATGAGTATATGATGTACTTGTCATATTTATCATGAAGTAGTGGGATTTCTCTACATGGAAAAAGTCATATTTGAATAAAATTACCTCAGGGCGAAGTATCAGTAACTTTAATCATGATTGAAAACAGGGCTCTTCTTGCTCTCTTACACATAGTTTCTATTAACTAAATTTCCCCAGCAACACACGATGAGCAGCCTGACATGAGAATACAGAAACTTTCAGTCTGCAGTCACGCCTAGGTCAGTTTGCTTGGAGAGCAGATCAAGAGCTGTTTGGAATAATCACAGTGGTTAGGGAAGCTGTGAGGGGACACCCATCACCCCAAGTCAGATGTCAGTAAGGAGTTTCTTCTGTGTATCAAAGGATTGGTCAATATCAGTTGTAACTGAAGAATATATTTTAGTTTATTTAAAATTTTACCTGTTAAAAGTGGCTAATGTGATAAAAACTAACATAAAATAAAAAGAAAATGGCTAGACAAACCTTAGTATTTGAGCTGAATGTATAATGCAAAAAATATAGAAATCAATCATATGACAAAATGAGTTTTATTGTGGTTTCAATATTTCAGAAGAATAATAACATAGGGAGAAACCCTTTTAAAATGAGGGGTTTTTGATTTACTTTTTCTCTATAAAACATAGTTTATTTCTGCTAGCCTCCAGCTGAGTTATAGGCCAAGGAGGATAAGCACCAAGGACTGCAATTGTACAAAATGTCCTTGCTGAGATACTGTTTCATCTCTTTTAAATCAGGCTGTATAATACTTGGGCTCAAATAACCTTTAAAATGCTTCTACTCTGAAATTAACAGTGGTAAAGTCAGTGCTTTCTCATATTTTGTTATATATAATTTTCTCCCCATTATCGAGCTATACTGAGATATATTTTAAATGTGTGGGTACTCTTCCCATCTAATTAAATATCTGCTGATCTCCCTCCCCTGCCTCCCATGACCCCCACTCCCTGTTTTAACTTTAGAACAAACAATGTGCTTTGGCAAAGGATGAACATTTTGTTTGCCCATTGTTTTATAGTGTGGTCTTGTCATTGATAGACCCATTTCTGGATGTAATGGAATAATAAAAACATTTACATTGGTAGCTGGAGGTACCTTGGACTTGTGGGAAGAGGACCAGAAGAGATGTCCAGAGAAAGAGCTCTGCAGATGATTGCAGAGCATTTTGAAGGATAGACCTTTAATGAGAACTTGAAAGTCATGGTGTCACTGATATTTAAATATGAGTCTCTGCAGAAACCACCGCATTTTTCTTCAGAATTTGTAAACTTAGTTACTTGGTTTAATAGTCATTCTGGCTTGCAGTTTCAGTAACTATGCTGTAAAAAAACCCCTGCCCTTAAAACACTCTCCTTAGGAATAAAATGTTTCATTAGCTTCCTTTAAGTGATTTAAAATAGAAATTATTTTAAGCAAAGTAAACCAAAGAATTAGTAATGGAAAAATGAATCTGTCATGAACCCATCATGGCCCTCATACCTTCTGCAATATCAAGACGACTTTGAAAACAAGCCCTGAGGGCCAGCCTCTTGATTTTAGCTTTGTCTTTCCCATAAGAGTAATTATTATATGGAACTGAATTATTTCTTTGTTTCTTTCTTTTTTTTTTTTTTT
>VYXD01016265.1:1134650-1150043 GCA_013397195.1 Hylia prasina
TTTTTTTCTCTTTTTTTTTTTTTTTTTTTAAAACATGTATTACTTGATGTGATTTTCCTAGAGGGACCTCTTGAAGTTTGTGGTAAGCTACTGGTTTCTTGGAATTTACTCCTTTTTGTACCCTGCTGGAATTTTATCTGACCTTATTACATCTTCCATTAGATAGTATTAATGTATTTTCCTTTGTCTAGTCAACCGTAAGTGTGGAAGCAAAATTCTTTTTCTCTTCCCATTATGTTGAACTTGCTGATGGCTTTTGCATTCTTCCTTTCCTGTGCTATGAGCTCCTTCAACCAAGTTCATTTTATGAGAGCCTCCAGTTCCTTACTTACCTCCCTTCTGGTAAAAAACCAGCTTAGAACAGTGGGTCCAGTAAGTTACTTGGAAATCACACACTTTCCTTTATGTAGTTTTTCTGTTGTCTAGTGTATTTTTCCCAAAAGTTTTGAAATCACAACCAACAATGTTTTAAAGAAAAATATAAACCTTTAATTAGCAACTGAATGGTAAAATTCAAGTTCCATCCTCACATTTTTCTCTCACTCCAGCATGGATCCTCCACATAGTTTACAGTCTTTCAGGACAAACTTATTCCAACATGGGCTCTCTGTGGGCCACAGTTCCGTAAGGAATATCCACCTGCTCTGGCATGGGGTCCTTCATGGGCTGCAGTGTGGATATCTGTTCCACTGTTGTCTTCTCCCTGGGCTGCCGAGTGGCAGCCTGCTTTGCTGGGGTCCTTTCCAGGCATTGCATGGGAATTTCCTCTCCAGTGCCTGGAGCACTTCTTCCCACTCCTTCACTGACCCTGGTGTCTGCAGGGCTGTTTCTCACACTTTTTTCCTTGTCCTACTTCAAGAGTCTCTGCTGGTTTTTCTTAATTCCAAATTCCCAGAGGTGCTGCCTTTGTGGGCAAGGGGCTCAGCCATGCCCTGTGGTGGGTGGCATGGAGTTGTCTGGAACTGGCTATGTCCAGCCCAGGGCAATCCCAGCCTCCCGTCACAGACCCCCAGGCAGCCCCCAAGGCCTGGGCACCCACAGCCTGTGCAGTGAACCAGGATTGGTTTTGTCCAGTAGCAGTGGTAAGTGATTTGTCCTCTTTCCTTCTCCTCCTACCTTGGTTCCTGCTGCATGTTCCCGGCAGTTCTCCTGTTGAGAGGCAAGGCAGTGCATTGCATATCATGAGTATCAGTTCCTGTGCCACCTGAGGTGACAGTGGCCCTTGGTTAAACCACCACAGTGCTACGTATGAAACTCCCAGAGTACAGCAGAGCCTTGATTTCATTCTGTGTTTTGCCAGCTGATAGTGCTGAAAGATGTCATCGTGAAAGGCCCTGGAGGTACATCCCTCTAAAGAGCTGTGCTGCCTTGGAAACTGCTGAGCTCTCTTGCCTCTCACAGTGATGTAATGGTTTGCTGGTCACTGAGCATCCTGATTCATAAACAGTGTCCAGCCCTGACATCACTGAAAAGAGCTAATGTTTTTATGGGTTAGTTTGTTTGTGTTGTTTTGTTTTGATTGGTTGGGAGATTTGTTTGTTTGTTTGTTGGTTGGTTGGTTTGTTTTGTTTGTGGGTTTTTGTGTCTTTTTGTTTTTTGTTGGTTGATTTCGGTGGTTTTATTTTTCTGTCTTGTTTTTGTTTTGAAATTGAAATGAGACATTGGCAGAAGTGGGGAAAAAATGAACAATCCCAATTTGGCCAACCAAGAAAACTTCTGGTTTCCTTGAAGTATCAATTTACTTTTGATCCAGTCAGATATTTCTGCTATCTCTAAGAATTGATTTTTGTCCTATATGGGAGGACATAAGCTTGACCCTCGAGTCAGATTCAGGTTGATAAAATTCTAACACATTTCATTCAGTGGGATTTTGAGCCTCTATGATTATGTTGCACTTTCATGCAAATGTATTAAAAGTTTTGGGGACTAGAAAAAGAGATAAGCACTGAAATTCAATCTGGTGATAAGAAGGTAATAAAAGTTTACTGCAATTGAGTTAGCTGACTGAACCTTTATTTATCAGGTTATTTAGGATGCTCATGACTGAGATTTTGTGTACATTCCTGGTAACTTTTTTTCAGAAATAAGTATCTCAGTCCCATGTAGCTGAAGAGATACCAATTTTGATTATTTTTTAACAGAGTGATATACAGTGTTATTTTGTAGACAGAGGATGGAATTAAGAGCATTTCTAGTAGGAAGATCATGTTTGAATCCACCTCAAACGTGTGTAAGTCCATGGGACCCAGTGGGAAGTCCCATGAGTCCTGAGGGAACTGGCTGATATATTTGCTAAACCACTCATTTCAAAAATTGTGGCAGTCATTGAAGTTGTAAATAAGCCTGTCTCTTTAAAGGGAAAGTGTAGATGGGTTACACTGAAACACTACATTTAAAAGGTATTTTCTAGTGCCTTCAAAATGTGTAAATAAAATCACTAATATAGATGGTACCTCTGGGGGGGGGGAAAAAAAAAAAAAAAAAAAAAAAAAAAAAAAAAAAAAGGATGCACTTACCCCTGGTCTTTTATCTACTTAAAACATTGATTCTGTACTCTCTTTGTCTTTCTTTATCCCTACTATTCTTCAACATGGAATTTTTTTAATGATTAATACTTTGAAAATGGTGGCTCAGAAAAAACTAATTTTCTCTATAGGTCTGTATTATGACAACCCAAATTTGCAGACAGATTTCTATCTGTGTACATGCTACAACATGCTGATTTCAGCTAAGAACTTGAACAAAGTTTCTGTTGTGATCTTTTTAGGGAAAAGAATTAATATAATAACTTGTCTCTAATGTCTACTTTCAATCAAGAGTAGATGCTTGGACAAATTTCTGTAATCTACAAAGCCATACTTTTATCAAACATTAACCACTTCTCCATCTTCTTCCTTTCCCTTTCAAATATCTGTGCTGGAAACCAAGAAAAACATCTTTAATAAATATATATGTCATTAAAAAATTGAGAAAGTTATTACTTAAATTTGGAATTAAAACTCAAAATCAATTTTAATTACAATATTTCTATGACTTTTTTTTTCCATTTGTTTGCTTTGTTTAGATGTGTCCCTAATGTAGAATTTTAATAATAATAATAATAATGATAATAATGATAACAGCAACAAAAAGATAGGGGGAAATTACTTTGTACATCTTAGAAATCTAGTCTGGTTGATCTTTTCATAAAATGTATTGATAAAGGAATATTATCATTATTCATGTTCTGGTAACACTGATTTTTAAAATTGAGTAACCATGGAAACACAACTGGGTAACATAAGGAAGAAAGTGCAGGGGTAAATTTACAGTTAGTCTTTTAAGCAAAGTTATTTCTGTTTTTACAGTATAACTGAGCTCAGGTTTTTATCTAATCTCTTACCAGTTCCTGTGTGCAGCTATATTATATATATGTATATGCATACACATATTGAACATATTTAATAAAAAAAAATAAATTAACATAACGTCTAGTGTTTTGGGTAGGTTTTTGTTTTTGTTTTGTTTTGGTTTTGTTTTGTTTTGTTTATTTTAATTAATTAAATTCTTTCCAGAAGACTCACTAGCTTTTCCCCCTTCATTTTTGTTCCATGGATTTTTTTTTTCCTAAATGAGAGTTTGAGTAATCTTCCTAGTTATAAGTTAATTTTAAAAGGCAAATTTCTAAAGCATTGTGGTAGAATACTCTAGTAGTCATGGCATTAGAAGGATCACAGATGGATTATTGGACCGAAGTGTAATAAAAATGTTACAAATGTAAGGTAAAGTCAGTTTCTTGTTACTGTATAAAGCATATGTTGTTTTTAATGTGATAAATCACAGAACTCGTAGGGGTTTGCATAGTATTTGGCACACATTCTGGTGTCTTTTATATTGCTTGTGAACATGGACTAAAAATATGTATTTGCTTTATTAGAAAATATTCCCCAGGCATTTCTGGACTATGCTTTCATATAATGACCTGCTGGGTAATGTTTTCACTTCTGTATATCACTGTAAACTTCAACCTGCTATTTTTCCTTAACATTTCTAATCTGCATGAGGATATGTGTCTTTGTATGATAGAAAATGTGTTGGCTTCTGTAGTGTTAATAGCAGCAATTTTTAAAATTATACTTGCTTTCTCTCAGTATCTAAAAACCTTCAGATGTTTTAAGCAAAAAGGTCAAGGAGATTTTAAACTTTTTTACTTTAAACTTTTGAAATTTGTAGTTTGTAGACTTTCTTTGGGATAAGAGTATTTATCTTTCTGACTAAAATCAGCATTTCTTAGGAATAAAGTCTCTTTTCCTGAGTCTTTTTTTTCGCCCACATTTCCTGCACTCATCTTCTGCTATCACATAGAGGAAGTAGAATAGGAAGCTAAGTTCCCAAAATGTATTCTCTTTGTTCTGATGCAGCCTCTAAAATGCATCAGATGTCAAGCTATGTCCACTGTGAGCAATTCATGAAGAAATTGCCTCAACATTTTGATCACAGTCAGGCATTTATTATGAAAGTAACTGGCATAGAAAGACACCTTTAGAAGTGTGAAAACAAGCAACACAATGAAGTAAAAAATGATGAAATTGAGCCCAGCACTGGCACAGTACAGCTGCTGTCCCTGGCAGTGACTGTGGCCTTCAACAATAGTCTCTGTCAGCCAGGAAAGCCCCACTCACTATGGGGAAGTAATTTCTGTTGCTTAATGTTCATTTTAATATCAATGAAGAGTTCAAGCCAGAATCCCATCTGTGAAAAACTCTGAACTTTGGTAGTTTTTGTGTGTTCATGAAATTGTTGTATGAAGCGGCTTTATTTTTAAGATTTACGTAAAGATTTACATTACCGTGTCGAGCTTCATAAGTGATTTCTCTGTATTCTGAATCAATGTTGGAGACAGAGCTTTGCAATCAAAAGAATATATTCAGTACTTCAAGGGAGACAAAAAAAATAAAAATAGTGTTAAGTGAACATGGAAATCATTTGCACTGTAGAAGGTGAAACTGCTTTTTCCTTCCCTAGAGTTTGTATGGTAGAGGGGACCCCTCATTTTCAGTGGAATTTTCAGTGTGCAGTATTGTAATACAAAAGCACAAGTACTGTCTTTGTTTCCCATCATTTTCCCAGTAGAGTTTATGCACTGAAACTTCCATCTTGCTGAAGGATGAATTCAAGTCCATTAGATACCTCATATCCTGACAGCATTCTGAAGTTCTGCAACCCAGAGTCAACAGACTCAGTAGCATTTTGCCTGTCACCTACTAGCTGACTCATGTGCTTTATAACATACAAGGGAGACATATATATGGATAAAGTCTAGATTCAGCCTGCTGGATTAAAACAAGTAAATGTCCTCATTTAGACTTGGTAGTTACTATGGACTCAATTACCCATTATCCATAGCCACTTCATGGTTATTTATAGCTATCTGAGAAGGTGTGGAATGCTATACAATTTAAAGTCCTTGGCATGCCTATATGACAAAACTATGAATCTATGGAGTATCAAGCAACTGATATTTGTGATATCAGCCTTTCTATTGCAGGAATTCCAAAGTTAAAATTGATGAGTGTCAAGCCCTTGAAGGAGCTAGAACCTTCCTTGTTTTATTTTAGTCTTTTAATGACATGAAGAGGTGAGGACCAAAAAAGTGCTCATTAACAACAGCCTTAAAGTCTTTATAAAGACAGTTCTAGAAAAAAGCCACCCTAGTGTCTTTTCTCTGGTCCTGTGCTCACCCTTACAGGCTCTTTTTGAGTTTCCATATTGACGGTTTATGGCCTCTCCTAGCCCACAGTTTCCATTGTTGTACAATCACTGTCATGAGGTTTTTGCTGAGCGGGCTGTGATGTTCATGATGGGAATCCCCACCTCTTTAGTTCTGGGACCTGTGTGGGTTTATTCTCATAATGGATTATTAATTTATTATTAATTTATTCTCATAATATGGGTTTATTCCTTGCCCAGGCTTCACAGCTTTTAGCTTAGGGCATAGTTTGGGGGCCTTTACTAGGAATGACAGGAGCTGTTGTTACTGGGCTACTCTTTGTTTTAAAAGTGGTTTTGTATAGAGTCAACCATATTGATTTCTGTGAGGATGAATCTACATCTTCAAGCAAAACATCTGCCCCAATGCTTCAGAGAGTCTGGTTTATATTTCCAAGACATCTTGGATTATTTGTTCCAGGTGTCATGGTCTGTCTTACCATTCCCTCCAAATATGAGCTCTTTACACTGGAAATAGCTGAGTAGTTTTAATTTATGACAGCAGCTTATTTTCTGCTGAACCTGAGTATATGAGCTGCCTGTAAGCACTCTTTTCAGCCTAAGAGACATGAAATAGAAGATGGGAACTGCAAGGAATACTGAAATCCTTCTGAAAGGTTCATGGCAATAGAGAGCAGCAATGCGTGGGTTGCTGACAGGACATGGATTTAGGTATGAGAAAAGGAGGAACTGAGGTCAGTGATACAGGTACAGGATGAAAGAGGGTGGACAGCAATTCAGTGCTGCTGAAGCAATGAAGGGAATGAGTACTTGGGGATGGCTGAGGTGCAGGTTGTTGTTACTGAATCAGGATTTAATGCATGTGTGTGTGCGTGTAGGGAATTTGCAATATCACTGACAAGCAGAAGTTCTCATGCTGTTTTGAGATGTGTGGAACGGGAAAGAACACTAAATAAACACAGTAGCTTCAGATGCAGCAGAGCACAGCCTGCCTGTCTCTTCATGCCACATGAATTTCCATCTTTATGTAAGATCCACAGGTTTTTCTTTATTGCTTAATCATGTGGTAGCTCTAATTAATAGCCTTAATACAGGATGGCAAAGAGTCAGGTCAGCAATAGGAGATGAGTGGCATTTCTCTGACCTTAATGGTGAACAGTGGGTCAGTGGAGTCTCTTGTGGAGAAGCCACATATGTGTTCAATGCACATATTACAGTGCATTAAAATTTGATTTTTCAACCTTAAATTATTGTACCTACATAGTGGTAGACAAGGTGAGCAAAGATATAAAGTCGTGAGATAGATTAACCCTTCTCTTAGAATAATTTTATCTTCTGTAAAGAAAAAATGTCATGAGTTGGGGTCTGTATTTTAGGGAGTAAGTGTCAATATATGACTTTTTGAGGAGTTCTTGAAATAGTATTTTTATTTTCCTTAATCATAATATACTGAAATAGTTGTCCTGGATCGGAAAGGATTATTTTCATTACTCTTAAGACTCTTGGTGTGACTTGTATTTTTGAATCTCAAGAGACAAGTGGAACAGGATATACTTTCCTAAAGCATATTTTTGATTGTAGCCTTATGCAAAGAAGAAACTGGTATGTAAAAACTCTGTCCTTTATATACTAACTGATGACTTAAAGTTGATTTTCAAGCCAGGGTGCTTATCTTCTTTGAACCATACATTTTCCCAAGTTTTCCAATGCTTGTGTAGCTCCTACAATTTGCTTGTAAAGAGGAAGCCTTGGTTTGAAGTTTTGTTTCAAAATGGGAATTATATTGAAATCTGAGAGATTCTTAAAATTGGAAATCTCTTGTTAGTTAGCTTTAGTTCTACACTGAGCAACAGCAGTGCTTTCCTCAGTCTCAGTTTTGAAGGGTAAATTAATATGAAGAAACATTCTTCTGAAAGTACTCTGTTATTCTCTCAGCAGACAGAGAGAAATGGTGTTTTGCCTCCTAGAATCTACACACATTTTTTTTTTATCATTATTTATTTTTCCATTCAAGAGAGATAGGTAGGCAATATTTATCAGAGTCCCAGAGTGGGTTTGAGAGAGCTGTATTATATCTCAATCCATCCTTACCCTCAGAAGTAACAGCTTCAAAACATGACAGTGGCAGCTTTCAGTGGCTGCACTGCACTGCAGTATCATCTCCTTTCCAAGCTACAGCTGATCACTGCACGTTGCTCAGTGCGTGGTGGAAAAATCCATGTGCCTGTGTAGGTGGAAACATGTGTCAGCCTACTGTGCCACTATCCAGTTCTAATAGTAATAGATGAGGCTTTGCTGTTCATTTATTAGTAAGTGCTGAGTTATGGAGAAATATTAAGAATCAATGATCCATCAAATCTGACCTGAGTTTCCCAGAGAACTGTCTGTTAGTTTGCTTACTGCTTATTCATACCGAAGTTTTTCCTCTATTTTATATTTCTAACTATTAATGCCTCTTTGGCTCCCGATGTTGGAATAATTTTTGTACCTCTTAACTTGTGAAATGCTTGAATTGTCAATTCCAGAACTGTTTCACTCAGTGATTAAAGAATGCAGCATTTATAGTCATTTTGAAAGGCTTAACGTCAAAATCTTTGAATCCTCCTCTTCAATTTAGCACGTAAACAGGTTTGCTATGAGAGGAAGGGTTTGAAGGAGGCTGCCAAAGATCAGTGTCTATGAACTGTTCTTAAGCAATTATTTCTACTGTTGATTGAGTTGACTTATGTTTTGCCATGAATATGAGCTGGGGTGTTTGATTTCCATTTGGCTTATGCATAGCAAAACTGGCACAATGTATTTACATCTATCTTCCATACTGCCAAGCTTCAGTTAACCACCTATAAATGCATTTTTTTCAGTAAGTCTTTTATTCCACAAGAAGTAGATTGTATGACTCTGTTTATATACCTGGTGGTACAGTTGAGGGCACATCATGAAAACAGAATATTCTGCTGGAGGTCTTGATGTTAGTGCCAGTCTTCAGAAAATACTGGGAAAAGTGTGGAGAAAGTATGACATTATAGATGATGAAGAGATTTGGGATTTGAAGTAGTTTCATCCTGTCATAGTTATTGTGTGAGACTGGACAAGGCACACTGTCAATCCATTTGTAAAGTGGTACAAACTATAGTTAACTTGTGGAGATTTAGTAAAAATAAATTAATCATATTTGGTTCAAATCTCCCAAAACTCCATTCAAAAATACTGTCATTTACTGTAAGTCTTGCATAAGATTTAGAGTGTAAGAATGTTTATTGCAGTATACTGCACTCATTGGCAAGAAAGCATTTTGGGGTATTTATATGCATTTTTTATTTGTTCTACTTATATGTTCTTTATCCTTACTCTGTGCAGCTCAAAAATATTTTAACATACCCTTTTATTCAGTTAAATTTCTTTTTCCAGCTATTACACCTCACATTTTCCTGCTGACCTTCCTGGTTCAACATTCCCTTTCTTGGAGATGATGTGGCTGACAGCTGTCTTTCTTGAATTATCCCCTTCTATCCCTAGCTTCTCTTCTGTCCCTCCTCTGCCTGAAGCTGCACCACTATGAATGAAACTCAAGGCTGTGCAAAATTGTAATTTATACTTTTTTCTCTTTAAAATGTGTTTTTCCTTAATATGAAAAGCCTTATCTAGCTCAATAGATATTTTTTCAGAAATTGTGTGCTGAGTTCATGTCTATGTATTTTTAAGTATTTATTTTAGAATCTGAGGGTAGTACAAAGTTTTCCCAGAATCTACTTTGGAGGTTGTATTGATCTCTAATTGGATTTGGTGAAAGATTTGTAGAATGTCCTGTATATTGGTGCTGTTTGTTTCCTTCTGGCATTTTTTTTTTATTTCTATGGCTTTTTGTCTTTATCAGGGATTATTTGTCAGTTTTTGAATAGCAGTGTGTTTTCATATAGAAAGTCACAGCAGTTTCTTTTGTCATAACCTGTGCTTTCTGAGTTAGTTTATTTCTTCTTTACTTTTTTTTTTTTGCCTTTTTTTTTTTTTTGTATACTGACTTACCTTTGGTTTTATAGTTTTTAATATCAGTCTTCTTTCCAGTACTGAACACTTTTGGTAAGAGATTGAATACATTTCTTATTTAGAAATGGTATGTTCCATGAAGTAAACAGATCACAGTGTCTATTAAACCTAGAGAACTGTTTATTCCATTTGATCCAAGTATAATAAGATACAAATAGAGAACGGTAAAAAGATCTTTTGTTTGCAATAGAAAGGAATTTTATTGTTTTGTTGATAGCATGGAGATGCTAAGAGTACAAAGCACTTAGTCTCAGATCAAAATGAGTGATAAATTGGAGGAACGTTTTTCAGTCAGTAAGATGAATATCAATGAAGATAAATGTTAACTACTAAAATTTAGAAATGAGGAATGAAATGTTTACATAAAAAATAAGAAATCAATGTGTAGGTAGCAGTAGTGTAAAAATATATCTGTGCGTTAGAATAACCACAAATTGAAATTAATTAATGACTTTTCTGCACAAAAAAGAGCAAATAGCCCTGGGACATACAGACAGGAATGTCATTTGCAACACATGGGAGTTGCTACTGAGGTTTTTTTCATTGAGTGGGATATCACAGAAACATTTTGCCTGGTCTTGGACATTAGGCTTAAAGAAAGAAACAGATGAATTGGATGGCCTCCAGAGGATGCAAACAGTAATCAGCAGCAGATATTAGAAGGACAAAAGAACATTTCTTAGTACTCAATTGAAAGGTTGAGAAGTATATATGTCAATATGATTTAAAAAAAAAGGTTGTCTTCTAATGCAGAAAAGATTAGCATGAGCAATAATGATTCTATTTCCCAAGTGATAACAAATTGAACAAAAATAATCAGCATGCTCCATAACACTGGGAATCTGGGACAAGAAAACTCTTTATGTGACAGCTAAATACTTAGAAAAAACTCTAGGGCATCTCTGTCTCTGGAGGCTTAAAATAGGTAAGGCAAATCTGTATTATGAATATTCAGAGGGTGTGGTGCCCTCCACCAGAGTAAGGGGGATGTGTAAGTGAGCTGAGTTTGACCCTGTCTGGAGGCCAGGTAGGTAGCAAAGACACCCTGTCTCTCTCCTCCACAACTGGACTGAGGAGAGAGAACGTAACACAAGGCTCATGGGTTGATATAAAGACGAGGAAATTTGTCACTCATCAGTTACTGTCACAGACAAACCAGAATCAGCTTGGAGAAATAAATTGAATTTATTGCCAGTGAAAATCAGAGAGGATAATAAGAAGTAAAACAAACCTTGAAAACACCTTCCTGCTCCCCCCTCCCCCCCTTCTTGGGCTATACTTTCACAGCAGCACAGGGAGATGGGGAATGGAGGTTCTGGTCAGTTCATCACAAGTTGTTTCTGCTGCTGTTCAGAGAGAGGAGTTCTTCCCCTGCTCCAGCATGAATCCATCCCAAGGGAGACAGCTCTCCGCTAGATTCTTCATTGAGGGTCATTTCCACAGGCTACAGTTATTCATGAACTGCTCCAGAGTGGGTACATTTTCATGGGTGCAGTCCTTCAAGGACAGGTTGCTCCAGCGTGGATCACCCATGAGGTCACAAATCCTACCAGAAAACCTGCTCCAGTGTGGGCTCCTCTCTCCCCCTTCTGTAGGTCCCTGACAGTTCTCCAGTGCAGGCTTCCCATGGGGTCACCTCCTCCTGTTGAGCAACCACTTGCTCTGGCATGGGTCTTCTCCACGGGCTGCAAGCACAGCTGCTTCACCATGGTCTGCAGAGGAATCCCAGCTCTGGTGCCTGGAGCACCTCATCTCCCTCCTCTACTGCCCTCGGTGTCCACATCGTTTTTCATCTCACTTATTCTCACCCTGCTCTTCTCTGGCTGCAATTGCAACAGTGCAATAACTTTATTTTTACCTTCTTAAATGTGTTATCACTGAGGCGTTACCACCATTCCTGAGTGGACCAGCCTTGGCCAGCAGTGGATCCATGCTGGAGCTGGCTGGCATTGGCTCTGCTGGACATGGAGGAAGCTTCCAGCAGCTTCTTCCAGAAGCCACTGCTGTAGGCCCCCTACTACCAAAACCTGGCCCCACATGCCCAATAAAATGAGATCAGGCCATTATTATCTGCAGTTCTAATTTTTAAATGATTTTTATCTTTTCTTGCTTATTTAAGCCAGTATGTGTTTCTGAGATGTGATAATGTAAGCTTTGAAAATATTTTAATGATTTTAGAAGACAAGGTTTTTATGAAGGTATATTAAGCAGTCTTACACATATATATATTAAAAATACATAAACATGCATGTACACACATACAGTACAATGTGTAAATATATATATTAATAAGTCTTCATTATATATTGTTGGATAGATATGTGTGTGTGTGTAAATGTGCGTTTGAGTTTTATAACCAAGAGATGTTGGTAAAACAAGCCAGTTCCTGGATACAAAACCATCTCTTCAATACTGAAATAAAACACTACATGTTGAAAATAGTTGCTGTGTTTAATTTAATTATGTTAATTTGATATACAGTTTGAGAAACAATGGAAAAAGGTTTTTTTTTTAATGTGTGGGACAGTAGAAGCTGCTAGCAAGGCTGGAGGTATTCAAGTTGTTAGCTCTGTGGGATGAAAAGAGACAGATAATTATTACCTGTGGAACATGGAAAAGTTATCTAGGGAGAGGATGTGAGTGTTATAATAATGTGTCATTGTTAGATTGATGACTTTTAGTACCTGGAAAAGCTATAAGTTTTAGTCCCAAAGCTTATCTTTTCAAATTATTTTGTATGTCTCTCTTGAGAAAGAGGTTGAATGATCAGAAATGTAAGAAATGTTTTGTGAAATTTTTCTTCCATTAAATACATGTCTTGTCTTTTACTGTTTCATATGTGAGTTCTGCAGGTATAGGAAGGTCTCTCCACTTTGGCCTACATAATTTTATACCAGTTTTGGTGCATTCCATGTGCACGTGCACAGGATCCATGTGTTTGATGGCTCTGTTATGTGAGGTGTTTATGCCAGTTGTGAAAGGGCACATTTTCTATTTTTCATTCTGGTGAAGATTTGTTTACTTCAGCATATGTTGATGGCAATTTTGATGATAGGTATGCTGGGGTGGAGGATTGTTTTAAAATTAAACAGATGAGAGGAGGTTTAGATTCCCAATTTGTTCTTCAGTTACAATGGACCTTTTGCATTGAGGTAAATTTCAGTTTTTGAAATTCAGTGAATTTTTCCATTTTTGAAAATTAGACCACAGCTTCTTAGGTACACAATCTTTCAATCAAGTTTAGTTGTTATTGAAAGTACTCATGCATTGTGACTGTTCCAGCAGTTTAATAACAGGAGTGGTTTAAGCTTTCTCATCTTCTGAAAGAATGTTTTTTACAATAGTAAATATTAGCTTTTGCACATATAACACAGCAAAAATAAAACCAATCCTAGCCTAAAGATATATATCCTATAAAGAGATTTCAAAAATGTAGCTATAATCTGTTGCAGAAGGTATTTCATGCATTGATTAGGAACCTTTGGTCTGAGGATCACAAAAGTTGTGATTATCTGCTCTTCTAGTCATAATAAATGGAAAAGACATTCTGGCTAAATGGCAGAATGATATTGCTTCCAAAATAGTATAAGTCACTATAATGTTAATAGGAGAAAGACACTATACAAGTATGATTGGTCCTGTAATAGCTTTTTGTATGAACATTGGAAAATGATTGTCAGTTCTGAGAGTAGGTGTGTAGCTGTGTTGCCAGCAGCACGTCTGGAAATGAAGAATGGAGAGAAAGAGAAAAGGTAGTTCTGTATGTTCCACTGTAAGGACTAGATATGCCACTGTCAGCTGTAAAAGCTACAGCACCTCTGCTTCAACCAAAGGGACCTGTTGGATTTCCTAATGGAATATCACTTTGAGACAAAGGAAGAGCTTTGTGTCTTAGCTCAATGTTAGTAGCCATCACTGCATATAAAAAGTGGACAGGATTGGCCTTTTTGAAAAGCCAGGATTGGCCTTTTCGAAAACGTTGCAGTGAGCAAACAGCCTCCTGTGAAATTTTCTACAGAAATTTGAACTGAGTAATTTATATTGCCATAACTTAAAGGAAAGCTTATATAACACAGGCTGTATTTAAGTACAAGATTAAGAAGCTTAGGTAAGCATGTAGGCTTTTTTGTTATTTTAAACTAATTTGCTATAATGTTTTGTCTGATTTGGCAAAAAAAGGCTTCTAGATTCACTTGATGATTGGTTTTAAAAAGGCTACTTGTCTATGTCATGACCACCTAGAGGAGAGAAGGGTTTGCACTTAAGCCTTCGTGGTAATATGTGCTTTGATAGACAAGTTAAAGTAAATGTGTCTGCAGCCTTGTAAAATGTTATAGCTCTCAGGTATTAAAAGGCTTATTTTGTAAGTTACTGTTCATTGAATCAGAATTGGTGGTGCAGAGCACAGACCAATCACACCACTGCTGTATTTCAGCTATGCTAGCAACTGCCTTGCCATTTTAGCTTAAAACATCAAACAAAAGACAGGCTTGTGTTAAGGTATATTGTAGTCTGGAAAGGTGGGCATGCCCACAGACATTCTAAGTTTGCTGTGCCCAGTGTACCTGCTGGCAGAACAGGCTGGGTGCAATCCTATACTGCCCCAGGAACATTTCTGAGTGTTTTAATGTGAAAACTGTAAAAACTGGTCTAAGGGCAAGTGAGGCAGCTACCTGTCTGCATAGCCACATGCAATTTAAATGTGATGCTAAGCACATTTTAAACACAAGCTTAAGTATGACATACACACTACTTCTGCACTCATGGTAGGCTGTTGAATTTGGGATATTGTAGCCACTAGCTCATACTCCCAATAATCTTGTTGGAATTAGACAGCCATTCAGGGAATGGACAGGGAATTGCAGGGAAAAATGCCCTACTAACACGTTAATCAACCATCTGACGGGGTCTGCCTACACCACAGAATGGCTTGCTGAGAGGAGTTATTTTACCATCTTTGTCCCAGGTACTGTTGGATGAGTACAAGCAAGTCTGGCAATGCAGCTGAGCGGCAGGCAGATGTACCTCTGCAATGGAAACAAACCCTAAGAATTACAGATTTGAAAAACACAAATGGACAGAGGGGAGCAGAGCCCTGGTTGATGCTAATGCAGAGAGTGAAAATAGGACTGCACTGCTTACCAGTTAACAGTTTTGGTGGAAGTTTATTCTGCAGTTATATGATCGTGACTCTTCCATGAGTTTCCATTTCTGAGAACTGATTTTTAGGCATTGTGTTTATTTATAGTGAGGCTGTTTGTGTTTTGCCTTTTTTTCTTTTCTATGTTCTCTGTATTCTTCACACAAATATTTGTAGCTCTGTAGCCTATTGTATTAGTGACTAGTTTTCCCAGTACTTTTCCGTGACCTTTCCTTAAGCAGAAGGACAAAACAAATTGCAGAGCTCCAAGCTCCAGGGCTACAAGGTCCTTGTGCTATCTTGGTTCTTCCTGGGAGCCAAGGCTGAGAACAACTCTTGGACATACATTCTCAGGGACAAAGTACTGAAGGGGGTGCTGAAGGGGGGTGTTCCAGAGAAGGGGCTTGACCTGGGGGGGAATTGTCCTCCTAACTGGTGCTTTTTATCAATTATGCTAATTTTCTGAAACCTATAAATATGTACTCACCCCTGGAGGGGGT
>VYXD01016266.1:1938-13837 GCA_013397195.1 Hylia prasina
GGCGGTGGCGGCGGCCGCGGGGCGCTCGGCAGCACCGCGCCGGGGCCGGGCGGCATGGCTCTCCGCGGAGCCTGGTATTGCTGGCATGGTACTCTCACTGGTCCTGCTCCCTACAAACGAGCAGGGGAAAAACAAGTACTCTAGCTCAAGAGACGTGTGTACCCAAATTTCCCAGTGATTCGAGTGAGGGCAGAGCTGCTACCAGAACGGTAAGGGAGGATTAGGCTCAAGATGGGACCGACTTTGTTCTTACAGAAATAGAAACGGAGGTCCTGGTTTCAGTGAGCTAGTACTCTCCGGGAGAGCAAAGCTAACTGCTAGTGGTGTAGTGCGACCATGTAAGTACTCCTTTGCTGTAATTTCAGTATTACAGCTTTACACTTGCCGCATGCCCCACCGATTTTAAAGTCATTCAGCTCAGCTTCTCGGGGGAGATTTTGTGCAAGGTTTTAAGACACTGACTTACGACGGTTCCTGTTGGCAGAAATACAGTGGATCCCGGTATAGTTCTTTGATACTTGATCTGTCAACTTGTAAAAGGTTTTTAAAAAGCTGTTAAGAGTTTTAGTGGGAAGAAAAATGCCTTGCTGGAGTCCTGTCTTCTTGTTACACTTTCAATCTATAAGGAAGTAGAAACAAAAATATTAAGGCACAAGGAGAGGATCATAATAAAGTAAGTAGTCGTGCATTTACCCATTGCCTTTCGTTTCAGTGCTACCTTAATTCCAGAGCAACATCGTCCCCAGCCACAAGGGGCATCGATATCTGCTGCCTGTCAAAACTGGCGCTTTTTTTCATCCTGAGACTATCAACTCCATCTGTCACAAAAATTGGGACAAAATCTATTTTCCAGAAACTCAGGCATTTTGGAATCCCATGTGGTGTGGAATCTTTGTCTGTCTCAAAGTGCGTAGACTGCGGAATGGTGGTGTGGTGTGGCTGGAAGTCAGTATGATTGATGGGTTGAGAAGCATTCTTAAAGGCTTGCTCCATTGTCATCAGTTTTACAAGCTGCTTGTGTTTCTCCTTCAGTATAATTTTTCCTATTCTTGTGTAAAAGCTGTATTTTTCAACCTGCAAAAGCTGTGTTTAGAGACCCTGCCTTCATCCACCTAGTTTAGAGTTTTTTCTTTTAATTCTTGTTGAATAATGGTATTAAAAATGCCAGATGCCATTCAGGCAGGTTGTAGTAAATGTACATTGCTATCTACACTAGGACCGTCCGTGCGTTGCTTTGTTGCCTTATTATCTGATCATACCACCGTTACTAGTGGAAATCGGCTAGTTTGGGGTGTCTCTGCTGGAGATGACACTGCAGGTGCTGCACTGACTGGTTCCTAGGGGAGATGCCCCACGGTGCCAGTGGAGGGAAGAGGGCCTGAATGCCGGATGTTGCAGACATAAGTGTCTGAGAGAGGGGATTGCAAAGGAGCAGGATCATGGCTTAGGGCCTGCTGAGCTTCCCCAGAACGGGAGAGAGGAGTCCCAGTGGGGCCGTCTTCTATGGGTGATGAGCACTGCCCCCTCCCAGCTCCTGCCTTATTTGCAAAATCCATCCAGCTCGGCTGTGCTTCATTTCTGGAGCAGAAAGCAGGCTGTTTACTCTGTGAGGAAAGGCAGCAGCTGAACTTCGTGCCTCCCAGGAGGGGGAGTAGAGGAGCCTTCACTGCTGCCCTTGCATCCTTGTGTGGCTGGGAAGAGGCTGCTGTGGTGCTGCCACAGCAGGAAGAGGATCAGTGACACTAATGCTGATGCACTTGCCGGCTGGACTGCTCATTGAATGGCAGGGCATGGCATGAAACATCACATTATTCATAGGCAGAAATTTTCACAAACAGCTTTTAGTTAAAGAAATGAATATTTTATACAGTGATAATAATAATGGAAATGTTGACTTTGAAGTTTGAAATTACCTTTTGTATCACAGAACTGACAAAAATTTAAACAGCAAACAGGTAGATTCTTCAATTACCACACCTTTTAGCTGTCTAAAATATGATCCTCTACATTCAGGATTATATGTTGTCAATAAATTAACTTTTTTAAATGGTTTAAAACATTTTTCTGTCCTGTCTTTATTTAATGAGCATTTGAATTCTCTTGTATTTGTAACAACAACTTTGGGTGGGCACTGTGGCACTCACAGTGCCCTGTTGGAGGAAGAGATCTCTTGGGTTGAGCTAAACCTAGCGAAATTCTCTGGTCCAACTTTGATCCAGGTTTTTTAACAACCAGAGTGATATTGTCAAATTCAACTTTTCAATTTTCAGAGTAGCTATAAAAGTAATGTGGAAGGCAGCTTTGGCTGTTTCACAAAGCACCAAATTGGACAATGCATTCCACAACTTGACGTGAGAATAAGACTTAGTAACCTTCTGAATTCCCACATTTGCTAGGTTTTTCTATGCTATGTTTGTCAGTCTCAGCAATTATGCCAGCACTCCAAATTACTGTAGAGTAACTGTCATCCAGTACTAGGGGTCATTTTGGCAACCAGAAAAGCCAGTGTGTATGTGGTGTGGATTTATTGGAAAGACTGCTGGGCACCTTTTTGTCTAATCCTGATGTCTTTTTCCCTTTTTTTTTATTTCAGACCTTTTCCTAATGGATCTCCTTTCCAAGTCATGTTTTCTTTAGCTCTTTCTTTGACCTATTTTACATCAAGAGTGTTAAGAAAATCAAGTAGACATCATACCAGTTGACCTTAAAATTCAGAAGTTTGCATTCAGTTGTCACTGAAAATACATGGCCAGTATATGTGGTTAATTCTTCTCAAATTATTTTTAAGGACAGTTTTTTATTTCCTTATATTGGTTTTTTTTATTTTATTTTAAGAGATTTACAACTGCTATTAAAAATTTCTAGCCGGTGTACTGGGAATTAATTTGCTGATACAATTTCAATATGTGCAGTGGTAATATCTTAAATATGTGCCTGATAGAGATACACAGAAAGCAATATTTCTCCTTAAAGAAGGGAGTTAATTCTGTAGTAATACTAGACTTCACCTGTCAGTGAAAGGCAGAAGCTCTCTCAATTGTTCTCAGAACCTTGGTATTACGGTGCATGCAGGCAGCAAAAGTCCTGCTTCTTACACCAATATTCATCGTGTAGAAATGGCCCAGTAAGGTGTCACTCACAATAGCCTGTGCAGATGACAGAATATGGACATGTGCATACAGCAGAGGTCTTAGATTTGATGTACCTTCAGAGACCCATAAATAATGTCTGCATTCTAAAGTTACAGAAAAAACTTCGTGACTTACCAGATTCCCAGCACAAACTGAGGGCAGGGGAATGAATATATTGCATTCAAGTGGTGTCTATTTCAATAGGGAAGAGAGAGTGAAGGCATTTAAATTAGGTTTGTTCTCCACATCTGGAGTAGTTTATCATTTTACTGTCTCTGCAGGACTGTTTGGGACATTCACGTCTTGAGTTAGCCACCTAAACTAGGTGGAATTCTCCCCAAAATAGTAACTTCTTCACTAGAATGTGCATGACGTCCCAATGTGATCATGCCTTCACTTCTTGATTTAATCAGAAAGAAAAATAGTGAACAGGGATGACAGTAAGTAATTTTATTGACCAACAGTTGAAGTTCATAGCTGCTAAGACTACTACACTTCATGCTTAGGATCAGTGAGACATTGTTCTGTTGGCTATGCATTTTTGAGGTTGTCTTTGCCACTGTAAAGTCTCATGAACATTACAATATTATAGGTCCTGCAAATATGCTGTAATGGTTAACTGCACACACAGAATCGTAGAATGGTTTTGCATTGGACGGGAGCTTTAAAGGTCATCTTTGGTGATGACATAAAGGTGTCCCTTGTATTGCAAAGTCATAACTACAAGTCCCACACCAGATGCACAAATAGTCCGTAAACTATACGTCTGATTGCAACCAGAAGAGCCCGTTGGCTTCACAAATAGCATAGTTCATTGAGTGCAACATAAAAGGTTCTTTTGGATGTCCGATGACAATGCATTATGTGCAGAGTAGCTGTATATAACAGAAACAATGTAATTGAAATCACAAACTTAATATCAGCTATCAACGCTCAGCATATCTGGGGATGTAGGGCTTACCAAAAGGTGTCCCTTCTGGGGAGAGCAAGGAGAACAAATCCCTCAATCTGTCCCTGCAATTTTGCACTGAATTCTCATCCCCTGACTAGATTCAAAATTGGGGTACATTTTGTAACCACTATTGTGTGAAGTGCTGTTGATGCGACTGTGGTCAAGCCTTTCATTGTTTGTGGGTACATTGCATAGAATATTTCTTTGTAGGAGGTGTACTTGGTTTCTATGAAACATTTCTGGGTATCAGGTTAAGAACAAGACCATGCAGACTACACCTCACTCCCCATTCCCTCTGTCCCTCCATGCCATGACAACACGATCCACAAGACTTCCACCTGATTTCCACACCTGCATTGCTGGCCCCATCGCATATTGAGCTATACCAACACCTGCCCGTGACAGGGGGGTTAGAACTAGAAATTATCTTTAAGGTTCTTTCCCACTCAAAGCATTTTATGATAGGATGTGACCTAGTTCCAAACACCCTGCAATGAGCAGAGACATCTTCAGGTGTATCAGGTTGCTCAAACCCTCATCCAATCTGACCTTGACCTTTCAGGGATGGGGCATCCACCGTCTCTCTGAGCAACCACTTCCATTGTTTTATCACCCTCATCATTAAAATTTCTTCCTTATAGCTAGTCTGAATCTGCCCTCTTCTAGTTCTAAACCATTACCTTTGTCCTTTTGCTACAGGCCCTACTAACAGATTTGTACCCATGTTTCTTGTGACCCCCTTTTAGGCACTGGAAGACCACAATAAGGTCTCCTTGAAGTCTTCTCCAGCCTGAACAGCCCCAACTGTTTTGGTCTGTCTTCATAGGAGACATGCTCCAGTCCTCTGGCCATTTTTGTGGCCTCCCTCTGGTCACGCTCCATCAGGTCCATGTCTCTCCTGTGCTGAGGACCCTAGAGTTAGACGCAGCACTCCAGGTGGGGTGCAAATGCACATTCACAGTCACACAATCACAGAATATTCTAAGTTGGAAGGGACCCACAAGGATCACTGGATCGAGCTCTTAAGTGGATGGCCCAAAGAGGGATTGAACCCACTGCATTGGTGGTGTAAGCACCAGGCCCTAATCAACAGCCTGCCATCCAGCAGTACCTATAAGTCCTTCCCATCAGGGCAGCTCTCCATCTGTTCATCCTCAAGCCTGTGACGTCAAGGGTTGCCCTGACGCAGGTACAGCACCTTGCCCTTGTTGAACCATGGGCCCACTTCCTGAGCTTGTCCAGGTCTCTCTGGATGGGATCCTGTCNTGGATGGCATCCAGTCCTTCAGAGGTGTAAACAGCACCACTCAGCTTGGTGTCACCTGCAAACTTGCTGAGGGTGCACTTGATCCCTTTGTCTATGTCACTGATACTAAACAATCCTGGTACCAATATGGACCCCTAAGGCAGCCATTTGTCACTGATCTCCATGCAGACACTGAGCCATTAACCATTACCCTCTGGATGGAGCCAGTTCCTTATCCACCAAATAGACAACCCATCAAATCCTTCTCTCTCCAGTTCAGAGAGAAGAATGAGGTGGACTATGACAAAGGTCTTACAAAATCCACATAGATGACATCTGTGGCCCTTCCTTTGTCCGCTGATGTAGTCACTCCATCATAGAAGGCCACTGGGTTGGTCAGAGAGGACTTGCCTTTGGTGAAGCTGTTCTGGCTGTCTTGAATGAGCTGCTAAAGGCACAGCTCCTAGGAGAAACTGTCGTATGATCTTCCCAGGCACAGAGGGGAGCCTGACAGTTCAGTAGTTTCCAGACTTTCTTTCTACCCTTTTAAAAGTTGGGTATAATGTTTCCCCTTTTCCAGTCACCTGGGAATTCTCCTGACTGATAGCAATTTTCACATGTCAAGGAGAGTGTCTTNGTTCAGAGAGAAGAATGAGGTGGACTATGACAAAGGTCTTACAAAATCCACATAGATGACATCTGTGGCCCTTCCTTTGTCCGCTGATGTAGTCACTCCATCATAGAAGGCCACTGGGTTGGTCAGAGAGGACTTGCCTTTGGTGAAGCTGTTCTGGCTGTCTTGAATGAGCTGCTAAAGGCACAGCTCCTAGGAGAAACTGTCGTATGATCTTCCCAGGCACAGAGGGGAGCCTGACAGTTCAGTAGTTTCCAGACTTTCTTTCTACCCTTTTAAAAGTTGGGTATAATGTTTCCCCTTTTCCAGTCACCTGGGAATTCTCCTGACTGATAGCAATTTTCACATGTCAAGGAGAGTGTCTTGCCAGCTAGATCAGCCAATTCTCTCAGGAGTTTGGGATACATTTCATCAGGTATAAGTACATAAGTATGTATGTTCAAGTACTGTGGGAGGAACTTTGCTCCCCCCAAGTCCCTGCCTTGAGGTCCGTCCATCATGAGGATGCACAAGTTTGCCTGAAATACATTTAATCCACTCCGTTTTTAAAAAATATGCCTTTTACATTTATAATATTTACTCTTAAATTGAGTAGCATCCTTGTAAATTTGGGGGTTGTTACTTCTATATGAAATAGTAAGGATCATTGAGAGGTTTACCCAGTGGATCCAGTAAAGTAAACATGGAAGTATTGCACAATACAGTATTGTTGGACTTATTTTCTGAACTCTCTTCCAATCTAAACTACAAACTACACTACACATACTGTTACAACAAATCTAAGTAGGATATCAACCCTTTTTTGGTCCTAAGAAAGACAAAAGTAATGGCAAAGCCAACTGATTCCCGGTCACCTGTTAAGCCAATTAGAGACAGATTTTGAATAACCATATCCTATGTAGGTAAATATGAACCATACACACTGTCAATATGTGCAACAGGATAGTTGGGTCTTCCTCTTCATCCTCTCTGTTTCACACACAACCTTCTCCTTTGTGATTGTCTCCAGAAGGCAATGTGAGTTGGCCTTAGAGAAGAATATTATGTGAGAGTTGTGCTAAGATGAGAACACCAGGTAGGAATTTCAGGAGGAACTGGATGCTCACATAATGAATGCATTTTGGAGATGGAGAAGCTGTGATGATCGAGGTTGACTTGGTTACATGTCAGCCTGCAAAAGGGTATAAAATTCTGCTGGAGTCAGGCAAAAAATGGTTTTCCAAGGCTACCCTCAGCATCTGGGTGGATGCATTGTACATCCAGCCTGAGGACAGGGAAACATTCACCTTTGGAAGGATGAGTAAAAGGGCTAAAACCCAACTACATGTGGAGATAAAGTTCTAAAGTACGCACATAGGTACTTTGTTGCTCTGCAACCGTACATTGTGTAAGGCCAAAGACTGTAAACCTGTACCTTTCTAGCTGAACCTGCTTACATTATAACCCTTAAGACATGGTTATATTATATACTTCATTGACTATACTTAGATACTGTATTAGCAATAAGTCTAATCATAATCATCCACAAAACCAGTATCATATTTCTCATACCTGACCAAGAGTATGCTACTCTTCCGTGTCAAACCAATTACAACCTTTACACTTTTATGGGAGTTCTTTGGTGAACGTGTCACATATACATGGAAGCACTTAGATTTTTTGTTTGCTGGATTTTTTTGGTTTGTTAACCTTTTTACTTTCAGATTTTTCAAATGCTTACAACTACCCAGAAGCAAGTAATATGTTTGCATTTCATTTTTTGGGTATGCTTCTTTGAAATTTGTATAATACAAGCTTGTAAGAAATCAGAAATTCTGAGTGTTCCTACAGGTGAAGCATGAAGAAATGAGTAATTTTGTGGGTAAGCAGAGTTCCACTCAATATGGACAAAAACGAAATAGACAAAAATAAGAGTAGTGGTTTCATTTTTTTCTCATTTCAGATTATACCAGCACAAGTATAATATGTACTCTGTAAAGATAACACTTAATTTAGTCTCCTACTTCTACTCCCAAATTTAATTTCTGATTAGAATTTGAAGATGGCTATAGTGAAACATGCCATTCAGAAATACATCCTCAGTGTGTTCAATTTAGTAGCTATCCTTGATGTATCCTGTGATGATATTTGCCTATGGCGTTGTTTACACACAAAAGTAGCTGTAATAAAAATAAAATCATCTTTCAAAACAATTTGATTAAAGCAATAAAAAATCTAATTCAACATAAATTGGGAGTTAGCAAACTGATTTTGGGTGTTTTCCAGTAGATCTCTTTAAGCACAGCTGGCTTCTTATAATCAAGAAATGGTGATGTCTTTATTGAGTTGACCCGCTATAAAAGAGTGTCAGACTTGTTTATTACACCTTCTTAGAAGAGTTTCATTCTTTCATTCTACTGAAACAAAATGTATTTAGACTAAATATTGTGCTAAATATGAAGTAGGCATGCAAATATTTCAGAGTCCTGACCCAGATTACCAATTCAAATAAATCAGTGTTACTCAATAAATAAACTAAGTGTGCTCAAGCAAGGATTTGCTTTGATTTAACTAGGTCTTTTAAAAGGCAGTTATAGTTAATCAGTGTAACTTTTGATACAGTCAGCAGCCTACACTCCCTTAAGTCCATTTGTTTGAAATATCAGAGGAGAAGAATGAATTAAGGTGGATTTCTATATGGAGGGAAATAGCATGAATAATTAGCAGATTTTATTACAGGAAGAGCAGCTATATTCATGCAGATACATGTACCTTTCTTTCTACATGTCACCTAAAATTAAAAGATGTCAAAGCAGCTAGTAGAATTCTACTCCATACCTCTACCACACCCTTAGCTGTGGTATCTGAATACTGAGATGAAAGAAAAATGTCTTTGTCTTAAAAGTTTAATTTGCAAAAGTGATGAATGATACAATTACTTCCTTATTAGAGGCACAGTCTGAAACATTTCCAGACAGCCTGATTTTCGGAATATGCTCAGCATCTAACCTTTGAAAATCAGATTTTCTATTTTGACATTCAAACAAGAATCATTCACAGTCATGGATAGCTTTGAAAACATATCTTCTTTCTGCAGCCAACAAAAATTAAGGGCTTCAGAGATTATAGAGAAATACAGTCAGTCATAAACTTGTTATTGTGCTAATAACAAGCATTAAAGTATTGAGGTGGGATATGTCACTAACAAGGTCACATAATAACTGGCTTTTTTTTTTCAGGTGAATTATTAAATGTGTACATTTTTTGGTTGTATCAAAATAGACTGAGCCACCATCTGTTTGCAGTTGTGCTGCAAATGAGTATTTCATTCTTCTTACAAATAGCAATCATTCTGTGTGTTCATTGAAGGTGAGATCTTTCTGGTTGCCTGAGGTGACTGGTCTTTTCAAAGTTCTGCAATAGGGATGGATCAGCACTAGGGTGACTGTAAATATGAGACTAAAGTTGTTACTTTAGAGAAAATGGTTAGCAACAGTGGTGCACTGGAGCTTTCCCAAACTCTGGGAACTAAGTTGTATGCTAGCATCATGCTGTTTTCTGGAGCCAGACCCAATATCCATGGCTGGATAGCCCAAACTTGTCCAGAGACATACAGATATTACACATTAGAGATGGAAAAGAAGTTTCAGAACATTCTCAATTCCTATTGCAAGATTATGCACTCAGCGTGATATTAGTAATTGTGTTAAAATTTCCAGTAGTTTATTTTGATCTATTTTTAAATGTCCTATGTGCTAAGTTAAGGGGTTTCTATCACTTTCTTTCAAAAGATTTCTTTGTTTGGAAACATCTCTTATATCTGATGTAAATTTACCACCTTTAGATAGGATAGTTTGTGGCTATATTTCACTTTCCCGCCCAGGTATCTTTCTAGAAGTATTAATTCCTGTGGAATTCATAAAATTAATTAGTAGAGTAATGATTGTCATGATACCCACGTTGCTTCAGTTCATTAAACTACATCTCTTTGTGTAGCATTGTCTAGTTACTTTTATCCAATGTGTGTATTCAGACCTTATGCTAAGCTAAAGCAAACTAGGGTTAGGATTTAGTATAACAACATTGCAAATATTCTTTTAAAATTGAGTTAACAGCATTTAAATGTGCTTCATTCTGTTCTAACATAAACTTCATGTATTCACCCCACAAATCTGTTTAGTCCCTGTTTCATTCTGTTGTTCACAGCCTTTACCCCATTCTGGATACCCTACTTGTGGTTATGGACTAGAAGCTGTTACATAAAAAATTGGAAACAATGGAAAACTTAACTTTCTAAATTAAGATTGTCTTGTGAGAAAAATAGCCTTACAAGTTTATACCCTGTCTTTGCTTTCTGTTCTTGGCATTTGCTTCTTCAAATTTACCTGTAAAAGAGAGAAAATTCCCCATTATCTGTTTGCCTCTTTCTTAAGATCCAAGAATTGCTGATTTTCTTCCAGCAAAAGTCTGAATTAAGTTCACAGAAAACTTGCTGTTGGTATAGTTGTTTCATAGCAGTGGGAAGATGCTGCAGACTTGCCATAGAGTTGAAGTTTCTCAATACACCCATGGTACTTCTTTTGGGATTGCAAAGCTAGTCCTGCTTTAAAACTTTTTACAATACCCTGTTCATTATCTGTATTTCATACTTGGCTTTAACCTAAATTTAACCTAACATATATAACTGCGTTAGACATTGGGGCTTTTTGACAGAAAAGTGGGATCATTAACTGATTGCTCTTTTTGTGTTGTGAATCCCAGCATATTATTTATCCTCAGTTCTAGTGATTTCTTGCATACTGAAAACTTCAGCAGTGTGTTCTGATGTGGAGAATCTGATGCTTACTGCAAGACCGTGAATTTCCTCTGAGATCAAAGAATCATATAGGCATGTAGCTAGAACTAGTGTCCTTTAAATATTTTCACCATTCTTTGTTCCACTAAGGAATGGTTGCCTCTTTGTGATAACATCTTTATACTTATTTTCCCTATGCCTACATTTTTCCCCTGGCATTTTTCCCATTCAGGCCCTTTCTTTTTCCCCTCTTATTTTTCAGTCCCTGCTCACATTTAAAAAAAAAAACAACAAACCAAACCTAAACAAAAAAACCCACAACCAAACAAAACAGCAGAGGAGAGGTCTTCTACTTGACTGTATTTCCTGATACTGCTATGGCCTCTCCAGCTGCCTTTTACCAACTTTCTTAACTGAATTTCCCTTCACAAAACTATTTATTAAAAGTAAAACATTGTACAAGTGTACAACTAGATATAGTTGTGTGAGAATTTTTCAGGATCATTTGGGTGGCCATCCTGAAATCTTTCTGTGGATTTGGGGTTGTTCCAGAAACCAGAAGTTACAACCAGGTGGAAAATTGTAGCCTCAATGACACGCTACAGATGTGCATGGCTCAGAGCAGATAGTTCAGAGAAAGCCATTTGAATGAATCCACATGAAGTGTTTAGTGAATTATTAAAGAATGTGGCAAAATATAAGTTGGCTTGCACATCATTTGAGAACAGAAAATGGGTCAAAAACTGTCAAACAAGAAGCTTGTTGTGAACAGTTCAGGGAGTATTAGGCTTCTTTTAGGTGGAATGTGACCCTGCTAACCCTGAAGTGTGAGTTAGACCTTTGATGTTCAAGGGGATTCCAAATTAGGCAGACATAGTTCATCCAGGCTGAGACAGTAGCATGTAAGTGCCTGGTGCAAATTCTCCCTTCAGTCAAACCAGGCCTGGTTTGTAGCCATCCTTGAAACATGCAAGATCAAGTAAAATAATTTGAAGAAGTGGTCAAGAGTTAACCAGACATCTGTTTCTTAATAAATATAAAATAAAATAAAATTATATAGATAGAAAGAAAGGAGTAGAAATGGTAGACTTCACAGGGAAGAGAAACTGCACATTTCTCCTCCCTTCTTCCTTGTTTTTGAACAAGTAATTAGCATGGATTGA
>VYXD01016266.1:13919-43922 GCA_013397195.1 Hylia prasina
TGGATCACTTAGCAATGAATAAAACACCTTCGGGTTTTTACATATATTATATATGATTTTACATATATTATATATGATTTGACAGCTCAGCAAAAGAGAACAAGTGGAGTTTGTTTCAGAAAACTTGAATGTTGTGGGGAAAATGTTTTGATCACAGGTGAAAAGCATCATAATTTTCCTCCATTTTAGGCCTTTCAGTGTAATCCCAGTAATGTTCATGTCTGCAGGATGTCTCTTGATGAGAGAATTTCCACTATATATGTCCTCTATATGTAATAAATAAGTTAATGTTCTCAGACTGCACATCTGAAAAGGCAGAGTAATGTTCATGTCTGCAGATGTCTCTTGATGAGAGAATTTCCACCATATAAGCACTATATATTTCCACTATATATTTCCTCTATATGTAATAATTAAGTTAATGTTCTCAGACTGCACATCTGAAAAGAATACAAGTTTCTTTTCTTCTGAAACAGGTAGGCATTTATTGTCATTATGGATGAAAATCACCCCTGCACAAACAGCCAGAATAGAAGTCCTGTGTATCCTCTTCCCAGAATTACAACTGAAGTGCTTAAAACTGGGCAGATTTAGGGTTGAAGAGGAGTTTCTATGTAGTCCATCTATGTCTGGAAAGATTTTATTGAAGGAATCAGGTCTTTGTCCCTAAGAAAAACTGGTGGAGATGGATTTCGTTCATTGAACTTGCCCTGAAAATAGTAAGGGGAAAACTCTTGTCCACATCAGCACTGTGGTGAAAATCCAGTTGCAGCTGTGTAGAATCATGGGAACCATTTTCATCAGCAAGCATTGTCCTGCAATTTGGGTTAATATTTCCCCAGGAATGTAAAGCTATTAGTCACATCCCTGCAAGCTTTCTCCCCATGAATAGCACTAGATTATTTTTATCTGCCATTGATTTTTTTAATTGGAATATATTAAGCAAAACTAAATTCAGTAAAAGAAAATTAGATCTGCTTTGTATTTCACAAAAAAAAAAAAAAAAGTATGGTCTTTTTTCCCTCAGAAATTCAAATTACTGAAATGTAGTGTTGTTTAGAAGGACAGAGCCTTCCCTTTAATTCAGCTTAGGTGGTAGCATACAAGGTCATTAATTTAGAAATAGGTAGTTTCCTGTACTTTACTAAGTCTTGTTTCGTAAAGGTAGGAAAAACAGAAACATCAGAAAGTCTTCCATGATATATAATGCATACTGTGTTTTCTGAACCATCGAGAACACAGTTTTCTCAGTGCCCTTTCCTTGCTCTCAACCTGAAGTATTCATATTCCACTGCTACTCTTATCAGATGGCTTATCTGTGGAATGACCTAGTCCTGTTCCAGGAACAAATTCTTATGCTGGATAAGGTCAAGTGAAATAAGGTTTTGGTGACCAAATTTTAGTCTTTCTTCATTGTAGATCATGAGAAAGTGTACTGATTTTCATCAGTGAGAATCCTTAATTGGACCCCAGGTCTCCAGTGATTGCTTTGTAGTGTCATAAATCATCTGTGACCCACTTTTGAAGTCACAGAAACATCTCTGTAGGTTTGGTTCTGTTATGTTTCTCTCAATAACATGCTTTAGGTACCTTTCGTTTTTTGTCCTGTAAGAGGCTAATAAACCATTACGGCTGTTTTATAACATGGTGAGTGCTATTTTGCAGTGTTTCATTAGCCACAGATCCACAGCTCACCTTCAGGAATTCCAGATGACAGACTAAAGGTATTTTTGCAGCTGTTCTATGGGACCCCATGAAAGTCTTGTTCCCGTTAAAGAGAAAAAAAAAAAAAAACCCACAAAAAAAACCCCGACCTTTTTATAAATCAGTCCTTTTGACAGGCCTCTATAAAGCAAGAAGACTCATCTCTGCTAAATCTGAGTACTGACGATTTCATCCATGTGCCTGTGGATAGTTCAAATATCATCTCACATGTATTTTTTTTCTGTGGGATTGAATGAAGTGAACTCCTTCAAATAGGATATAATATGCTCCAAAATGCTTTGAATGGCTGTTCACTTAATAAAACATCGCCTAAAGCAATACTATCTTCTGACTATTATATGGTGTTTCATGAGTTGACTTTTAAATTGAATTCCCTGCCATCTTTATGTACCAGAGAACATCTTGAAAAAATCAAGCTACAAATAGTGACTGTTTTCTAAAGGTCAAAGAAATTGTAAAGGAAAAAAAAAAAAGAAAGTCTTTTCTGAAAAGAAATATTCAGGAAGCCCTGAATATTTATATACTGATATCATCTTTAGACCTCCAGGGTGTTTCAGAGTACAGACAGCTACAGTTTTTAATAAAAATGTTTTCCAAATGGATTTTCAGTTCTCTTTTCAGATATATAAAAAAAGATTAGTTTCCCAACTCATACTTCTTTGTTTGAGTTTTGATAGTTAATGTTTGGTTCTTTTCCAAAGCAATTTTCTGTCCACTTTAAAAGTGCTAAGGCTTGGAATATAGAACTGCCAAGGACTGTTTGGTAAAACATATGCTAAAGACTTGCCTGCAAGGTAGTGAAAGGGGATAGATGGTTCATTTGAAATTATCTCTATTTGCATGACAATGTTTCAGTATGTATTAGCTGGTGAGAAAATGCATGTTCTATACTGCTATTTTAAAAGTGCAGTTGGTTTACTCAGTATTAAGTCAGTGTGCAGATGTTCATCTGCTCTGAATACTCTTGTGACAGTCCTCCATGCAACAGCATCTACTGTTCTTGTCATGGTGTCGAGATGCCATATATCTGTTTAAGTGGTGGCCTTGCTCAGCAGCAGTCCATTTGCATCCATGCACTGTGTCTCTGTACCATGTTTTCTACAGCTGAGAAATGAGGAACTGCTTCTGCTTGCCATCTGGGAAGAACTGAAAGATCATTGACAGGAAATATTTCCAAAAACATAATTAATGTTTGGACTTGGACAGTCATCCAAAGGTCTGTGGAATGCAATGGCAAATGACAACTTTCTCTAAAGAGTACAAAGGCCAGGTGTAAGGTGAAGAAGCAAAGAATATGAAGTCCTTGAATAATATCCAATGCAAACAGATGCAGGTCTAACCCTGTCTTGGCCTTTAGTAAGCTGTCAGGAATTGTGCAGTGATGTGATGATAGAGACAAGACAGTGACAACAAAGTGGTGGTGCACACTTCACAGCAATAGTCTCATAAGCCATCCTCCCAGGCCAGAAGCTGGATTTTCAAGTGGAAGCAGATTTTCAAATGGAAGCAACCATGTGTTTTTGCATTCCTCCTGTGCTCACATGGGCTTGGTAGCTGGCACAGTAGCTGGCTTGCACAACCAAAGGTAATCACCATTTAGGCACAGTTGCTATCATCACAGAATTAAGATTTCTATCTGTGTTGGCTGGACACAATGGCTAGCAAAGAAATATGGGTTGTAAAATGTCATAACTTGTGGAAGATTTATGAATTTGAATCCTGTCACACATTGTCAATTGTGTCTGTCTTCTACCTTGTCCATAATGACCAGCTAGGCAAAACCCCAGATATTGTGTGGGCCCATAGCAGGACACAAGAGTACAGAATACACAATCTGATTCCTTAGGGCTGAATGCAGAGACAGAAGAGCTGTTTGCCTTGTGTTTATAATTACTTAAATTGTCTTTCCATCTAGTAAGGAGACCAAGACATGTGTTAATGGGACTTAGACAAGCTCCATGGGAACCACATTTGGATGCACCATAGCCTCAGCAGACAAGTGGCTGTGTGGCTTCAAGAAGCAGAAATCTGTACATGAGAAAAGGGAGAGAGCCTAATTTGCAAGCACTTAAAATGTAAGCTTTGGGGGCTCTGCAGTTTGAGCAGTTGACAAGGAGCATGGGTTAGTGGAATTCTACTTCCAGGACTTCAGGCTTTGTGTGCACCTCCACAGGTGTATAGAAAGACTAATGTATTTTGGGTAGCACCCAGAGGTGGAACTGAGAGCAGCGGGAAAAATTTAGGAAGGAAAAGACATTCTCACCTTGGAGAAAATCACTGGAGGGTGACAGGAGCTTTGCTGTGTCTGTGTTTCAATCTTAGACCAGGTAAAACCAGAGAATATGTTGCAGGGAGAAAGGCTTAATTTTTACAGGGTAGGGTATGGGTTGCTTGTTTGCATTTTGGCCATAAAAAATGAGACTGGTGGTATTTTTTACATACTGGGTCAGCTTTTCCTGGGCATTTATTGAACTTAGGTTTGAAAGGAAGCAGTAAAAAATAAATATTTGATTTATCAAAGAGAGTATATGCAACAAATTAACCTTTAAAGAAGAATGTTGTCTCTGCCTTGAAGCAAAGGGGGTGTGGAGGAAAGGGCACAAAGGATTCCTTGCTTGGTTTTTCAGCCTGACAGTAAGAAAACAAAGCAGTGAAAATGCTCTTATCTGTCCTTCTAAACAAAGAAGTGGTGTAAACAAGGAGAGCTCATCCTAGTGGAAATCTTGAGGTGTTGCTGATTTAGGTTCACATAAAATGCAGCTTGACTGTAGCATTCCAGATCCATGCACAGACTTGACAGGTAAAATCACAGTATAATTTGTGACTCCTGAAAACAAATTAATGAATGCAATAAAACTTAATGTTTTCTCAGAGATTACATGAGATGAAATGAGATGAGAGAGAGAGGGAATAGTAAAGCAGAGGGAGGAGCACAGTTGCTCTAGTTTGTACCTATTTCCCGTCCAACTTGTCAGTTTTCACTTCCTCATCCCTGTCTTCAGAGTTCCTTAGACACTTCTCATTCATCTCAAATCACTCCAAGATCCAAGATGACCTCCTCTTTCAACTTGCTCAATCTGTGCCACTGTCACTTTCCCATTGTATTTATGAACAACACACTTATTAATATATGTACCATATGTTCTATGTCAGCATCATCATTTGTAGTCCTTACTCTTTCTTTCTTATGCTTTCTTTGCATAGTTCCTTTTTCATTATCGATTATGCAGATGAAAAATTTCATCAGGAAATTGCTCTGTTTTGATGTTTTCACACTGTCTGTAGCAAAGTGTCAAAAGACTGGGATGTGAAAAAAAAAATGCAGGAAAGAATGGCTAGCCATAGTATAAAGCTCCAATAAATAGGTACAGATTACTCTCTGGGCAGAGCTGAAATCTGGTGTTCTCCTTAGCATCTATCTCCTATTCCACAATTCATAAGCAGATGTGTTACCTATACCTGCAGTTTCTGAATGTTTCCATTATAAGGCCCATTCTTATGATTGGTGCTAAATTTGCCAAATTGTTTTAACTGTTCAGGCTGAAAGTTTTTCATTCTGGGTATCAGCTTCAAACTAAATTTAGAGTGTCTTTAAAGTAAATAAATGGTCTTTATGTTTAAGTTAATTTATTTTCACGTGACTTGCCAATTCTGCAATTTCAAGCAAGACCTTAAAGAGGGCGTGTTATCCTCATGACAGAGTGTGCCCTTTGTTTCTTTTTCTTCCCTGTGTGGAGCATGCAAAACACTCAAACACAACTCACATATTTGGTCATGTTTTATGGGGGGCTTTTGGTTTAGTTTGATTGGTGGGCTGATGGGTTTTTTGGTTGCTTTATTGGTCTTGGTTTTTTGTTTTGTTTTTTAAAATAAGTCAGCAGAAACTTAAGAATTAAGCACACATCTTTACCAGAGAGTCCTTGTCTGCTGACAACAAGCCCACAGGAAATCAGCAGGAACTGGGTAGAATTTTTCTCCCCTCAATTTGTGCTTTTGGGTCTTTGTTTGACTCTTTTGTGCAGGAAGTTGCAATAAAAGGTTAATTTCCTCTTGAAGGCAGAGGATATCTTCTTCATCCACTGGATTGTTTCTCTACGTCTTCTGCTGGACCACCATTTGAGTCAGTGTCTTCTTGCATGGCCATTAGCCTGATAATTTTCTGACCATCCCAGGAACACATCTGCAGACAGGTTTTCAGAATGGCTGAGAGCACACAGGGGTGAGTAAAGCAGATGCCCCATACAGGCAGTATGCAGTTAGATTCTAGGTATGCCCAAAAATGCCAGCCACTTGTTTTTGATAAATATGCTGTTATTTTTTCAGTATTTTATAACCCCAGGCTGTGTGGGGGGAAGGGAGGGCACTGAGCCTGCCAGTGGTCTAGCAAAGGTATGCTAAGAGCATCCCTAAAGCAGCCGAGAGGGAGTGAATGAATACTTGTGCATCCGATGCAGAAGCTTAAGAACATTGTAGCAAATAAATTGGGGGCCCACCTGAGAAATGGGAATGCTGAAAACAAATATCAATAAGCCATCTGCTTATTAAGTAGAGCACAGCTTGGCTGGGAAAGAGGGAGATTTACGCAGCTGTGTGGTGGTTTATATGGGTTGAACAAATGGCATTAAAATTGGGAATTCTTGCAGCTTCTCAGTCCTGATTCTTGAAAGCTTGATTTTCCAGCCTGAACAATCTTTTGACATAGGTGTTAAAGAATGTATACGTACAGTTTCATTAGCATGTTTAGGATTTGCAGTTTCTGCCATGTATGTTATATAAAAACTCCTCTAAAATACCTTGAAACTTTGAAAAATATTTTCAGGACCCTGTTCCTTGTGTCTCTTGGCCCATTAAGTTAAGTGCATTGACTGCCACGAGGAAGAGAAAAGTTAAAACTAGGCCTTTTAAAACATATCTAAAATAACTTAGGGTCACTTGCATGATTTAAAAAAATAACTGTTTTAAAGTCCTCTGTCTCCGACTGTATTTCACTGAATTGGTCTGCTGGAAAGCTGCTAAAGTTCTTCCTCATTCGCTAGGACAATACACACATATGGTTTTAAAACCAGGACAATTTCACAATTTTCAGAATTCTTCTTGCCTCTCCTGGACCTCATGCAGGTATAATTTCTGAGGAAATTCCATTTCTTTGGTGGGGGGAGGGAGGAAATACTTCCATGACAGGTTGGCTTTAAAATATAAATGGTGCTGTTTGAAGCAGTTTAAGAGCCAGAAGTGCCAGACTGAATCAGGGGGACTGATTAATGGGCAGGTGATGCAATCATAGCTATGTGATAAATTGCTTGGATATTTCTTTATCAAATGCCCTGCAGTACAGTATGTCACACACTTATCACATACGCACACATTGCCTACATATGCACGGGCAGATGTCTGTGGGCAAGCATAAATTGACTGAGATCCTCTGAAATCCCTTCAAGTTCTGGACCTTTGCTTTTCTAGACCTTTGCAGTTAAGGACTTGGCCCGTGGTGTCCAATAAACTGCAGACCAAACCAGTGATTATTCTTCGTAGGGAGTGTTGCAAGTTTCTGGCTCTTATTTGTAAATGAAAAAAACAAATGTTCCAACATGAAACTGGGCTTAGATCCCAGTTTTCAGTCATACTCTCTATTAAAGGATGAAGGCTGTTGCATACATCACCTGAGAAACATAAATCAAATAGTAATAGTGCTGTTGTTTTCCTAAAGAACTCAGGGAAGGACTTAATTGCATTCACATCTCCTGCTGCATCCAGTCTGATGTCCTGTGTCAGTTGCATTAAGATTGAGAAATCCTTACCAGGGATACAATGCACACAATGGTTACAGTGACTGATGTAATACTGGCGCCAGTAAGCTTTATTTTATTTAAAAAAATATTACTTTCCATGTACTTCAAAATAGTATAGACATAAAATATTTTTTAAAAAAACAGAAGCTCTGTCTGTGTAATTTGATGCTGAGCCTTAGCAAAATAGGCAAAGTTCCAAATATTTTCCCCTGCTCAAATGTTTTAAAATATGTTTCCAAGGGTGATTTGGCTGGAGAGGCAGCCACTGGGGAATTACAAGCTGAAAAGTTTTATTTTTTGTGAAGATCTATATTTCTGTGAAGAAACCGCAACTGCTTTTAGAGCTGGCCAGGAGCCAGAAACAAGGTATGTTCAAAAAACATTCACTCTAGTGAACTCTCATTAATGAAGCTGAAAGCAAAAAACATTTTTCTTAAAACTTAAAAGAAAGACACTGAGACAAGTCCTTGGGACAAGCAGAGTACTTCAACTAGTACATATCCCCTGGAGACTCCTGCCCACACTTCCCCTACCTTGCTTCCTACTCACCCCAATTTTTTGCATCACTAACATGAAGAGAGTCATTCTTGCACAAGTGTTTGCCAGACTGGTGCTTCCCTTTGTACCGACCTAGCGTTTCACATATTCAGTAGGAAGTCAGATCGACTAGAGTCATAAGTAATGCATAATTTTGCATTGCCAAGGGAAGTTTAATTTACAATCTCATTATACTCATAGCCAAATGTTACTTCTGGCAAAAAGAATGTTTACAACGTTGTTTGAACAGATTGCAACTATTATTTTTTTTCTTCAGGGCCTGGTCCATGCACCCCTGTAAAGCTGAGAATACTGACACAGCTTTCCAGAGCTAGGACGCTCTTTCTGCCTTTGTGCCTATGTGTAACAACCATCTGACACTTTGGAGGACTTGGCTCATGGGAAGCCTCTGAGGAACCCATTTGGGAAGCACCTGAGCTATCTTCTCTAGATAGCATCTACACTATTTGTTTCAGTATCTGGGCTAAGACCTTGGCAGAACTAGGTACATTAATCCTTGCTCAGGCTCCTCTGTAAGCATCACCCACCTTCCTGCACTGGACA
Source organism: Hylia prasina (assembly GCA_013397195.1). Lineage (NCBI taxonomy): Eukaryota > Metazoa > Chordata > Aves > Passeriformes > Sylviidae > Hylia > Hylia prasina. The sequence goes on from VYXD01016266.1 coordinate 22,535, forward strand.
TATTTTCCTAATATGCCTAGATCTAGACTGCAGTGTATATCACCTTGCTCCATTTAAAAAACAATTATAAACTAAAGCAGCACTTGCATCCCATCTGTGCCTGGGGGAATCTAAGCTTGGAGCACATGCTGATTTCTGACTGTCAGCTTCAGAGGAAAACATGTCTGGTCACACAAGTTCAGTAATATTGTGGTCAGCATTGTGGTCAGCCTTTTTCGCAGTAACCTGGTGGTTAAAGAGATTGCCCAGGAGCTGGGAGACAGGAACATGCACTTTCTTGTTGGCTGGTTCTCTGGCCTCATTAATCTGACATTCCTCTCTGCATGATGGTGCAGCTTCGACAGGGAAAGTGGGAATGACCTCTCCAGAAACACTTCTCAATTTACTGCCCTCTTAATCACATTTCAGGAAATAGCTACTTTGTGCGGCATGCTCCCCTACAGTGAAGACTAAAGAGTGGAGAAGAGGAAATCTAGTTAATCCTGACCAACATAGCATTTAAGGTAATTCTATGACTCACTTCAGGAGGACTTGTGTCCAGGTCTCCCAGGAGCGCAGCACCAACAGTCCTCAACAGCATCAGCTGTCTGTGTTGTGGAGGAGTCAGGGCTCAAAATGGATTCATACCTTCAACAGACCAACAACAACCCTAGTCCTAACTTAATATCACTGCAGTTTTAATGTTCAGTTAACAATGAGTTATTGCATGATTAAAAAGTTAGGGATTATTATATAGACTCTTGGCCTCAGGGAAATGGCATGTGCAACTATTGCTGTACTTTGATCATAATGCCCTAAGGGTATTGGTACACACACCAAATTCTGATTATGTTTTACAGCTTTCTCTGTTCTTTTCCTGTGTCTAATTCCTTTATGAAAGAAAAGACCAGAAATATTTTTATCTGTCCAGGGAATAGCCATGGTGCCACAATACAGGTAGTGGAATGTTTTGCAGAAGTGATCCATCCTTTTAACAGCCTACAAGGAAAATCTGAGATTTATCATTTGATCAAACATCAAATGACTTTTCATGTAAAATAATTTTATTTTGATTGTCCTGAATTAGCTTATTGAACATCTGTTTTACTTTATTTTTATATTTTTAATGCATCATAGTTTAGTGCTCTTCCATCTCTGTTCTTTAGTTTAATAATTTGTCCCAAATAACATCTGAGAGCTATCCTACTGAGGCTGTATGATTAAAACGAACAAACAAACAAACAAGCAACCAAACCCAAACAACAAACAAACAAACAAACAAACGAAAGCAAGCAAACATGAAAACAACAGTAAGAACTAGCAAAAACATTTTAAAAAGCTACTTATGCAAACACTTCCAGGGCATTTAACCATGATGGTGTTCTGAAGACTGACCCTTGGCAGCCTGATCTCTTTAGATCTTTTAGAATAAAGTAGGAAGTCTTTTCTCTTGAGAGTTATTGAATGAGCTCCTCAGTTTTCACACAACTACTGAAATGTGTCCCTTACTCCCATTCTGTGCCACGAGCCTCCTACTCCACACAGACTCTGACCTGAACACCAACATGTTCATGGGACAGCACAAGCTAAACTTCTTCATGGGCATAACCAAAGCTCACTAACTGGAAATATTTCTCCACTTAAATAATATCAGAAAAGGTTGTTCTAAATTATGTGAAGAGTCAGACAGTGGAATGCAAAGATTCCTCCACACCACTGCGAAGCATATTGTAATAATCAGAGTGAACATGTCTTCTGCTTGTATCTGTTTACCATAACCTCTTCAGGCTGAGCCAAACAACCTTGACTAACTTCAAAGAGTTCAGTGGCACTAATTACACTAACTATTTGGTAATCTCTTCACTGGTTGTCAAGTGATCTTGCAGAGATCATAATGTTAGACACCGGAAACTTGGGACAGCAGATCAGGAGCAGTGCATGTGCAAGATGATGCTCTTCTGAATCAATCTTCCCAGCCTCCATGTTCAGCAGTTGCACAGCATTTGTCCATCCTGGTCATCCAATCCCTTTCTAAAAGGGTTTATGTTCCTTTGGACTATACCACACCTAGGCTGAATGGTCCATATCATCATTATGCATTGTGTGAAGAAGTGTGAAAAAGATTTCTTTTGTATCTGCTACCCGCTTTATTAACAGCTCTGACACTGTGAGAAAAAATGAAGAGCTATTCCTGGTTTGCTTTTTCTACAGTGCCTTTGAGTTCATCAACATATGACTCAGAAGTCTCTTTTTTCAGACTGAAGGTGCTAGTCTGTCAAATCTCCAGTTCTTTTCTACTAACAAAGTTGCCCATATTAAATTATTTTTACCTATAGTAATTCTGTCAGGAATATCTAATGATTGCTGCTTGTTATTTTGCTATTTGGACAGCTTGATAACAAAAGAGACAGAGCACAGAGCAGGATAAAATGAATCAAAATTCTCTATAAATGAGGTAGAACTCCTCACCAAAAAAGCTGCTCTTTTCTTTATAAGAGTCCATGAGGCCACTTCGCCCTTTGAAGATAATAGCTAGTGTTATCCTAAAGCTGTGAAAGGAAGAGAATTCACCTACCTATGGCTTGGTGTTACTGCTGCTGAAATTGACTGGTGTCTGAAAGCCCATTAGACATGTAGCACACAGCTTTTCACAGAGGCTTTCCATTCATTATTAATAAAGTCCTGTGCATACATGCATTACAACTGATTAGCCAATAACATATTTTCGTGGGAACAGTGGGTATCTCTCTGTGGGGTGGTTTGAAAGGCTCCTTCCAGTTCTATACATCTCTATCAATAGTTCAGAGATTAAGTTTTGTATATCCATACCAGTAAGGGGGTTGCCTCTTGGTAGGAATTGATGCTGGCCCTTAGGAGTGGGCCACATTAATATTATTTTAGCTAGTAACTAAGTTTAATTTTTAATGTTAAAACTACATTTACTGCAAATCTGCACTGGGCTTTTTTCCAGTTAAAGGATGATTACATACACAGTCAACCTTTAGGAAACAGTGGAGCTATTCTGCTTGCATTGTCAAATGTAGTGCTGAGGATGAAATATTTCAACAAATCAAGTGCAGTCATCATCACAATTTGTTTTCCCTTTCAACATGGCAAGTACCTTAGCCCAAAGCCTGTTCTTTAGGGGGTAAATCTATTCCATGGTGTATTATGCTGGAATGTGCAGTAAAAATAAATTATTTCACTTGCACAATCTCTAAAAAAACTGCAGCTGTTCGGCTGCATCAGTAAGGAAAAAACACTTGAAAACTTCAAAGCGCTATGGCAAGTTCCATCTGCCTTTCTACCCATGAAACCTAACAACTGTGTCTGCTTTATTCATTAAGTAACCATGGGTCGAGTAGGAAGCTAATCATGCTATACATGCTTCAAAGAAATGGGACATTAGGGAAAATCTGTATTACCACAAATAAAAAGCCCATAGTTTACCTTGCAAATAAATATAGGCTGTTATACATAGGATAAAGCCAAATAAATCTAAGAATGCTTATATTTACTTTGAAATATTTTCTGAAACATTAGAAAGTTGGTTTATGTGTCTTTTTTTTTTTTTTTTTTAAGACAGTGCCTGCCTTAGAGCAACTGAAAAACACTTGAGACCCCTTTCAAGGATAAAAATTTGAGGAACTGCTGAGTGAAGGAGACAGCTGAAAAGAGCTGGACAACAAAAGTTACAATTTGACAATTAATTTCTGTGCTTCCACGTGTGAATATGTGCTCAACAAATTTACAAGGAGTTATTTAAATTTATTTTTCAAAACCATATATGTGAATTGTGAGGCCTCATCCAGCTTCCAGACTTGATCCATTTGGGGTCCTTAGCTGCAAAATGAATGTGACTTAAGATCCAAAGAAACACATTTTTAGAAGGGTTAGAAGACTTGTGAAATTCTCAGAGTACCCAGAAATTAAAATCTTATTGAAACTATGGACTTTTAGTGATCTGCAGTGTATCCACAATTTAAGAGAAGACATCGGAGCGCACATAATGAGAACTAAATCTTGAATGCTGCAGAAAAATAATAGGAATATTTTGTAGCTTTACTTGGCATGCACAGATTCTTCTTTTAGAAGATGCATTGTAGGTAAGTGAGGGCTGTCATTTCTCTTCTGAAACAGTGCAGCAAACTTTCATTTCCTTCTGGTTCTGAAAGCCCAGAGAGACATACTCTGAATTGTCTGAATTCCTATGAAATCCTATGTGCGATTTTCAGGGGTATAATTAATTTTTTACTTGCATTCACCAAAATAAAACCAGAATATTTTTCAGCAGATAGCATGAAAATACAAAGTGTCCACATGGAGACAGACTATTATAAGTACTGTCAATCAGAAAACTCGGTACAATTTTTTATTTTAAAAGATTCTTGGAATACATGGTTGAGCCAGGAGGCTTGGTGAAGATTTGTAAATACTCACAAACTCTTGGATTTAATCTTCCAGTAGTTAACATAGATTAAAAACTAGTTAAAATTCATGCCTTATTTTTATAATTCAAAGTGGTTAAATAAAATTAGGACCAGCAAGGCATACATGCTCTGATAAGTTGCAGTGTATTTTTACTAGATTAACAATGCATTAACTTTGACATTGACTGTAATATTGCATTACAGCATTGTGAGATGCACTTTTAAAATTCTGGCACTTTTATTGTCAAGTCTGGCAGTTTTGCTGAACTTAAAAAAATTGTTGTTATTATTGTTATTATTATTGTTATTATTTTTATTATTTTTATTATTGTTATTATTGTTATTATTGCTATTACTGTTATTATTGTTATTATTATGAGCTGAATGTATGTAGGTTACAGGGAAGGATTTTTTTACAAAGTGACAATACACAAGCTCCTGCTCGAAACTGCTTTAGATGCCAAATGAGGTTATGGAGAGTCTAGAAGCGGGAGCAAAAGTCAGTGCACAAAAGGGCTTGTGTCTTAAGATGCTAGTCTGGAATTTACCTTTAAGTCAACCTCCAGTTCTACTTAGACAAAAATGTACAAAATGTACAAAATGTCAGTCATGGATGGGCAAACTAAGGGTATTGCCGGTCTCTTGACACTTCAGTATTTGGATATGATGGATGTGGGGAAATTTAATCCTTCCAGAGGGAATCAGGTGGCACTGTCAGGAGAAAAAAAGTACAAAAAATTTTGTACTGGAAAAAGCTTTCCATTTTAGTCTTTTTGTGCCAAAAACCTTACAGCCTCCAGCTGTTATGTGTTAAACGCTAAATCTACTAGAGAAAAGAATCTTAGAGAAAAAGTTAAACACTGAATAGCAAGTTCTATTGGTTGGATTATGTTTAGATCACATAAAACATGGCAAAAATCATTTCCCAGGCACTGTTAAAACATCTGCTTTCTGGATTAGGGAGCTAGATGTTCAAATCCAAGTTGGGAAAAAAACCTGATAGCCACAAGCTGTTTTCTTTAAAGGCTCTTTGCTGCAAACAAGTGAACTGAGTGTTTGTGATATCTTCCTACTATCCCAGAAGTCAGTCTGAGCAGAGAGAGAAAGAAAGCAGATGTCCTACAGACTGAGACAATGTTGTTTGAAGAACAATGCAAGTAATCTTCAAAAAAACAATTATTTAATTTGGGCTTTCCCTCATGTCATCCCTCAAATAAAATCTAATGTTTTCCTTTGTCCTTTTAAATCCAGAGAGAAGACTGGAAGTGTCTGGTTCTTTGAATTTCCACTGACTGTTGAGCTCTGTGTATCAGTTTTCCATCAGTTCAGGGAATCCCAGCATTCATGCTGACAGTCTTACGTTTTCCTGTATGCATTACAGATTCTATACAGGTGGTTTATTAGTTTCCATTCAGAATAACACCTCACTTGGGACCATGACTTTTAACTTCTTCAAACTATAAGTGGCAATTTTACTGCAAAAGCTGAGTACCATAGGTCAGCAGGCCATAATTTGCTCCAAAAAGTGCTACAAAATCCTATGATATCACTATAAACCACTGATATCTGGCATTCCTTAAAATCCCCATGTTTCTAGACTTGTTCTTACGCAAAAAAACAAAATGTGTTTCTATTCTTGTGGTAGTCTAGGAACTGTCCCCACCCCCAACAAACACTTGAACGTATGAATTAAAGTTCCCCCAGTCTGTTTTTTGAAATCTTGTCATTTTAAGCCCATCTCGTGATTTTGGGAATGGCTCACAGCTTTTTAATTTTAGAAGATCAGAGTACTGTAATGGAATGCAGAAAGCTGGTTACAGAGTGTTGACTCTTTTTGCCTTCTGTGGCTGACTTGCATAATTGAAGACAGATGAAAACATACTCTGGTCAACATTTTCAGAGCTGTTTTGAGGTCAGATTTGTGAATAGAGATAGCTGAAAACATCTTGTAGTTACTTTTTGGTAATTGCTTTTTAATTACTTGTTTGTAAAAAGTATTCCGTTGTTTCACCAAAGTTACGTTCCCTGTGAATGCTGAAAACATCAATAAGAGACCAAATGATCATTAAAAAAAAAAAAATCCTTCTTTTTCATGAAAACACCAAATGCTCCTGATATTCTCCACAATTTTGTCTTGAGTTTCTTGTATTCTGATAGCAGTGCTATAACCTACAAATTACACTGGATCTGAAAGTGCTTGCTGAATATTACAAGAAAAGAATTATCTGTCCACAGATTATGCATGCTTCAATGTCCGGCATTTTATGTACCAATTTCAAAATGCCTAAGCAAGGGTCACTATTACAGTGAAAGTACAAGGCCTGCCACACATGTTAGTTGCTGAGTTTATGGAAATGTGGATTATACATTTGATCAGATCACCTGGATAGCACATGAAAACTCCAGTAGACTTGGGTAGGGGAGACGCAAGCCATTATACATTCATAATATGTTCAGAAGTTTTTGTCCAGTAATTGATCAACTCTATCATGAATGTGGTTACTATCAAATTTAGAGGTATCAGCCTGCTTTAGATGCTTCACCACATGAGTGTACCCTTAAGACTCACCCAGAAATCACTGAGAATAGGCTGATTGCTTCCTCTTGAACACACAATCTACTGCACCATGGAGTTATACCAAAAACTTTATGGAAGTGCCACACTGATGATCCAGTTTTGCAAGGTTGAAGCCAATATATTGCTGAAGACCTCTGAGCCTTAAGGAAGCTTTGGTGCAGGAGGTGAGGACAGTCTGGGAGGTCACAGTTAGATTGCATGATCTGCAGTGTCCATTTGTTGATATGTACCTAGGGTTAATTTACTTTTATATTTTGAATAACCAGATAGACTAATACAAGAAATCATTACATACAAACATGACCCAAGTTAGGTGGAGGCCCAGACTTTCTACTTAGTTAATGAAACTGAGGGTGTGTGGTAACTTGGCAGTTTTTTGGCTTTCAGCTTTCTTAAGCTGCAGTTCACTGCTGTATCCTGGGAGTTCAAATAAGACTCACCTTGCACAATAGTGCTCAGCTGGGGTTGAGTAAAGCTTAATGTTGTTAGATGCTGAAGCCAGGCAAGGCAGCATTTCAGATTTTGGGGATGTAATCATCAAGACACATAGAGACAAGCGTAATTCCATCACATTTGGCACAGAAGAGACCATGCACCATGTCATGCAGATGGTAGCATTTACACTGTAATTGAAACCAGAACTGCCAAAGGTTATTTAGCATTTGCAAAGCCTCTCAGTAGATGATTAATGAATTAAGGTAGCTTATGATTTTCAGAAAGCTGAGTATTATCACTTTATTTGACAGCCTATCCCAAGACAGATAATTATGTTGCTGTTGATCTTTTTTGTCCTTTTGTCTTCCCTTTATCCTGCTCATGGCCACATTTTATTCCTTCCCCTTCTTTCCTCTCTTTCTCTTTCCTATGTTACCCTGAGGCAGGTAGAATGAGAATCCCCATGGAAATGAGTCATGTTTCCTGTGTTTTATTTTTCCCTGGTCTGAGTGTCTTCATCCTTCTACCTGAAGTCTGATGGTTAAATCATATTTTGTTGGATAAAGCCTAAACCTGCAGTAAGGCTTTATATGCTGAGAAGTCTCTCTGTGATGTTGTTTACTCTAGTTGTTCAGTTCCTTGTAAACAAAGGTTAAGACTTTTGAAAAAGATTTTTTTGACAACAAAGCAAGCTTTCTTGAAATTAGAAAAATTACTCAAAATGGTAAAAAAAAAAGGTAACAAAAAAAATCTCAGTTTTCTGACTTGAGTTCTATGTTTTTTTCCAATTCAATTTTGTGTTTCTGTAAAAACAAAAACAGATTTCACATTGATCTTGACAAGAAAATGTAGGCAACACAGGAAAACTTATTATCAAAACAATCCTGGTTTTATTTAGTAACATCATTTACAAGATTGAAGATGTCTTCTCTTGGAACACACTTGTTTTTCTCATATATTACTAGAGCAATTTCATTAATTGGTTGTTTTCCTACTGAGTGTTATTTAGCTGCTCTGTCTCAGTTTTCAGGTACTGTGGCACAGAATTGGAGTCTAGTCACATAATACTGCTTTTGATCCATTTTTGTGCAATGTAAACTTTTTATAAAGTAACATATGAATTACTGGAATAATTATATTGTTGATGTTCAATTTTTTTTTTCAAACATAGTTTGTGTATAAAATTAATTCTGAAAGGAATGCAATGGTTTTTCAAGTCCCAGCATTCTATAGTTACAAAATGTTTAGCACTTATTATGGAAAAGATGTGTACAGTAAGAAAAGACACAAAACCATGAGGTGGTGGTTATGGCATCAGTATCTCCCTTGAAATTTTGCCTGTGTGGGTCCAGCACATTGTATATCCAGCACTCATCCAGATGAACTGGTGAAAATCCAATCCTTCTCTGTTCCTGAGTTGCCAAGTATAGGTATAAATTCTTCAGTGAGAAAATGTAATTGTAGATTTTAGTCAACTTCTTAGGCACCTTGTCCAGCATTTTGTCCGACTGAATTTTTTTGGCTCTTTTTTAAGTTGTCTGTGGCCTTTGGTATCTGGGGCAATGCAGAGTACATCAACATGAGCAGACAATTTTGAACATATTAGCCTAATCCCTTGAACTCTATGTGGGTGTCTAGAAGGTCCAAAGTTGTCCCATGCCAGGTGTGAGGAGCACTTCTTTTGCTGAACTTTTCCTTGGTCACACCAAGGGCAAGCTAAGGGAAGATCATTATGAATCACATGATAAAAGAAATAACATCTTTCTGTGAAATCTGGAACAGTGCATAATAATATTTTAATTTTTCAGTTGTTGGAAGAGCTAGCCCATCTTCCAGTGGTTCAGAGGAGGCATGGGTCCTTCCACTAACATAGACAGGAATTGATCTGAGCCTGGAAGGAAACCCACCACAACGAGAACACAGCTGGATACGGAGCTAGAAACAGGTCTTGATGGATATGCAGAAACAACAGAAAAATGTAAAAGGAGTGGTAAAAAAAGAGAGCATCTATCTCTAGATTACAACACAATCACTATATTGGGTAAATGTTTTAATTTTTATTTACAGGAGTAAATGTTTCCTGTCTCAGTAATTAGAACAACCAGACACATATAAACGTGCCTTTCTTTCTGTAGGTTACTTCTAAAATTGACAAATTCTGTCTAAATAATGTCATGATTGAGGGAATGACTATATGTGTGTTATTCTTTGTGTGAGGATGAAGTGTCCTCTCAGTGCCTTCTGTTTCACACCTCAGGCTTGTTTCCATCTTCCCCATTCTGCACGTTATAGTTTGTTCCCTCCACATAGACCTGGGACTTGGAGCCCAATTCCCCTACTTCATTTTTCCTGCTTCATCACTCAAAGCACCCTAACTGAGCAAAGGACACTTGCTCTGTAGCTGCATCTTTTCTCAGCTTGCATGTGTGCCAGGGGGAACTGCCAAGCCCAGTATCACCATGGCCTGCCAGACAGACCCAGCTCTGAACTGGGGTTAGGAGCCATCAGAAGTGGTCAGAGTATCCTGTAAGACCAGCATATCATCTAATAACAGCCTTTGACATATTTATGTAATTTGCTCATATTTCAACATAGTTTTTATTATGCTGAATTTATGTGGTATACACCAAGTGTACATAAAGTTAAAGTGCAAGTTCTCTGACATTTAAAGGACATTTTACCACAGGAGCAAATAGTGGGAGTCTGAAATGCTCATTGATGCAGAAGGCTTCCCCAGACACAGCTTTTCCCAAGAAGGTTATAATGAACTGATGTTGGGTTTTTTGGTTTGTTTTTTTTTTTTTTAAGACATCCTTTACATTTTCAAAGAGTAAGGATAAGAACCAAATATTTAACCTAGTAGCTTTCTAACAGACATGAGTTGGAACCATTCCAGTCCACTTTAACCCCTGGACATAATGTTTACTCATTAGACAGTCGAATGCCAGCTGTTATAACATGCAGAGCTCTGCTCCAGCACACTGCAAAGTAGGTGTATTTATACAAGCTTGAGAGATTACTTACAGACAAACAGCACACATAAGATGATGCTAATAGACAGCTACAATATGGAAACCTGAGCAAGGGAAGGATCCATGTTCAAAAGAAGTCTACAGTTTGCAAAATAAAATCTGCAGGCAAATTTCTGCTCTACTCACAGAGAAAATCATCAGGAGTACAACACAGCAGGACTTATTTCCAGTGTGTGACACATTTGCCCTGAAGTTCTGTTTGAAGTGGTCATGAGCCATGTAAAATGCAGAATTTAAATCTGTTTATTCTTATTTTCCTTGGAACCCCAAGTCATATTTCTCCTTTAAAACTTGTATGCTTCCAAGTGTGAAGACAAAATAAAACCAGGATTTTTTTACCAATTTCTGGTTTTAGTTGTCTCTCAGACAGAGTCTAGCCCTGGTCCTTTTCCTGTTTCCCTCTCCCCGAGTCTATAAAGCCACCTGTCTGTCTTTCTGTCTGATCCCCTTGCTCCAAGTCCACTGGGATGCCATCCTCCTTTGCTGCTAATCCTAACTTTGGCAACCTCAATATCTCCTTAACACTATGTAAATGGTCATGTACTCATCTAAAAGTGCTCTGTAAACTGGCTGCTTTCCTGCTGCTTGAATGCTCATTGCCTCATCAAATTGCTCTGATTTATGGATATGTGTAATTAATTCAGACCAAAGAGGTCCCATAACCCTTTCGAGAAGCCACGTTTATCAAGGCCATCAAAAGTTTTGGCTCTCTGATTCTTGCCAGAACTATGAATTCTTTATTCCTGTGACTGATTTAGTTATTGAAACCCTAATTTATAGCATTTTCCTAATAAATATGTAGTTTCCCAGAGGCCAGTTGAAATACTTAAGCTCTTGGAATGAAAAATGGTTGAACTTCTGGCAAATATTTGGTATCCACTTATAGTGGTAGAAATTACTCTGGGTCATTATTGTTGTTGGAAGCAGTCTTTCCAGGCTGAAGAGCTATTGTTTTATTAGAGGGATATGGTCAGAAAGTGACATTGTCTTCATTTGTACTATGGCTTAATTTGCAGAAGTTCCTGATGACAAACATTACCCACAGACCCGTTTGGGGCGATGGGAAGCATTGCCTAATACCTGGTGCACAGTGTGAAGATTTTTCAAGACTTCTTCCCACCATCACATTTATTCTTCCTCCTGTGAGTGTTTCAGGCACACCATCTTTGACTACTTCCTCCTCTGGTGAAATGAGGTCATGAATAGACCTCTTGTATTTCACAATTGATTTGAAAGGGTTTATATTTATAAAGTGTTTTGAACATGAATATACCAAGTAAGAAAAAATGTAGCCAGTCTCACTTTATTTGTTAAGTCCAAAATGTGGTTTTCTGTGATTTAACACTTATGTTTATGAGTGAACTGTTACATGGGGGAATAGTTAGCCCTATAAGCAAAGAGCAATGTTTTTACTAGTGGCAGAAGGAAAACATGAGTATAAAAACCATTAAGTGCCTGCAGGAAGAGGGTGCTGAGCTAACACTGTCTATCCAGACAGCAAAACTCAGGTGCTGCTTTACCATCCAGTTCTGACCACTTCACCTGGATGAGAGAGTAGAAATTATGTTAATTTTTGCCGGTTTTGGTGGTATCCCTACAACCATTTTGAAATTCAGCTGAGACACTGCACACTGTGGCTTCCCCTTGATTCAAAGATAGTGAGTAATGCCCATCAGAAGCATGGCCATGCTGGTAACATTGCCAAGGGATGAAGCACAGAGAAGGAATTTATTTTAAGAAAACCTGCACATTAACAGTGAAACATGTATCTTTTCAATTTGGGACCCAATGCCATGGAGAGAGAGAAAAGAGAAAAAAGACGAGGCAATGCCTCGTGATCCCAGCAGCAGCAATCAGCAATCAGCTGATGCTTTCTTTCAGATTTTCACTGCAGCCAACTTTGAATGTCCAAGCTGAGGTCAGAAGGGAGTTTAAGACTTCCTGTGATGTCACTGTTTCCAGAGGCTTGCTGAAACCTTTGCAGCCAAAGATAAGCTAGGAGTGGGCGGGGAGTTCCTGCTGGGAAAGCTGGCAGGCAGATGTTAGCTCAGTATTTCTAGAGTCACGGGTACCTGGGTCCAGCTCAGGTTGCAGGAGTAGGAGGCAGCAGTGGGATAGGTGAGAGGGAACTTGTAGTCCTTGTAATCCTAACGGGACTGGTTGCCTTGTATCTAAATTAGAACTGGTTTGTTCCTCCCTAGTGCTGTAGAAGTGCTTGTATATTAACAAGGAGATGGAAATATTTACGGGATGAGTTCTTTTCCATCTTTCCAAACAATGTAGAATGGATTATTATGGAATTCCTGTCCTACAGAGGTTAGAACAAATTAATACCGAAGTCCTTTAAAAAGCATGGTATTGCTGCTTGCATATCATCCAGCAGAGATTTGCAGGCCTCCTGACATGGTGAAGTTAGGTTCTCTTTCAGTTTTCAGACAGGCTGTTTTTTTGAAGGCCACATTTGTGAGCCAAACAGTGCCTCTGTTATTATTGCCAATACGTGGGTAACCAATGTACAGTCTTGGGAGGTATTGACCAGACACATTAGTGAGAGCAGGAGGCTTGAGGAAGCTGCCTGGGAAGGGTTGGCAGGCAAGGAGCAGCTGTAAGTGTGTCAGGGTCAAACATTCATTTCCACCATCTTCCTTTCCCAACAGCATTTGTTTATCTCAAGAGAATGTGTGAGAGATGTTCTGGAGACCAGCTGATTACGGAAGCTTTTGAATGAAAATGACGTATCTCCCATGGTCTAACTTCCCCACTGACAGGATTCAAATCCGCTTGTCAGATGGGATGAAGTCAATATCTTTGCCTGGATGCCTCCATGTTCACAAAAGCATCTTCCTCAGACATTCAGAATAAAGCATTTATCTTAAAGTGTTTTATTCTGAATCTTAAGAATTAAAATCTTAAGATTTTAAAATTAATTGTAAAGCAGATTCTTTTAAATATTCAGCATTCAGAATGATAAGGAAAGGGTTTTACAGCTGTCCAAACTTGCCAGAGTTAAAATTAATTGAAAACTTTCAGCTAGTGTGACTTTGTAATTAAGATGGTTGACAGCCCCTTAGTTGTCTCACTGCATGCTTAAATCTCCAATACTTTAGTAAGAGAAGGTGTCACTGTTAATATTTTTGGTCTTAAGGACGAAAACCAAGTAATGTTCAATGGCAGACACTGATGTAGGCTTTACTAAATAAATGATTTTAAAAAGTTACCTGCCACATTTACATGTTGAAAAATGAAACACATTGAAAGGCTAATGGTAAACACTCAGTTTTGGGGACATTTTGTTGAACCAATTCTAGCTTCATGCAAGTCCAGCTTGAAGATTGTGAAAGAAATAATCTTTCTACAATTCACAGGTAAACCAATCTGCTATCCACATGCTCTGCTAATGCTGGCAGGCAGCCAAGGAGCAGATCTCAATTAAATAGATTAGGCTGAAGAAAGCATAAATGCAGAATACAGGCAAATTACAAAAAATTGGCCTCATTCAAACATACTTCTCATTTAGAATCTAGGTATAAGGTGCCCTGAAATGCTAAAAGTACATTTGAAAAAGCTTGGTAGGTTTGATATATGTCAAGAGGCAGCACAATATCAAGCCACTTCACTGGAACACAGGCTGGATGTTTTTAAAATGCATCATATCTAAGCCAGCACTTGCTTTGCTTGCCTGGTCAGAGCAACCAAATGATACAATTTCTTTCTAAATAAACAAATGGGGCTCATAGGCTGCTAAGACTTTTTTTCAAATGCTCAGGCTCAGAACCGATCAGCTGCCTCTGAGCTCAAACAGGCTGCCCTCTATGCTGGCTGGCAGGAAGGAGATTTTATCTCTTGTGTGCTTAGGCCCCCATAATTGCATCTCACTCCCGACTCCTTCAAAATAACGAGTGTATCCTCTCCACAGTTTGCAGAACACATGCAGAGGAAATAGCAGGGCTGCAAGCTAACTGGCACAGAAATTCCAAACAGATGATGGAAAAAGCGGTTGTCAAACTGAGAGCGCTTGAGAGATTTTCTTCTTCCAAGAGGACTGTATGTAATCCAGTAAATAGCCTCCCCTGGAATTGATTGACCCTGTCTTAAGCAAGCTGTTACTTATTATTCCAGTACCATTTTGCCAAGTACTCTTTTAACATACACAGGAAGATTCCAGGGTATAATATTCCCCTTTATTGGCAGGCATATAAAATATGCTTGGAAAAAAAAGAGGGACAAAGAGGCCCAAAAGCAATAAATGATGCTTTGGAGGGGCGAAAGAAGCTCATAAAGGGCTTCTCAAAAATTCTTACATTAAAACAAGGTGATTAAAATAATTCCAGGAAACTAATGCTTGTTTTGCTGAGATTCTTCCTTGAAATGATGTTTTTTCTCCACTTATCTTTGAAGCCCTCGAGCATTTACTTCAGCTCCTTCAGAAGTAGTTTGCATTTCTCAGTACTGGAACAAGGTGTTTTCAGGCCAGATTTTCAGCTGAAAACCATCAGTGAGTCACTAAGAACTAGGAAAACAGAGCATGGTGTTCGTGTTTCCTCATCTCTGGAGGCTTTCCTGCCTCATTAATACACCTGCTTTCAAAAATAACACCTATTTACCAACAGTAATTCACCAAATATCTCTGACAGGCCAAGTAAAATTATCTTCTTCATTGCTGAGATAAAAGTACGGAGCCAAACCTGCAGACTGCATAAATAAATCTGCCTCTTTTTAGGGCCAGAGGATAGCACTAACATAGACCAGCTGAGGACTGGACTCCCATCTAAGTTCAAAGAAATTTTCCTTAGCAAAGATACTTATGAATGGAGTCATCTGTGAAATAAGACAATTGGTAGAGTT
This sequence comes from Hylia prasina, assembly GCA_013397195.1. Lineage (NCBI taxonomy): Eukaryota > Metazoa > Chordata > Aves > Passeriformes > Sylviidae > Hylia > Hylia prasina. Next base: position 37,834 of record VYXD01016266.1, read on the forward strand.
TCACCCTGAAATCTGTGCTCAGGCTTTTACCACCCATGCCCAAGGTGGGCATGTACTCTCTTCATTCTCCTCAATCTTTGGGGTTATTGCCACCTGCACCTTGTTTTGCCCATGTCCTTGGCAACCTCACTGTAGCAGTTTTTAAAAGGATGTTTCATGGGAAATTCTGTCCTTTCTACCTAGATTCACTTCAAGAGTAAAGCAAATTCCTGTGAAACAAAGTAAATTCATTTAGAGTAAAAAAGAAAATAAGATTAGGAAAAGATTTGTGGGCCATAAAAAAAGAAACAGAGAAGGGATTTCTGTGGTTATATCTTGAGGGGTCATCTAGTCTGTCAGAAATGCACCCTGTCACTGCATCCAGATTCTTGTTCAACCTTTTTTTAAAAAAAAAAAACTTGAAATAATGGTATTTCCAGATATCGTACTACATACTATTGCAGCCCTTTATGGTCTTACTGCTAGAATTGTCTTCAAATTACTTAATACACCCTTGGTATAACTTAGGGTCAGTGGACATAGAAAAAAAATTATAGTTTCCTTTTACGTATTTTAAGAATACAGTAACCACTGTAGGCAGCTCTTCTGTAGAGCCAGTTGAGACTCCCTCTTGCTCCATTCTTCCTTTGCAGTCCATACTTAGACTACTTAGACTCCTGATCATTATCCCTCAGACTCTTTGTCAGTGATCTTCACCATGCCTGGACAACAAAATCCTCTCTTCAGAGCTTCATGTCTGTACTGACATACTTCCCCTGTCACCCTCATCTTCTTTTCTGCTCTACGTCTCTTTGGCCACTCCTCTCCCATTGTGTCTTTGCACAGCTGTCTCCTTGTAACTCAGGAAATAATGGAGCTGCATTAACCCACAATAAAACACATCTTCATATGTCCTGATCTTCATCGCAGCAATCAAGCTTGCTGACCTCTGTACTGAGAATTGCCTTGTTTGGGAGTTTTCCCTGTGCATTGATTGCCTGGTGACCTTACTGTGCCTTCAGACCTTGTGTTCCTTCTTCATGTTCCTGCTACAAATGCCGCCTTCTGTCAGATTGGACTGTTGAAAGGGATAATAAGTTTGCATTGGTCTCAGGTTACCTCTCCTGTGACATCTTCATTACAAATCCATTTGCCCTTACAGGGTTAGTAACTTGTTTTTCAGCTTACTTTTATTTTTGAGCACTGTGGGATGATTCTGCAGTAACATCAGGCAACCCTTTGTCATGTTTTTGTCTGACTGCAAAGTTTCATCTGAGAAGCTAAGATGATTCAGGTGATGAATTCTCAGATTTGCCTACTTCTAGTCTTTTAATCTCGGGGGAAAGTTTGTTTCCTGAATTCCAAATGTGTCTTAGCATTCTTTACCTATTGTTTGTAAGAAAAAGAAAGGATAAAACTGCCCTCAGATATGGCTGTGCTCTGACTAAATCAGAACTAAACAACTGTGAAACAGTTCAAGATATGGCACAATGCGGAGACTGTTTCAATGTGTACATTGCAGTAAGTATCTTCAGCTCTTTCATTTATGAAACAGTTTGGACTACAAAGAGAAGAAGCAACTCCTTTGTAGCTTGGTTAATGGAATGGTAGTGAAACTTTCTGCACTCAGGCACTTTCAGTTCCACAGCTTACGCTGAAAAAGAAGTATTAGGGACACATATGCAAAAAGAGAATTCAGTGTACTATGTATCTGACTTTTTCTGGAAGGCTCATTTGCCAAGCTTGTTTTGCTTGACTTTTGAGTATGAAAAGTTTGGTTTCAGCTCTCTGATCATTTCACTGGCAAAAGGAAGTTTTCCCCACTGCTTTTAGATTTTCTTTGATATTCTTCACTTTTCTTACATAGTGTTGCTTTGTTTTTGATGGCTTTCTGTTAAAGCTCACATTTTTATTCTCTTAAGTTAACTAGCCAACTGCTTCTAGGAAAGAATGGATAATTGTTGTGAAAATCTGGGGACATTAGGCATGCTCTAATTTTGGTGTACAGCCAAGTGGTTATTTGGCTTCTTGCCTTTGGACTGATTTTTTTTCAGTTTTCTGCCAACTTACATTTTATATTTACCAGGCAGTAGAAGGGTCACAAGCCACTTTGAATAGGTGCAAAAGTTGGACCAAAGAACCTTCCATTACAATTACCAGAACAGCTCACCATAAATGCCTACACCTGAGAAGAAAGAAACGTCACCCTGTTTTGTAGGTGAAAACCTGGAACCCAGGACAAACAAATAACATTCCTGATATCAGGTCAGTCTTTATATAAGGAATGAGACATAATTCCTATGTCTGTGGTGACAAAGCACTATAACTTCTCTTTGAGATGAAGCAGGTCTGAATTCTTGTGTCTCCCTCATAATCTGTGTCCAATAGCACATTTTAGGTTTTCAGTTTTAGCTGTTACAGATGCAATGGAAATTCCTGTTTCCCAGAGTGTTGGGGATGGCAAGGTCTTGTCTGGAGCACCCAGGACTCCATTAATACTGTAAAACCATGCACAAGTTTCCTCAACAAACACATTTGCCCCTGCATATGTATTACTTTCACTTGTTAAATAGAATCTTCTTCATCTTGTATTTTTCCAGTGGACTTGCTGCAAAAAGCTGTCTTTTTAAAATTTTTTAATTCCAGTATTCAGTTTCCACCTTTTTTTTTTTTTAATCCATTCAGATCTGTACATTTTGAGTATATTTAGGTATGTATTCAATAGACATGGCCTTCAAACTACCTGGCTGTCTCAAGTATTTCTGCAGATTTTTTCCCCAAACATCTATATGTTGTTTACATCCTTTTCTTCCTCTCTATTTTTTGCATTAATATTAAATTCAGATGTCATGGAAAGTATTATTTGTGGTTTAGTGGTACAGTACAGTGAGCACTATATTTGAAGGAAAATATTTTCACTCTAGCATATCTTTTATCATTGAACTGTAAATATTCTTGAGATTGCTTACAGTATTCTTTCATACCACTCTTCTATCATTTGAGTTTTTGAAAATCAGGCTGTAAAATGTTGACTAAGTTTTTCTTGGCAGATGCTGAATAATTCAGCTGGTATTTTCCCATAGTGCTGACTCAGATCTGCCCTTAGATGGGATGTCAAAAAGTAGAAGACAAGATCATATGTCCATGTTGGGTCTAAAGCAGTAGGGAGAATAATAAGGACTATAAGGAAAAGAATAGGCTGTAATCTAGAAAATATGTCACTGAGTATAGGCTTAGTACATCTATCTCTTGAGGGTCACCTTCACTTCTAGTTGCCCACCTTAACAAGAAAATTACCAATTTGCCCTTTTGCAAAGGCAAAAATGGTTGATGGATATCCAAGACAAGTTCCGTAACAAAAGAGAAAAAATTGACTTGTATGAAGGAGAGACATTGCAGAGATTTCTAAAAACTAAAATGAAGAAAGAGGAATAAAACAAAATGCTTATCCTTAACACCCTTCACTGTGGAAAAAGTAAATTAAATTTTCAGGCAAGAACTTTGAAATGAACTAAATTAAATCAATTGTCTCTCCAACACATATTTATTAAGTTCATTTCCACAAGGTGACATAGAAGCCAAAGGTTTTCAGTGAGTTCAGAGAGTGATATGACAGGTACATGAAGGTTGCTGTCAGATATAATGGACTTGTCTAGCTTTGGAACCATGGTTTCCTTTTACTCATTTTTCCACAAAAATTTTCTTCTTATCACTGCTGGGGAACTTGCTTTAGTGAACTCGGCTCCCCAATTTCTTGAACAATTCCCAAGTGACATTATTCCACATTGTAAAACCCCCCAAAATTTACCCCAGTCTCACTCAGAATGGGAGAAAAATTCCACTGTAATATTGCTACCATATTTTTACTATTGTTTGTCCTACCTTTAAAAAAAGGTCATGAGACTTTTATTATTCACAGTTATACAGTTTGTGTATAAGTTATGCTGTCAACTTCACCAGCATAAACCCATACAAATTCTTTGACCTTTACTGCCAGTGTTCCATATAACACTATGCAGCAAATTCAGCTACAAATATGTGAGGTTTTGTGGACCTAGAACCTTGTTTCAGTAGTGAAAGGCTCAGAAAGAAGCTGGTGATTTTTAAGCAGCAGTAAAAACCACATTGCCTTTCCTCAGTATCATAAACCAGAAGAAAAATTAAAAGCATTTTTTTGTAGTTCAATTTAGTTTTACAATAAGGTGGGAGAAAAATGTAATAGAAAGCTAATATTTGCTTGGGGTTTGCATCTTGTTTTTGCCAAAAGGAAAAATTCTTCTAGCTGTTTGTGAAATTTTTGATCTGTTTGTGCATGCTTCTCACTGAAGAAGGCAGCTGCAAAAGCTAATTTTTATTCTTCATTTGTGCTAGAGGGGGTATCCACAGTATAGCTAAGACTAGGTATCCGGCACAAGCATCAAGTGTTAGGTACTGTACAAAGAACACTTAGAAGCATTTCCTTGCTTAAAAGGAATCAGAATATATTTCCTTAAGTACTTTAGAAGTCCTGAGTGTTCTATTTCACTCTTCTGGCTTTTGGTTACATTTATAGCACTGCTTATAAACTCTTCACTCTTGTTCTATGTCACTTGATCTAAAGATATGTTGAGACAATTCTCACAATATGTATGAAAGGACAGGAAAATGGCTTTGCAACTGTAGTGGCAAAATGGGAATGTTCTTCTTGTTTCTATGTATTTAATAAGTACGAATATGAGAAGAATTATAACAATTTAGAGACGTTAAACATCTCCCATACTTTATGTTGATAATATTATATATGGCATGCCCAGCATTGTAGTGATGTAATTGCTTTCCCAATAAGTTATTACTGAAAAACAATGGCCAACATAGTGCAGGAAGTCTGGTAAAATTATTTTTCATTTTTCTCTTTTTCTCACTCCAATATTAAGGGTCACGCCACAGGTTTCTACTGCTTTGACAGTTTCCTTGGTAAGTTGGTATGCCTCTTTCTGACAAATAAGGTAATTGCTCCTTCCCTTAGAGAGTTGGAGGTGGAGGGTTTTTTTCTTTTTTTTTTTTCCCAAATTTGATGAAATTTGGTTAATTATGGTACCATACCACCTTCAGCCACTCACTAGCAGGTTCAGTGAAACTGAACCTGCTAGTGAGTTTGGCAATGGTTACAGCATTCCCAGGATACAGAGGCACCAGCCCCACTGATGCTTTTCTATCTTTGTCCCTTTCAGTCTGGGAGTTAAAAGGACAATGATCAGGCAAATTTTAAAAATTCTCAGCAGCCTTTAGTGTGATAAGTTTTTGGAAGATCACCACGCATAAGGTACTTATTCAGGGGAGGAAACCTGTTCCTGTCCTTCAGTAAGCTGCTGTAGCCTGCTTATTTCCACAAAGGTTACCAAGTGTCTCCCAAAATTATACAAATCATTAACACTGATAACATTTACCTTCTCAGGTTACCAGTTCTGCTTATAATGTTCCTGTCAGCCATCCACTGGCTTGCTGCAGCTCACTGCTGCTGTCTCTTTCCATATTTGTCCTTTCCTGGATTCTTAGTCTCAGGATTGGCAGTTTTAGCAGTTTTAGTACAACAGCTGTATATTTGATGTGTTTTTACTGAAAACCTCAGCTGCCACAATCTAGTGAGTCCATATAATGTCTGTTTTCACTTGTTCGGAAAAGAGCATTCGTATCCCTCCTGTCTGAAGAGAAAACCATGGAAACAAAAAGCAAGTGAACCTGAAAAGCTCAGAAATCACAAGGTCACTAAAAAGGGACTTAACCAACCAACCAACCAAACAAACAAACAAGCCAATGTTCCTTTTAAAACAATAACATGGCCAGTTTTTTCCAGTCCTCCTGCATGGTTTTGATATGCAGTATATTTAGAGCTTTGAGCAGATGCTGAGCACAACTCTTTGTAATTACGCTAATCAAAAAAATCAGAATGGAATAAAAATCCCTGCCTCCCTTAGTGCACTGTGCATTTCCTTCATCTGAGTCAGTGAGTAACATTGCAGAAAATACTGCATAAACATAAACCACGCAGTTACTAGCTGACCTTCCTTTTTAGAAGAGTGGAAGAAAATGGCTGTATTATTTGCTGTTATTTACAAATTGCTGCATAGCTA
>VYXD01016269.1:0-97105 GCA_013397195.1 Hylia prasina
ACTGCTGGATGTTTGCGCCAAATATACCTTGTGTAAATATAGAACAGGTTTTAAATAAAATTGGATGTTCACACACACACTAATGCATGAAACCACATCATGGCAACTAGGGCAGTATTTATCTGATTAAACCCAGCTATGTACCAGAGTTAGTCACACTACATTCCCTGTAAACTTAATGCAAAGACAGTTGTTTCCATGTTTGGATTGCTCTCTTCTTGATGCAGACATCTAAAGCAGGTCAGATGAACATTTTTGTCCCAACATTTTTTCCCCCTTATGCCGAAGAGGAGCTTAGAAAGACCTGTTTCATGAGGCTGATATGCAGTGAGATTTTGGTAACAAAAGCCCAATTTTCCTTTCCTTTTATTGTATACTAAATCCTCACTACAGGGGCTCTTCAAGCAGGTATTTTGTCAGGGCTGATAAGCCCTCAGCTGTCTCAAAGCAAGGTCAACAAAGAGGGTGTCAAGTGTCCCAGAGTTGGTGATGTGTTTTGCTGAAGCTGAATTCTCCCAGATGCTGAGCACTTGGGCTTGCTTACAGCCTAAAGTGAAAACAGCACATGTTTGCAGAGGAGTTATTTTCCCTCACTCTATTGACAGCATCCCCTGTTCCAAAGATCATCCCCTTCCTTACCGTTATCTCTCTTCATTTCTCCACCACCGTCTTTGTTTTTGTTTTCCATCTCTTCTCCTGATTCCCTGTCTTGTCTTCCTGTCTAAAATGGCTGATATTCTAATTAAAGTTACTTTTCTCTGCTGTGGGGCATAATTTAAAAACTGACTCAGGTATTTTACTTTCAGAAGCTGACTTACTTGTCTTTAAAGAACATTATCTCTCCACGGAAAGTGGTGACAGCATCAAACGTTAAATTGGAGCTGCAGCTGTTTGGCAGAACGGGATCTTTTGACTCAGTTGGGTCTTTTATCTCAGTAGATTCCCTTTGATCATTGTTTGTGTCAGGAGATGATCCTAAAAGAAGCAGTTTATGGAAGAAATTATAGTGTGAACTCATTGAGGTATATCCGGTACACAAAAATGTCACTGAAAATTATCCAAAGTCTGAAATTACAAGCAGTAGTTGATGAAAAATTCTGAATTACCATAGAGGTACTGTATGCCAGTAATATCATCCTGATGAAGAAGGAGTACTGAAGGGTCAAATTTCCTGTAAACTGGATACATCAGAGCATTGGGGTCTTTGGAATGGGAAAGTCCCAGTGAATGGCCAAACTCATGGGCAGCAACATAAAACAGATTCGTGCCTGAAAAAATCAAACAAAACACATAACGGGAGAGCTGTGTCTTTTTATTTGTCCTGAATAACATGAAGAGCATAAGGTAGGTCAGAAGCTTTCAGAACCACTTGCCCAAGCAAATGAACTTCTTGTGGGAAATTCAGTTGGAGATGAAATTCTGATCAGAAGTGAAAAAAAATGGAATCATTATAGAAGATTACAAGGAAATAGTGTGTAGATCCTGCAGAATTCAGTGTGGAAAAAGTACCCTGGGCCAGCAAAGTAACTGTTCAGGAAGAGGTTTGAGGAGTGGGAAGAAGTGGGGGGCCCTTACAAATAAAGCTCCTGGAAGTGCATGGCAGAAGCTGAGCTGGGACCTTAACTTCTTAAACCAGAGGCTCAGAGCTTTTTATAGCTATGCAAACCATATGCTCCTTCAAATCCATGGCAGTTTAAGCACTTCTTAAGGAAGAGAGGAGACAGACACTGCACCCTTGATTCCATGTGGAACTTGCTTCATGGAAGGGCTTGGAGAAGGAGGACTTAATTACCTACCCTCTGTGCTTTTGGTCCACGTTTCATCCTCATCAAAGTGAGCATCTCCACCGAAGTCCTTGCCAGGGGCATAGGCATGGGCAAGGGAGCCTCCTGGGCCATCAAAGGGGATGAAGTCATTGTGACCTGAGGAGCAAACCCCAAACACAGCTGAATGGGGGTCTATGCACTCATTGAGCAGCACGTAGCAGGTGTAGATCTAGTGAACTACCAGCAGTACCCTAAATTTTCTTCTTCCTTCTCTTCATCTGCCTCCATGCCCTGTCCTAAAGTCTGTCAAGAGTTGTAAGCATAACACCTAGAGCAAGAACTGTATTTTTCTGTTTGCTTGTTCAACTGGACATTGATCTCCACATGTGCTATGTATGGGAGATATCATTCCAGGTCAACTGCTCCATATAGGCAGTAACTTGGCAATAACACATAATGGCTACATAGAGATTTACCTCTGGCTGCAAAGGAGATCATTATGTCTGCATCACCTCTGTCCTTCTTGATGAATCTCAGTGGGGTCACACTGCTCCAAACACTTAATGCTTTCTTGATGGCTGCATTGACATCTGCTGGACTCAGGTCTGGAGTGTAGTTTACTATCCTTCAAAATGTGGGAGAGAAAAAGTTGTGTTGTTACCACTCACCCTGTACTTCACACTGTCTTGACATGAAGAATTCCATTGTGATTACCTGTATGTCAGAACTTGTTTTGTCCATTTTGGCTCTCCTGCAAAGGTGGAGAACCCAGCTACATCAGGGAATCCACAGCGGTGTTTTTGTACCAAGTCCAAAGTGGCAGAACCCAGTCTCCCTGTCACCTCCAGCCCAAAGAATTCCTGCATTTCTTTTAGTTTTTGGGTCATTGCATTATTACTTTTCCAAACAAAAGGTTCCTCACCCTTCTTAAAGCCATAGTAATTTTCCAGGTACTTCTAATGAAAAACAAAAAATCAAAAAAAAAACCAAACAAAAGCAAACAAACCTCAAAACTTAGAACAATCAATGAAGTTTGCTTTTTAAGCTTATAAGATGAACTAACACCAGTCAGTCATGTGCCTTTGCTACTTTTCTTTCTATTCTATGGCAGCATGGCTAATAGTTTGTTAAAGCCTTTATGAATATTTTTCTCTTTATGGCAGTTTTTAACATTGTATTATCGGTATAAATAATTTGTAGTTATCAAAATACATTTAAAATTAACATTTTAAAAAAAGGTTATTTTCTGATAATGTGCCCTCCACTTACCCTGCCCTCCAAGGTTACATAGAGCCCTTTAGAGGAAGTAATTTGAAATACATAACTGAATATAAAATTAATGTAGTTATATCCTGATTCTCCACAATTTAGACAGTAATAGTTCAGAAAAATAGACTATACTTGCTTCATGAAGAGTTATATTTCATAACATCACAAGTCACATAAATAACCACATTTCCACCAGAACTACAAACCCACCCTAGACTGACCCAGGAGTTTAATTATTTGTAGAATTAACACAGAGTGAATGCATTATCAGATTCAATTGGTCTCTGAAAAAAGTAAAATATGAAACAAGATGGTGCTAAAGTAGCCTTTGTCATCACAGATCCATTTTGAGAAACATTTAATCAGTTATTTATTCTACTTGCTCTTTGGCTGCTCTATACTAGTTACACAGATTGCCATGGATGCTCAACAGTAGCTAAACATCTCCACAGAGCTATCTTCCTCACCTGGATAAGCTGCATGCCTTCTTCCTTTGTCTGCCTTGTATTTGCAGGATAAGCACAAGAAAGCGCTGCACATAACAATAGAAGAAATGGGAGATTTCCCATTTTCATTTCCACTAGCCTTTAAAGTCTTTTTTGCTGTCTGCCACACACCTGCTTCACCTTTATATAGTATTTCTTTTCTTTATAAAACTTTCCAATCCCTGACTCATTGATTCTCACAATGTCTAGTTAGCAACAGAACATGCAAAACAAGAGTTTTGCCATAAAACAGATCAGTGCTGTCTTTCATCCGGTTCCACCCTTGTGCAGGTTTTGCAACATGGAAATATGATTAATGAGAGGATAATAGACCTGTAGTTCTTTTTAATAAGCTTATTAACCTTTTAATTTTTAAAATGTTGTCTTACTCTCCAAAACTTAAAGCATATCTCTTTAGTGCTTTCCATTCAATGACAATATTGATTTCAGAATGGTTGTTGAAGTCCCTTAAGGGATAAATATTCACAGAATGTTACAGAACTGTAGACTACAAATAGGAAATTAGTTTTCTAGGGTTTTTTTTCCAATGAGGTGTTTTTTTCCAGGTTTTTTTTTTTGGAGGCTATTATGGTGCCACCGTCTTTCCCTTTGGTAGAGTACTGTCACTGCTATAACTCCTTGCTTAATGAAGCAATGCTTTGTTTATGCAATTTTTTCAAAACAGTTTGCACTTGGATGAAGCGATCTTTTTTTCTGCAGGAAAATGTGAAATTAACATGAATAAATGAAAGCACTTTTCCAAGCATATATAAAAATGATCAAAAACGAGCCAAGAGGTTTTCATGTTACTTTTATTAAGTAGTTTCTCTACTGATCTCAGAGAATTGCCCAAAGACTTTATTTCACATTCTCTTTGATACTTATTAAAAGGTTTTAAAAAGCACAGAGGTTTTCTGGACCAAAATCTTTGGTGACTGTCCTTGACATAGAGAGGTTCCTCTGCTCTGCATTTCTGCCATTGGTGGTAAAAACTGCTGAGACTCAACAGATTGGGCTCACTCCAGATGGGGTCCACATTTCCTCCATGCCCAGTCACTCCTTCCATGCACTGCCACAAGTAAGGACAAAGCAGTGGGGATGGGAGTCCCAAAGAGAGATGTCTACTACCATTGAAGACAGTCTTACATATCCGAGACTTCTGTATGGGGCTGACACAGGATTCAGGGTAAACCTGCAGCTCTGAGAAGGAGGTGAGACTTTGAATATGCAGAGAGATAAACCCCCTTCCACAGAGTTGCCGGGATAACAGAGATGTGAAAGGAGAATTTATAAATATATTGTACACTAGAGGTATTTGTTGAAATTATTTCCTGCTGAAGGGCATTGTGTTGGTACCAGGAGGATCCCCAGAGCACAGAATGCCTGTGGCCATCCACAGGCAGGATATGAGGGATTGCTAGGTCTGGGCAGCTGGAACAGCAAGGCAAGGCTGGTGGCACTCCATAAGGGTTATCTGGTCACTGAGGACTGAATTCCTACCCTAAGAGCATTTCCTCCATAGTCCTGGAAGGAGATGGACAGGGAATGACCCTGAAATGGACCAGCTGAGCCAAGGGGAAGCAATCCCCTGAGGGAGCTTTTGCTCGTGACTCCACTCACAGAGTTATGGGAGGTGTACCAGACTGGGTGAGAGGAATTTAAGAATTGTGTGGTGTTCTCCTGTGCAGTTTACACACCGACAGTACCTCTCTGCAGAAAGGGAACTTACAGTCTCCTACTTACACCTTTCCAACTCTTTTTTCTCTTCCCTCTGTGTCTCTATGTGTACTAGAAGGAAGAAGTAACTTTCCAGCCTGTAGGACTTAAATTTTCATCACTCATCTTTCTCCCTAATGAGAGGGCTACTAAAAGGCATCAAAACCTTCTAGGAAGATACTTATGAAATTTGTATAGTTTGCTGATTATCAGCTTTCTCAAGTAGATACTTTTGCTGCTCTGTCAACCTCTTTCTGAGTTTTGAGCAAAATTCCCCATTTCTCTCAAGAGATCAATCAATTGAAATATGCTTTATAAAGAAAATTCCATTATCACAGAGACCTTCTTTGATGTTGTTCTTTGAGGTGACTTTATCCAGAAGTAGCACAATATATAACGTCAATCTCTGGTTTTAGATTAAAGAAGTCAGTGTGAGAATTACCTTTTTACAACCTGTAAAATTGTCTGGGTAAGCTCCTAGGATTGCCCTTATCTCTTCCTCTTCTGGAATTAATCTTCTGCCTTGGATGCATTCCCATAGCCCCACCCTAAGACATATAACACAAGACACATAACATAGAACAAAATATGTCTATGGTTATTATAATTAACCTTAACACAAAGGTTATTGTTAATTCACAATTTATATACTTTAAAACTAATGAATAATGTAGTACAGAGAAAAGAAAAATAACGTCTCATAGAGCCTCAATAGGATGAAAGCAAGTTGGCTTGTTGTGCAAAGTGAAAGGCTTAATTACTCAAGCTTGAAACTTCTCCTCTCTGCTACCTTATGCACTCTCAGTGTCCTGGCCAGAATGAACTCTGGTAGCAGTGTAGGACCCCTGGCCAAAACCTGGGAGAGCAGGTCTGTGCAGGGCAAACTTCTGAGCTGTAAAACTGCAACTTCAGCCTGTGCTGCCATGAACATTGCTTAACTCAGTGCCTTCGGCACCTCCTTCCTGGCTGTGCTGCAAACCCTCAAACCTGGCAGCACAAACCTAGCCTCAAAAATATCTTATTGCTGACAAAGATGAGTGTGTGACCTCCTTCTGGTGTTTATATAACAGTTGTGGGTTTCTAGCACGGTAATGCTGATTCCTTGGCAGCATTCAGCGCTCCATTTCTAGTCAGCTTGCACACGGGTCAACCTCACTCTCTGTCAGTGAAGTCATTAAGGGATTTTTGCCTGAGATTTCATGTGCAGGGGATTGGGTCTAGGTCAACTGCTGTGCAGTCAAGAATTTTAGATGTAACAGGTTATATTTTGTGACTCTGATTTGCATACCTGCTCTTGTATTCCAAGGAAAGTTCCTATTCATACAGGACAAGTACTTGACATTCCATTTATGGATAAATTTCCCCTGCTGGCAACCTCTTGATTGCCAGCAGGGGAAACTCTACTTTATGAGTTATAACAAAAAACCCTCTACTTTATGAGTTATAACAAAATCATGGTTACAATAAATCTCTTGATCACTGAGTATAGACAAGCAGCTCCAGCATTTCTGCTTCTGAAGTTTCCAACGTCATCTGAGCTACGTCTTTCATTTGCCAGGAATTTCATTGCTTTTCCCAAAGTGAAAGTAGTGTTGTTTCATTTCAAAGTTTAAGACGTTAACAAAACAGAAATACAGATAGAAATTCCACGATTAACACATCCCACTAGTCCCCTTGTCTACATGAAATCCATGGCATGTTGTCATGTTTTTCTGCTCCAGGATTCCCTGGCTACATTTTTCTTCACAGCTAAGTAAATATCACTCATTTTTCAGGTATTGTGAGTTTAAGCTAATTAATACCCAAAAGTGGAGGGATTATTTTAATTCTGCTGTTTCCTGGATGTCATAACTAAAAAATTAGTACTAATTTTATGCAGAAGAAATACTTTAATCTGAGTCATTGTAAACATCCACTGTGTTCTGCTTCACTGATGCTGAAATGTTCCTTTTGGTTCCTCCTTAACCTCTTTCAAGTCTCAGACAGCAACAAGACCCTAAAGGCCTGATTTCTGAATGTAGTCTTCACATACAAGAAGGCATCTATTTAGGATATCAAAGTACGTAGGCATTTTTAAAAACAAAGGGAATTAACCCTATTACTTATGCACAAACAGTACTCACAAGCACCCTGCCTAAGCCTGGAGGCAGCTAAAGTCCTTAAACTGAAGTTTGTTCAGGATACGCTATGTACAGAGCAAGAGCTATTGAGAAAGACCCTGGGAGATGTTGGGGCAGCACCAGTTTTCCTGTGTCTCTGCCCTGCCTGGACTGCTGCCAGGTGAGCTCAGCCACTTTTCAGTCCATGACTTCACCATGGTGAACTGCTGCCCTTGTGGCAATGCTGAGCTCTTTTGTCCCTACTTGACACAACAGTAGGGACTGTTGTTGAAGTTAAAAGCAAATTTTAAGACATGGCCTGATTTGTTACATAGGTTGGCTTTAAACCTGGCTTTAGAGGTACTTAGAGCATATGTAGCATGGCACAAAACATACATGAAGAGAACATGGCAGAGATGAGATATTCCAAGATCATAAAATTATAGAATTTTTGGGGTAGAAAGGACCTTAAGGATAATCTTGTTCCAGCCCACCCGTGACAGGCTGGGACACCTTCCACTAGACCAGGTTGCTCAAAGCTCCATCCAGCCTAGCATGATCTCTGCTGCCTTTCTTTGGTCTTGTCTGTGAGCACAGTGGGATGGTGGGCCTGTGGGTGCACTGGGAGACACATGGCTTCCTCTGACCCTGATGGATGGGGGGACAGGTGGTAGTATGGCATAGATGAGATGTCTGAGGCAACAGCCCTGTGCAGAAAACCAGGAACAGATGTCATCTCTGCCAAATGGGTTTGAGCTGTGGTAGCTGGAATACCGTCCTTGTGAGCCATTCCTATCCTCCCTTTCTTTCTTTACCAATTCTGCTAGAGAAAGAGTAATAGCAAGTCAACTTCCTTGTACAATCACATCATCAGAGCAGTGTTGTAAGAAATGGCATCAAATCCCATCAGAGAGAGGGTGGGCTGCTGTCTTTCAGCCCAAGGGTTGTTTAAACTCACTGAGTTATTGCCCTGTGAGAGGGACCCAGAAAAGGAGCATGGAGGAAGCAGATGTGACTTTCTGTGTCTCACCACTCATCCTCTGGAGGATTCATCTGTGGTAGTTGCATAAAAACTTGTGCTCTGAGAAGTGGTTCTTGTTTCTGGTTTGTTGTTGAACACTGTGAGGCGGACTGCCAGCCCTGACTCCTTTTCCATGGCACATGGTTACAGCTCAGGAGGGCTAATCCACTGACTGCCTGTGACCCTGTGATCGTATTTCCATCACTTCCCACCCTGCCTGCATGCTACCTCCATCCCCAAACTGGACACTCACCCTTCTCTCTGGTTGCTCATGCCCTGCTGTATCAATGACTCTATCCATTAAAACCACCCTCAGTGGCACTGGTGCACTGGTCCTCTCAGCCCACTGCCATGTTCCCATCTACCTGTCCCCACCCCTGCCTTGACCCCTCTGTCCCTCTGCCAGGGGACATGGCAGGCGAGTCCATAGACTCCAGTCTCTCCCTTCACACACTCCTGTGTAGGATCTCCTCTTACCTTTTATGCCTCCCCCACATTGTTCCTGAATGTCTTGTTTCCCTTCTTTGTCACCTGGGTACTTTCTAACTGCCTGCAAGAACTGCCCCTCTACTTCTCTCTAACTTTCTCCCCACAGGCACTGTGCCTGCTGAAAATGCTGATGGGTCCTGGTGCCATTCAGGCTTGTGTGTGGTTCTAGCAGATGCCTCATCTCCAGTGGATTGAATCAGAGCACAAGAAATGCTAAACTCAAGCAAAATACTTTATTGCTCAAAAACAACTTGATTAATAAATAGTTGAAGAACAAAATAAATTAAAACTGTACATTAGGTTTTACATTTTAAGGTTTTAAATTAGAAATGCCAAAGACCATAATTTCAGACTCAGTTGCACAGGAACAGCTGAATAACACTGTTTAAAATCAAGAAACATGAAAAACTTTCTGGTACAAATATACCCTTGTACCATCACTTAATATTTCTAGCAATTAAACCAGCTGTTGCTTTTCATTATACGGATGAGTTTCTTCCTCTTGATGTCAACCTCATACTGGTTCGATCCATGGAAAAAGTAGAAATATCCTAGAATTAGAAAAAAATTTGACAAATTAATATTTCATTTTTACATACCTATGGTTACACACTCACTATTTCCTTATGTGAGTTAAAAAAATCCAACCAAAAATTTAATATATGTATTGAAACATAATTTTTTGGCTTTGGTAGGTGGTCTGTGGGGTTTTTTAAAATTACATTTTAATTGATTTACCATTTTTCTGAAGGGCAGCATCAATTGGATGGCTGATCCCTTGGAAGTCAGCAACTATTTTTCTTGGATAGCCTCTCTCCATTGATTGGGTATTTTCATTGAAACTGAATAAAGAAATTGCATGGAAACAGAAAATAAGCAAATGACACTCAGTGTTGAAACAAGATGAATTTTTTCATCTTTGAAACATGTCTACTCTCAGCTGAAAATCCACCACCTGCAATCTGTGACCCTCATAAAACAATATAAATCCTGGCCATATGAATATTTACATGTTTAATAGCCTAGGTAAGTCTGTTTTCAGAATATCAGATTAGAACCTTTACTATCATTCCTGAGACTGACAATAAGACTGAATGGGGCTCATACTGAGTAATAATCTTAAATAATTATTCAAATATAATTATTTTAATTTTACAGCACACAGTGTATGAAGTGACCCCATAAGAGAAATGCAAATTTCAGGTAATAACACCCTTTCAAGGTAGCATTACAGACTAATTATTAGGCTAAGATAACTGCTTAGCTTAGGAAGCAAATATTTTAATCTCCTTCTATAACTTTCTTGATTTCTCATTTATAGATTCCAGAGAGCACTTCTGCTTCTTAGTAACTACTGAATGAATACCTGACATGAAGACAGTCTACTCAATTTATACTTTTTATACTAATTATAATATATTATATTTTTATACTAGCTCACACTGCTTCTTAAGGAACAAACAAAACTCATTTGCCCCTTAATCACAGCCTGCTAAAAATAAGTGAACACTCAGGTGTAACAGACTTTGTTTTATGATAAGACCTGAGTAACTGACTTTCAGCTTTTATCAGCTGAGAAGGCTGACAAAAAGAGGACATGAACTTCCTGTACAAATACTCATATCACTTGATTTAAAAAAATGGTTTGATTATCTCTTGTACAGAAGGCAGAAGAACCTTACCTCCAGTACTTGTTGCCAACAAAGAAATAGGTTCTCTTGGTACTTTGGTCATGAACAGCTGCATCGATTTTCCTGACACTGGAGGGGAATCCCAGGTTCTGAATGGGTTTGGGGAACCCTGGCTCTATGTTGTAGCCACTGACAGCCCAGTACTGGTCATCTACAGGAAAACAAAAAAAGTTGTAAGGATTCTGGAGGTGTCTGAACTCCTTTTTGTCAAAGCCCCAGAGCTTTCTGTGTAGTAAATGCCACCAAACAGCACAGAGGCCCAGCTGAAAACATTACCCACTTAGGGTAGACAGCATTTTAAATATCTCACAGCTGTCGGATTTTCTATTTTTTATAGTCATTAAGAGTATTATACACTCAATAATTAAAAGTCAATACATTTTTAGGCATATTTGTCATCTTTAAAAATGTGTTTACATGATGTAATGTAGCAATCAATTTTGTCTCAGTTATGGTCTTCCCTCTCAGTGACCAAAGGAAGTCTGTGTAGGACCATTGTGAAGCAGCATTAGTTAATGGCACTAACATAATTTGCAAAATTTAAATGGATTTAAATATTAAGAGTATCTTCTATTAGTGGTAGTATTAGTATTAGTGTTAATATGACTACTAGCATAATATTCCTTCCATTATGATTAAATGACATTTAACAGTATTGCTATAACTTTGTGTATGCATAAAAAACTGATGGAGATGTAAAAGAAGTACCTTTAAAAAATAGCACTCGATCCCTCTTGTCAACCTCATATGCAGCATCAAAGCCAGCTATCAGTGATGGCCAGAAGGAGAAGATGGTGTCGTGCTCAATTTCTGAGAAATATGGACTTTTGCGCCAGACATAGCTGATAGAAACAAAACCAGCAGTGCTTCATTGTCTGTACTTCATTAGGAGATCAAGGGCCCATAAATGTACTTTAAATCCTACTGTCTGGGTGCTGGAACCAGTGCTTCCTATGAGGCAGAGGTCCTGCCCCTTTTGGGATGCAGCCCTTCCCTCTGCCCTGCTGAACATGACCTGCTGTTTGCTCTCACCAGGCTGGATGTGCTCAGCCACAACTCAGTACTGTGTCAGAGCATGCCCAAAACAAGGCTGTCCTGTAACAGCAGGGGGTCCCCTTAGGCATTCCTGGGCAGCTGGTCAAATGCAGAATCCTAGGTTAGAGTGACTCTAAAAGTCACCAGTGGCATGTCCACAGCTCCCTGGCCCACACACAGGATGGCGTGATAAGGACAGTGCTGCATGTGAAGCAGCTGCAGGCTGAGGAGGAGCACTGGAATTATTCAGCCTTGCACAGTTTTAACAGACATGGACGATGATGTATGATGGAGTAAAACATTATATTCATTAGTCAGTAAATCAGTTACTCACCCAGCCTGGGTGGACCAGTAAAATTTTTCAGTTGCCTTAACACTTACAGAAAGAAATATTTTCCCTTGTGACCAAAAGAGGATAAATTCCTTGAACTGAACTTTATGCTTTGCCTTTGTGAGTCTCATAAAAAGATGTTGCCGGAAATAAAAGCACTTACCTGCCTTTGAAAAACAGTGTTTCCCCACGGAGAGTAGTGATAGCATCAAAAGAAAGGTGAGGGTCACAGTCGTCTGGTCTTTGGGGTGGTTTGGAGGGTGTAACTTCTGTTGGTTCTTCCCTGGGAGACATTTGAGTTGGTGCTTCTGCAGGTACCATTTCAGTTGGTTCTTGTGGGGGAAAAGCTTTTGTTGGAAGTGCAGCAGATTCCTTGCGGGGTCCTTTGGAAAATAAAAAAGTGTGGAATTGGAAGTTGGATCAGAGCAGTTTGTGTCACAGCATTTCAGGCTGTACCATGTGAAGCCAAATGTATAGGCAGCTGTGCACATAGCCACCCTTTTGTGGAAAATAAGAGGGTTTAATGCTACAGACATGGACTGTTCCTCTGGCATCACTGGGGAAAAGTTCTTGGATCTTTTGACTAACTGCAAGATACAGTCTACAGATTCCATTTTGCAGTGTAGCCACTGCTAGCCACAAAAACCTCAAGAGATTTGCCCAAAAATAGTCACAGGAAATTAAACCTCAGTATCTTTCTTCTAGTAGGAAGTTCAGTACATTTTATCTGTTGGGTAAAACTAATTATAAATTGTTATCCATCATTCACCAGAAAATGCTTCTTGCTTACCATAGAGGGCTTGAATGCCATCAATGTCATCCTGATGAAGTTGGTAGTCCCTTGTATCCACAGCCATATATATAGGATACATCAAAGCACCGAAAACGTTGGAATGACTGAGGCCCAGTGAGTGGCCCAGCTCATGAGCAGCAACGAGAAATAAGTTGTATCCTAAAAAAGATCCAGCACAAAGAAGAAAAGAACAAAAAAGAACAAAAGAACAAAAGCTAAATAATTTTTTTGCATGACAGTGGGGTACAGGCACCATTCTCTCACGTGTGATGTGTCATCCATGGTCTTAAAAAAAAGGCAGAATCTAACTATGCCTAAGTAAGACCTCTTTGGCCTCCTGGACAAGAAATGAGTTTTGAATTATGGGCATTGATTTCTCACTGGAAAACCACTCTGGGAGCAGTTTTTGCCCATGTTGCAGAAATTTTCCAACAAAGAATCAAGGTTTCTTTAATATTAATAACACTTGAAAAGCTGGTGAGAAGGTTTTAGTCCCCTGATCAGATTTTGGGAACAGTAAATGACATGGAATTGCCTGGTAACTACCTGACAAAACCAGTAACATGCAACATAATTCCTGGATACTGCTGGAATACAGAACACTTCACCGTTATATTTAATTGTATTCGCCAATAAATCCAAAGTCTTTTCCTTTCTAGAAGTTAAGGATGAGCATCACTTTAAATCAGAAAAAAAGCAAAACTCAAGCAAAAAAAACAACCAATCAATCAACCAAACAAATGTGAGAATTTATATTATGACTTTTAAGGTAATTATCCAAGGGTTAAAATTCCCTGGTTTTTGATGTCATGATTACCCAACATTGCTATTCCATGCTAACTTTATTTCCTTCACTGGAGCTGTAATTGCAGTCTGCATTAACTCAAAGGGACTATTGTCACAGCATCCCAGATCAAAAAATGCAGAACTGATTTACTAAATTACGCTGAATACTGGAACTACTGCCATGGGATATGTGACTTTACAGCATCTTCAAGATATGCAGAACTGCTTTTTAATAAATTACACTGACATTTTAAATCTGAGTAAATACTGGAACTACTGCCACGGGATAGGTTTACAGCATCTTCAAGACAACATTTTCTAATAAAATAACAGTCAACACAACATTTAAGTTTGCCTACCACTATAGGTAGTAAATTTGGTCCAGTTTTCATCTTCATCAAAATGGGCATCTCCTCCTATCCCACTGCCAGGGGGGTAGGCATGAGCCAGAGTTCCTCCTGGACCATCAAAGGAATAGAAGTCACCATGAACTAAAAATAAGGGGAGGAAAAAAGGGATACTTTTCATTATCTTGAAAAAGGAAGAAAAAGTGACAACTACTATGATTCCCTGGCAACAAAGTCTCCTTACATCCAGATGCAAAGGAAATCATTATATCTGCTTGACCGCCATAGACCCTGGTGAACCTCAGAGGGGTGACACTGCTCCAGAGCTGGAAGGCTCTTGCAATTGCTTCCTCTACATCAGATTGCAGCATGTCTGGAGTGTAGTTCAAAATCCTGTGAATTAAAGACAAAAGGAATTAGAAGCAAACAGATCACATGCGACTGGGACACATGGTATCAAGGTCAAACATTTTATTCAGCTGTTACAATTATTTATGTGTCTCAAGGAGTTTATTTTTAAAATATTTTTATTATGTAACAGATGAGGATTTCGCAGTTTCCTTTCATGCCTTTCAGAAATCCTAACATATATACTCAGTTGCATTCCTTCTATCCACTGAGTATATTATTTAATAGGCTGTTAGCAAACTAATGTAAACTCCTATTTTGGTATTCCCATCACTATTTGGAAGCCTGAATAGTTCCCACATTCCTGTCACTTTCATCCTGAATGGAGCTCTTGTATGGAGAAGTACAGAAATAAATAGTAAAGAACCTGTTGATATTACTTCTGCCTAGCATTCACAAAGCTTCCCAGTGATGTGGAGAAAAACATGCTTTAATGTGTGTTACCGATAGGTCACATCTTCTTTCTTCCACGTGGGGCTGTGTGGGAAGGCGCTGTATGAACGAATGTCTGGTATTCCACATCTAGGCTGCTTCATCATGTCCAGAGTCTTCTGATTCAGCTCCCCAGTCATCTCTAGTCCAAAGAATGACTGCATCTCTCGTATTTTGTCAGCCATGTGGCTGAGGTCCTTTGCTTTAAACAGAGAATGTTTCTCTTCTTTATAATCATAGAAGTTTTCAAGATATTTCTGATAAGGAAGAAAAAGCAACAATATAGAATATAAAACTTTCCTTTCAAATGCAGAGATATGGTTATAAAATATTCTGCATTGCTAACACATCACTATGTTCTTTTTCTCAATAAATTATTTCATCAGTTCTGTTGGTAGTCCTTACCTTAGCAAATTGCATATCTTCTTTTTCCTTTTCTGGAGCCACTGGAAAAGCAGAGGAGCATATAACATATAATAACTCAAGGAAAAGAAAGATCTTTGTCTTCATCTTTGTCTCCCTGTCCCACCAGCCCTTGCTAGAAGACCTCTCAATCTCTTTTTCCTCTGTCTAAGACTCACCAGTGTTCCACTATTTATATTAGTGCTGTGCTTGCTAAAGTCAATAATGGCGTGACTCAGCTTATAACATCCTCTGATTTTCCACAGAAACACAGAAAACAAATTTGGATTTAGAAGCATGCAAACACATGACAGTTTACCTTGCCCAAAACCCCCTGATTTCGCAATCGTATTATCGGACAGTATGTTGTTTTTTTCTTCATTCCTGAAGTGGTCTGGGCAAAAACTACCTCATTTTTCAGAGGTGCAGAAGTGACCTGGCTCTTTGTGAGGGTCTACAATCTGTAATTCCTCATAGTACTTGAGAAGGGACCTCCAGGAACTGCCTTCAGTTTCCTCAATGTGGTTTGCTTGCAGGACCTCAGCATGCCAGGAAAGAACCCCTTCCTTTAGCCCATCTTGTACCGGGTAATTTTAGTGACATAGCCAATTATATAAAAACCTCATTTCTGCTTTCTTCAACCAGACAGCCCAGCATTGTTACAGAATCATTATTTGTGCTGCTACCTGGCCCATGTCGTCATGGATCCATGGCCTCATCCCCCACCACAAAGTAAAAGTTTCAGTAGAGCACCCCAGATCATATATCCTGGTCTGCATGGCTTATTAGCCAAAGGTGTTTTCATAACTAAAGAAATGGGAGAAACTTCCCTACAGAACTACAGGCACCTTTGGGATAAAGGGTTTTCAGCAGAACCTTTTAATAAACTTCTCCAACATCAGATGCAAGGTGATGAGGTGCCGTGCCATAGATTCAAAGTTTCCCAGTTTGCCAGAAGTCCTACTTTCAGTTCCTATATCCTTTTCTGACATGGTGCACTTCACTTTGTGGAGGGATTTCAGAGCCACTGTCACTTGGATGTCTGTTGACTGTCATTTCCGAGACATCCGGCTTCGGAAGAAAAATTCTTCTCTGTTGACTTAATACCCACATGCAACTTCAAAAGGAGAAACATGAGCTAAAAATAATCCACTTCTTTTTGAACATGAGAAAAATAAGAAAAAAGGAACCACTTCTCCAGTGAGAAAAACATATTGGAGATTTCATACAAACAATCCTAGCACCACAGCAGCTGAGCTCTGCAGTCTGCAAGGTGGCCTGGGGAAAGGCATGGCCTCCTTCCAAAGGAAACTGGAGTTGAACAGCCTGGATGGAGTCAGGTCACATTGTGTGTGTGACCCAGGTCAGAGCCCAGGTCCCTGAACCACTGAGGGAAGTGGTACAAATGTTTATAGCTAAGGCTGCAGCAGGATGAGGGTGACTTTGCCAATAGTCCACTGCTGCTGTAACTGGGTCCTCCTGCTCCTCCCAGCCTGGCCAACACTCTTGCTGTTTTCCTGTGCCCTTCTGATACCAAGTGTGTCCTCAATAAACCATTTTAGAGGGCTGAACCTACAGGAAACAGCCCAGAAAAATAACCCTAACCCCACTAAAAATAGTTTGCTGCTGAAGTTAGCAGATACACTGTCACCCTAAAGGGTGAGGAGAGCCTCCATGGAGGAGGGGTGGGATATCATGGATGGGAATAGGGATGCAGGAAGGCAACCAGGAACAATGGGAAACTAGGATCTCTCCTTTGGCAGCAGCAGGGTTTGTGTCTGCTGGCCATGGAAGAACATCCCAAACTGCAATTGTAGAATATGATGTTTGCATTTCCACATAGAAATCGAGACACAAAGCAGGGACATTTTAAATACCCTGTTTGTATTTCTGCACCTGGCAGCAGCAGCTTGCATATGGCACTTATTCTCTGCTTTCAGATGAATGTTTTGTAAACACCCTGTTTGCTGTGTCCAGGGACGATGCAGTCAGAGGTGCAGCACACCCAGCTGGCAAGCATTTTAGTGAGCCTTTTGGATGCTTAGGAAGCTTTTCTTTCTCCATGACTTTTGCATGCCTGCCAATAGGCATGTTACAGCTCCAGCTGTTAGTTTCTCCTTCCAGGTCCTGTTGCCTGCATGTTGCTGACATTTATGGAATGGCTGGTGAGTGCTGGGAGGAAGAGGTGTTTCTTGCCTTGTGTTTGGCAGCACTAGTGATGCAAATTCACTGCTGAGCAGTCTGCATGGCTCTGAGATGTGTGAGAAAGTGTGATACACATGGATCCAAGAGATCACTTGCCTTCTAATGCTGAACCCTAAGACAGGAGCCTTAGTGTTCAAACTAACATGGCTATTCACTCCTGGGTTTAATATTGCATGATAAAAAAGGGAGCTGTGTTGTGGCTTTAATCAGAAGTTTAAAGTGTTTGAAAATTACATTACCAGGGAACACAGTGAAGACTTACTGGCAAAGATGCAGCTCGAATTTGAATGGAGTGAGCTGAGCTGATACCTCACATGGCACTCTTGCCTTACCTATCAGCTAGCTGATGAGTTCTTCTTCAGGGGTGCCCAGAGTCATTTAATCCTTGACAAGGCATGAAGCAGGTCAGATGCCTGTTTCATGCCTTGGTCCCATGGGTAAAGAGATGCTGTTTTCCCACCCCAATCCTGAGAAGTTGATCCCCCCTGAGCCCTGAAGTCACTTCACCTTTGTCTGGGTTGGAGACCATGTAGAGGTCAGGGGTGGCTTGCCAGCTTATGCAGCAGCAAAGCAGCCAGAATGGATCCAGGAATACTGCTCATTTCTTCCCTCAGCTCATCAGCACTCAGACTCATTCATCCCATATTGCCAGCAGTTAACCACGCACTTAGGGACAAGGATGGGTGCTTTCCCAGGAAGACCCCTGCAGTAGAATGGAGCATTTCACCAAAACCCTGCCAACATCAAGGCTAGTTTTCCTCCACCACAGAACAGTTTGTCCTCTGACAGTGTAATTTGTATTATCCTGTGGGGTCTAGTCCAAGTGCCAGGGTTTTTAGCGGATTTGTCAAAATTCTACCTGGGAATTTTGCCATTTCTTTTTTTTTTTACTATTGAGATTCCATCCAGAAATGTCATTCCAGTTCTGCTTGGTACTTCTGACTTACAGAAAGAAGTGGAAGGATACTTAACATAGTCATATAAACAATTGTCGTTAACTCTATAAACAACAGCAAATTAAGTCAAAGGAAACTTGAACTAACTTAACACACACTATGATTTCACTTAATGCACACTATGATTTCACCTCCTAAACTTTTTAGAAGGATCTGTAGATTCTTCTTTTCCACATCCCCTTCATTCTTGCTGTTGCTAAACTCTCCCTCTTTAACCTACTTGTGCCAAAGAAGCAGGATGTGTTATGAAGGTCTTGGACATGCCTGGACATGGAAGAAGCTGCTGGTTTCTTCCACTTGAACGGAATTGGCAGATAAATTCATACATAGAGATTCTGGGACTTGAGGAGCAATAACTGAACAGGAAAAGACACAAGCCCTTTACACAATTATATGGGCCAGTCTTTAATAAATAACAGCTGGATCATAGCACGTAAGTGGGGAGGTAGGCAAGCAGAAAATTTGTGACATGGAAGAAGTCTGTTATTAAAAGACTCAGAAAAACTAGAAAATATTTACTGAAAATGAAACTTTCAATCTCTTTCGCAGGACAGTATTTTGAGAGTGTTGAAACTGAGCCTGAAACAGGTATTGACTTGAATTCCATGATTTTGCCTGTATATCCATATACTTCCATTTATCAGTGGAATCTCTTCATCCTGTTTTTCTAATATACAGCTTCTAATACTAATAATATCTGTCACTTTTCTACTTCATCTAAGCATTTTGTCCAGGTTCCATTGTAAACTGAGAGATAGCATGTAAAGATAGACTCAATAGCTGATCTTAATTAAGCAGGAGTTTAGAGATTTTTGATGTCTGTAACCTTGAGTATTATCTGCAATAACAAAGCTGAAATCACTTCCGTACTTGTATTTTGTATATAAACAAGTTTCTTAAGCTGCATGTCATTTCCTCTCAGCAATGTCTGACTTGGTAGCTTAGAAGGCAGAGTCACAGAGTGATTGCAGTCCATTGGTGTTATATTATCCATCAATGAACAAGAGGTGTGACAGAATCTAATGCCCAAGAACTCTGAGGTTTGCAGGAACTAAACTGGAATATGAATGTTGGAAATAATGGCACCCTTGTTTCATATGTGGCAATATATTAGGGTCATACTCTGAATTTGGATGTGGCCTGAGCAATGGGCATGACAGGAAGCACTGTGGTTGTGATACACAGTTAATTCACTGTTTCCTCTTTACCATTCTGCCCCTATGAGATTCAGAGTGTCACTGTCCCATCCCAGCACACCAAACCTTTGAGGTCACTGAAATGCAGGCAGGCTCCCACCTCTCCTTCTGAAGGGGCATGGCCAGTAAAATGTTGCACTTCTCTCTCCTCCCATGCACAGTCTTTTATGGTAAAGGACCCGTGTGATTCTTATTCTCTTATAAAGGATATGAATAAGCTGCCGCATCTCTGGTTGTTAGCTAAGGTGATGGCTTCTTAGACTAAAGAAAATTTACTGTAGATTTTTGGTTGTGTAGAGCAGAAGACAAATCCACAGAAGATGATTTCTGATGGGTGGCTGGTCATTCCATTTCTTTAAAACTGCTTGAACAGTTGACTTGCTTACATCCATTGCCATATTTTTAATACATTACATGTAAATGTTATATGAACTTGACTGCAATGCTTTGAACTAAACATTAGGAAGAGATAGGGGACTTTGCCATGTAAAGTATCTCCTAACTTTTTTGGAATTCCTTTGGATGTGGACTGGAAAAAGCTGACAGCTTTTGTAATTTGACTTGAAAGCCCTAAGATATTTATCCAACACACTACTGATGCATGAAGCAAAAGACACTGCCTTGAGAAGGCTGAGTTCTCTGTCCAAAAAAAGACCTGAGCAAGGAGAGTGAGGAAGCACTCTAGGAAACAGTCTGCCATCCTGCTCTCGTATATCATGGTCATAATTTGAAAATTATGCAGTCAAATACTGGCAGTCATTTTATGTAGAGGTCTACACTGATCCTTAAATAGCTGCCAGTAAACCATGAGTACCAAACATCAACTACCTTCATTACTTATCTTCTTTATCTGGAGACCAACATAATTTGTGCAATCAACCTTTTCTTTACTTTGATGAATAAAATAAAATGGTGATACCCACCTTTTGGATGTGGCCTGTGGGTGCAGGTCTGTTCCAAGCAAACCTGCACCCACAAATGTTTCACTTATCAGAAGGATGTCTTTGAACAATGTCATGAAGAGGGAAATCTTTAGATGCCATAGCAGACAAGAGTGTAATTTATCAGCTTTGTAATAAAATTGACAATTAAATGTCTTAGTGACGTTCTAGGACATGAAGCCACACAGCAGAGGACAATTGCCAAACATAAGAAGCCAAAAGAATTGAATACTTACTCTATGTCTAAAAGATGAAAAGTATTTATTTAGTTTAAACTCAAGTAAAAAAATAGTATATTCAATATCTCAAACCACTCCTTTAAAGATGCTGACTAGTGAGGGTGCTGTCATTGTGCATTCGTGGAAATGCTAAGGTTGGTTTTCTACATCTCTTTTACTCCTGCATACCAAAAACTATTCTTATTCTGAATACCAGTTCCAGTAATAAAACACCAGTTAACACATTAAACTCCCTTGGAACATAATTCCAAAATGTTTCTTGACTCAAAAAAGGATATTTTATTTTAATAAATATTGCAAGTATTACATTCACAATTGATTTAATTTATATGAAAAAATTACTTTGAACATATGATTCTTGTCATTAACAGAGAACCACTTGTGATCTCAAGAATGCAGAGTCAGGACAAAGCACAGATATGAAATTACTAAATAATATGTCACTTTCCAGCAGTGTCTTCCTCTAGCTCACCACTATGTTCCTGCATGTGGATTGCTGAATATCTAGCTGAGGTATTCAAATGAATTCATGTTACCTCACCCAAGAGAAGTTGAACTGTAAAACCTTTGCAACTTTAATTGTTAATTAAATCCAAGTGATCTGTGTGAAGTGTGTCAGGGAGGGAAGGGCTCTGCTGTAGAGCAGAGGAAGAGGCTTCTGGGCTGCAGTTTCTCCAGCTGTCACTGCTGAGGATGGCACATGAGCCAAGCTTGCATGTGCAGTCATGAACATGGGCAGGGAATAGGTTTCAGATATTAAATTAAATTACTTTTTCATGCTCACAATGTTCTCAAGGAATTGGACTCACGCGACTTCATTGGAAATAATTATCCAGTGACCTCCAGCTAATTAAAAAACACAAGGAAGGCTCATCAGGATGTTGCTTCACTACAGTTTTGTAAGACTTGATCACAGTCTTTTCTCTCCAAAATGCCTTAGGATGTTACTTCACATGCTAAAGACATGCTAAATTGTTCCCAGATTTAAGAGAAGTCCTTCAGGTGTATGTGAACAGAAGGAAGTGCTGTGGGTTGCCATGGAGTTTGGGGAATGAAGTAATAGGCAGCTGTGTAATTCAGAGTGACTGATTTTTCCCTAGATCATGCATTCACAAGACACACAGGGCTTGTCAGTGCATCTCCTCTGCCCTTACTGTAAACACTTCATCATAAACCCATTTTGATTTCCAGGTTTTTCATGAACTTGTTGCAGTGGAAGACACTTCATCCAGTGCGCCATGCACTCTCTCAGTAGCCAGCTGTGGGGTACACCAAGGGAGACTTACACGTCTTTCACACCTGTTGGACCCCAAGTCACATGTGTGTGCTCAAAACCAAAACCCTCAGCATCAACATGCACACAATTAAGGCACATCATTAGCTCCCTCCCAGCCTCTGCCTACTGTCCACAGGCCAAAACTTGTCCTCTTTTTTTTCCAGTGGTGACTATGATATTATTTATTTTCCCTGAGAGATTTCGGTTAGCCTTACCTGTATCTTAGTGACAGTTTCCTCAACCCCACATATGGCAACTATATTTCCCTATAGACATTATATAATACATCTGTAGCTAAACTATAAAAAATAATCTCATATTGCATTTGATTCTAAAGTCATCTGCTTCTCTTTCAAACCTCAAAAAATTATTTTTACCGGCATGAATATTTTGATATCTAATAAGAGTTTCTTTTATCTATGCAATTTAGCAAATAGATACTGTAACATTAAAAAATAGTTAGGAGATTCAGTTTAATTAATAGTACAAATGACAAAAGGCCACGGGGAATAAAACTTTACAATTTTTTTTCATAATTTACATTCCTTGAAGTGGTTGCTGATCTTTGGAGTTGCACTGCAAAATATAGAGCTAGAATTGTCCAAGGTGACACAGGATTATCCTTTCAAAAACTGTAATTCTCAATGCACCTACACTATAGGGAATTTGTCTTTACAGTATCCAAATTTTATTTTGTCAGAACTGGGATGCTGTGCAAAATGGATCATTAGTTCATTTCTCTAATATCTGTGTCATACAGTCTCGCCTTATTCTGCATGAGAACACAAATAATTGTGAAGCAATTAAAAAGGCAACAAAATAGACAGAAGTATTATCATTCTATTCACAGTAGATGGAAAAAGAATAAAGGAAGTAATTGTTTTTGTTGTCCAGGTATTATTAATGTTAGTTGAAGACATCTGGTGAAAGGAAAGCAGGAACATTTAAAACATTGATTTCTTTTTAATCTGAAAACACTCATTCTTTTCACCTGCCAACATTCTTCAAGAGACAGGTGTATCTTCCCTTATATTCCAGGAAAATGCAAAGGTGATGAAAAAAATATTTGTTTAAAAAAGAGTTCATCCCAATACATCTGAAACCAACTTCTAAGATAATATCTAGCAATTATTTCCATGGTTTATTTCTTCTGAAAAGAGGTATTGTATATAGTTTGTTCTCAAGTACTGCAAAGAAAGGACTTTTTGTCTCCTTTGATGATTATTTGAGAACATATTCCCTTGTCATTGTAAGATAAAATTAAGAAAAGTATGGTTGACATGAAAGATTGTTCATCTTATGTGAAGTGAGAAAGAATCTGGTCTGAGTTTTCTTTGCTCTTAATAGAGATTTCACTGATGAAAGAGTGAAAAAATTCTTCTGTTGTAATGCGGTCTCAAACATGGGTTCAATCTGAATAAAAATCACAGTTGGGCAGAAAATGCCCAATGAAAATGAAATAAGTTGCTGCCCACTTGAGATATTTCATAATATGGAATATGAGTTAATAATGAATATGTGCTAAAATAATCATACAAGGCTCTTAAATAGTTAACAGAGAATTTTTCATTATTTCTCAAACATAATATGCTTAGCAACTCCTTGTTTTTCTTTCTTCCAACAAAGTTTCCCTTTCCCTTAAAAATATATACTAGTAAAAACCACCCAAAATTTCCCATATTATGTTTTAGCTTTTTCAAACTCCTACACCACTTATTACTTCATATATTCAGAAACTATTTCCTGCTCAAAGCTGACAAATAAATGGAAAGGGCTTATTTAAAAAAAACCATTTAAACCACATTAAATTCAGAAGGTGTTGAGCAGCAAGAGCACTGAAAATATTAAGTATAGTTTTTATCCTGAACTTGGCAAGTTTTGATTTCTGGTTTTACACATTTTTTTAATACTATTACATTAAGGAATGAGATCAAATCAAGTATATATTGCTTGTAACATATATTTTGAATTTAACAGGAATTTTTTTTCTTTGAAACACAGCATATAAAAGAGCAGTAATGCTCAGCTAAGTGCTCAGAAACAGAAATATGTATTAGAAATATGTAGTTTCTAGCCTTACACTGGAGCCACCGCTGAGCTACACATCCTTCCATGCTCTTTGCTCATGAACCTACCTCATATACAGAGCAACACAGCCAACATAAAGAGAGGCATAAAGATAAGTAATCGTGGTGAAAGAATAAAGTTTAGAGCTCTGATGTTTCTCTCTCACAGTCTGTTTTTCCTATGCTTGGATGAGGACAATGTCCATACTATCAAAGTATTACACTACAGATGAATAATCACTCTCAGGCACACATGAAAAATTGAAACACAGTTCTAATGCAAAGAAAATTAAAGCGGCAATCTTTGATGAAAACTACCTTGTAACCTCCTGCAATAATCACATCCATCAGAGTAGGGAAAGACCAACACTCCAAGCAGCACTTGTGATTTCATCTGTCACAGCTAATAAGAAAATTTCAGCACAATCTGTCATTGTGCCTAAAGGCAGATGGCGAGAACAAGAGGGACAACTTCAGCAGCTGCTTATACACCTTGCTTGTCCTATCCTAAACATTTCTTGAGAAAATTAGTACGATTTCTGGATGCACAGTTGACCTTGGAGGGGAGATAATTTACAGGAGAAGGGAAGGATATTCTTTCACTGAACTAGCAGAGCCTGAAGGAGGAAGAACCTGAAGGGAGGTCTTTGTACCTGCAGACAAACTGCTTTAGAGGACTGAAGTATTTTGCTGCAGTCATGTCCTTTATTGGTACTAAGATCTCAGCACAATAGGCTTGAGGTTCAGTTGTACTTTTATCTGTGTAAAGACAGGGATAGACTTTGTTGGTAGTGTAGTTCCCATTACTCTCAAGAGGTATTTGGGGAACATAATTCACTGAAACTTCCTGAAATAACTCCTTTAAAACAGAGTGAATCAACCCTTAGAGAGTTTCCTCTGTTTGTCCACTGACCATAAAAAAGTTTTATAACAGTGACATAAGTCTTTTCACAAGAGACATTCCACATTTTTGTGCAGCTGTACAAGTAATTCTTTATTTTTCCTTTTAGTAAAATAGATAGTGCCAAAATCAGCTGGCTGTCATGTTAACCACCAACTCATTAGCACAGGGAATTGGAAACACAGACAAGAGTGTGTTCTGCTCACAAGCAATTTATAGGTTTATATGTATATCTGATCAATTATAAATTACAGTGTTGGTACAAGAAGGATAACGAAAAAAGAAAAAGAAATTCCTATTTGCTATTACACAAAGAATAATGTGGAAAGTGCAATAGGATTTTCGTTGTCCTATAGCATCTTGTCCCCATGGCAATGAAAGAAACATATCTAGTTAATTTTTCTGTAGAATTTTTAGGAAAATATTCTTCAATGTAGTCACTGATACCATACTTTAATTGTGGAATTAAGTAGAATGCACCAATATATCTCAGTGCCTCCCAGCATGCATTTCAGGAAAGGAGCGTTTAACTTAAACTGTATTGTTGAAATATCCTTTTGTCTCAGTAATCCATATGAATTTTCTTGAAGCTGATTCTTTTGTAAGAGTATTTAAGTGATGCATGACTCAGGTGTTGACAACTTATTTAGCATAGTGAGTCAATTAGAAGTATCTGCCTGAGGCTCTGTTCTGGAGTAAAAACTGTGGGGAAGAATTTGCCTTTTGCTGAAGCAGTCACGTACCCACTTCCACACTCTGCAGAACTAATCTGGGGGGGACTGAACAAGTGTCAGGAGACACAGGTCTGTGGGAATGAGGAAACTCCAGTGGCACAGGGGAATATTCTGAAAATCACACATGCTTTAACGAAGGCCTGGGCATTGATTCTTCCCAAGAAGTAGCTAAGGCAAATACTTCAGGGAATTTCCTTGAGAGGAAATATTCATTGTGTTTCTCCTTGAGTCTGGGGCACATGTACATTCATAAGCAGCTATCACTGGTATCAGTTCAGGAGAGGCAGCACTACATGTGTGTCATGTAGGCAGATGCTCTGCATTCACTGGAAGCCTTCTGGGAACACTACCCAGGTCAACAAAAACTGTCACTCGCTGCTCCTGGAAAGTACGGTGTGCCTTGTGCCCTCCTGTGCCTGAGCTTGTGTGCCCTCCCTGCTCCAGACTGACCCATTTTACTGGAGCTGTCAGCCAGGGTGCCTGGCTGTGCCCAGAGGCTCAGTGTGGCACCTGGCCCTGGGGGAGGGCTGAGCACTGAACCCCACAGTCAGCCACCTGCCACCCTGTCCCTGCCAGCTGAGTAACCCCAGTGACAACTCTGCGGACCGTCACAGGAAACGTTTGCCCCACAAGCCATGGTCGCTGCCAAAGCTGGTAACTAACTGAAGCCAGGAAAAGGCTCCTTCCTTCCTTTTCCCTGTGCTGTGCCAGGGCCCAGGCTCCTCAGTCCTGGGTTGTTTATTTTCTTTTTAACAGCAAAAGCTCTGTGAGAAAAGACAAAACCGAAAGAGGAATCCAGTAAACCCTCAACAGAGATTTGCCTTGCCTCCATTTCCCTGTTATCAATACCAGCTAAAATTTGGCTTATTTCTGTCTTTTCCCACACTTCTATACTATTTGTCCAAAAGGATTATTGACCACAGAGGCTTCCTGAATCTTTCTGCATCATCTGTTTTTTATGTCTTCAAGCATAGTTTGAAAATATTTGTACAATGAAGATCCATTTATTCAAAGTAATTGTTTGCAAACAATTTTATCACTTTTCTTCCTTTTTGCTACTTTATTTTATATATTCTGCCCAATCCTTATTAATTTTTTTCTCTTGCATAACAGTCCTGAATTTTAACTCTGGATTTTTTAAACTCAACTCATCTTTAATTTTTGACTGTAAACAGAGACACAGACATTAGAATGTTGAAGGCTTCCAAATATAGTAGATAGTATCTCAGAACAACAATCCAAGGCCAAAGTTAACAATAACATGACAGAACAAAAGTGTGAGTGGAACATAATTATTGATGTGTACACATTGTGAGCTGATGTGAGAAAAAAGAAAGGCATGGCCAGTCAGCCATAAGCATTATGGTGTGACAGAATAAAAACAAACAAGTCACTTCAAAAGAAAATAAATGTATCTGGATCAAAATTTTGTGCAGTTGAGTATCTGGCTGAGATCCCTGTGTAGATTCTGATCATATTGGAAATTTTTTAGAGAAATAAAAGCTATGAAAGTCATCTTTGGGAATGAAATTGATTTCCCTTAGTGTTGGATCTCTCATTTTGAAAGATTATCATACAGAGAATGTGATTCATCTCATCCTAAAGTAAACACTTAAAATACATTAAAAGAGCTTTATACAAAGATTCTGTTTCTTTGCTTTAACAAAAGCAAAAGCATATCCAAAGGGGACAGCATGGGTTTACATTAGTGTTTCACCAGAAAGGCTCACCCCATCTTCCTAACTAAAAGAGATACAAGGTCCAGACGAACCTTGGTATTATAGTCAATGTGGTGATTACCAGTAATCAGTGCCCCCATCATGGAGTATTTCTATTTTGGCCTCGATTTGGCCAAGTGACTACAAAATGTGAAATGTCATTGATTGACTAAGTCATAGCATCTTGACTTTCATTGGGCAAAATCAATGAGTTGATCAGAAGTTAGCTGGAGTAAAATGTCCAGGTACTTGAACGAGAGGGGATCTGAATTTTCTGAGGGTCCAAAGGTGAAACTGGATGCCCCAAAGGCAAAAACTTTGAAAAGTACTTCAACATATCAGAATGCTAGTAATTAAAAAGTAAAATTAAAAAGCAGGGGTGTTATATGTAAAGTGAGAAACCTGGCTAAATCTAGGACAAATCTTTCATAAATGTAACAGCTTCATAAATTTGTCTAGGTTAGGAGCACAGTCATCCATTTTCCTAACTTCAATCAATGAAGAAAAAGAGATGCCTTCAGACACAAGCTGAGATATTAGTGCTGTGAATCGCTTTCTGTCTACCTTTCTTCATTGACTAAATGGGAAGCAGAGGACAATTTTACATCTGGCTTAGCATTTCATTTAGAGGCCAGTGCTCTGGTAAGAGTTAGACTGCATGGTAAGAAGCTGGTGTTCATGCAAAGAGAAAGGGACCCCAATAATGCCCCAACACAGCATCACAGGAGCACATCTGGCCTCCCAAAGGCTGGCATGTGCTTACTGGGAGTATGTGTCCAGCCCAGATGTAAGAAAGATCCCTCTTCTTAACACCATAGTCAATAGATCATGATGGCTTCAGCCCTTTGCCTCTGCTATGGCTCAATCCTTAACCTGCACAAAAGGAGATACCTGAAGAAGTGAGCCATTGTTGAACAGTGGAGGTGATTAAGCAATTTGTACAACTTCAGGGATGCCCCAGGATTAGGCAGAAAGAGAACAAGATTGCAAAATAACCAGAGTCACTTAGGTAATGTAAGTCAGGTTTAGCATATGAATATGAATGGAGTGATTGTCCTTATTTAGAGTATTAATCTACTTTCAATAACAGCCAAATCTTTCTGCTTTCTTTATGCATTTAGTCAGTTGTTTTTTTTTTGCTTGGTTTCTGGTGTTTGTTTCTGTGATAAAGGTGAAAATCATTTAATTTATGTAACTCACAGTGCTAGTTTGACAAGCCATAAGGAAATGGAATGAAGCTCCATCAGGGCAAATTCAGATTGGACATTAGGAAAAGGATTTTCACTGAGATAGTTGTTGGCCACTGAAACAGGTTGCCCAGGAAAGTGGTCATGGCACCAAGGCTGCCAGAGTTCTGGAAAGTAATTGTGAAGCCACTGGGTTTTGCCTTCAGATCAATAAATAATTGCTAAACCCAAACTCATTCTTTAACCAAAATAATTTATATTTTTCCAAAAGAAGAATTTATTTTTCTTTCAAAATCAATCAGTTCTACTTGAAAGATACCGCACGTGAAGCTCAAATTGAAATAATGCTCATGATGTCTCAGTTATTTGACTTTTAGTCAACTCTGGTCCAATGAATGAAATAATTTACTTTAACTCAGAGGTGATTAAATGGACAGAAAAAGTATTTGCTGTTAATAGAGGAGTAATAACTCCAGTATGAAAAAAGAATTTTTACAATTTATCCTACAGCTCTGTTTGACAAAATGTTTTCCTTCTTTCTGTTACATACCTAGCTTACTTTCTTCATTTTTCCTGGAACGCTATGGAAGCATTCCACCAGGTCTGCTGAAAAAAGTCTTTATGCAAGTGCATGTTCTTTTCTGGGTTTTTACTTTCTCTTACTTCCCTGAAGGTTGTTCTGTACCTTCCTTCACTGATTAACTGTTTTGCAATCGTTTTTTCAAAGAAGTGAGTCCCTTATGTTCCATCATCTTCCATCATGTGTCATCACCTGTTCTCTGCCAGGTGGTTTGGGGACAAGAGTGTAACTGAGAAGTGCTTGATGAAGCCTCAGGACACTTGCATTACATTTCCTTATCTGCAGGTGTTTTCTGCTGGATGATACTTGAATTCCTTTTGAAGCCGTTGAAACCAAACAACATGAAAAATTTTAAGGCATTGAAGGGTGGGAAAGGTGGGAGGAATGAGATGCCTGATTTGTGTCATATATGTGACAACTGAGTCCAGGGGATCCAATCAGGATGGAAATCCTGCATGCTTCCATGACATCCAAATGCAGATACTGCTAGAGAAATCACATTTCAGGGAAGGCACTAAAGCTGCTCTTTCAACACTAATCCAAACTATATTAATCTCCTTTCAAGTCCTAGCAAGCATTATTTCCTGCTGCATGATGTAACACACCCTGGCGCGTTTGTTCTTTTGCTGGGTGCAGAAAGGCCCTCCAGGTCTTTGCTATTTGCTCCATGCCAGTTGAACCAAGAATGCCTGACACAGCAAATGAGAAAGGGTTTGTGGCACCTGAGAACTGAAACAAAATTAAATCTGTGCAATCTGCTTGATGGAAATATCAAATGATTCAAAGTGAGGAAGTAGACTAGTCAGTGGGATCATGCTAGACAAGTACTACACCCACACAATAAATCTGGGATACTCCCAAGGCAAAACCCCAACAGTTGCTTGTGATGATCTCCAGTATGAAAAATAATGAAAATACTGCCGAGCATGTGGAGCAGACCCACTTTCTCAGACCTGCACAGAAAAATTGTTTGAATTTGGATGTGTTTTAGCTATTTAAGTGACTTTGAAATGTAGTCTCAGGTACTCCAGAAGTGTAACAATTTTTTAATTTTTTGTGTTGTAAGTTGTGGAAATTACCTCAATGACTCTACCCATGAAGGCACGTCTCTGGCATGGTCAATACCACCAACTGGTGTGTTTGCCCTTTGCTCTCTTTTCATTGTAAGGGGAAGGAATGACGACAACACAACATCCAAAGTTTCTTGGTTAATCTCACACATGGGGTTACATGGCTTTCCTTGGCATTACTTGTGTTGAGTAGCACCAGAAATCTTCTGCAGAAAGATACATTATTTAGAACTGAACACCAAGTCCCCGTAAATCTCTCTTTTTGAGAACACAGGATCTGATAAACCATCTAGCTCATCGAAAATATTTACTGTTTATCCAAAAATAACTCATCCTTCATTGTCTGAAACTTCAAACAGGAAGAGTTCAGCCTGACTCTGAAAACAGTTCTGAGAGGAAAAACAGGCAGGCTTGGAAAGCTTTTATTTCTCCACATCTGCCTAGTAGTCTGCTGCTTTCTTAGCAAAAGGTCCAGTATAGATCACAATCTAAAAACTCAGTAACGAAGAACTGTAAGTGTGAAAATTTGAAGATACAATGTCATGCCGTTCAATGAGACTTTTAGGAAAGCCAGGGCACTTAAGCATCTTCCATACATCTAAGCAAAGTGGTCTGGGAGCAATTCCTGGCTCTCAGTTTCAGTTTCCTCTAGGAATCAAATGAAGCACAAACTATATTGCCATAGGAAGGAAACTGAGCAGTGAAGGACCTGCTCTGCATTTCCCATATGAGTGGGATGCATTGAGCTGCCCCACAGCCCAGAGCAGCCTTAGACAGTCATCCACCCTTCTCTGCCCCTGCCCAACTCTTGCCTTCCCTTCCCTGCTCCCTGCAGGCCCTCTTCTTGGTGGTCCTTGTCCCTGTTTTTGCTTTCTCCAGCCAAATTTGGGGAAAAGAAGTATAGCATGGATTGGTTCTGACTCCTGCAGGCTTGAGCTCTGCTCATGGGCTCCCACGGTTATACCTGCCAGCTCACAGTGTGTTACGTCTCCCTGGAGCATAAACTCTTTGGAGGAGGAATTGACTCATCCCAAACTAGAGTTATGAAGGCTGCTCTTCCCTGGTCCACAAGAAAGAGCATGTCTGTGCCAAAACA
Source organism: Hylia prasina (assembly GCA_013397195.1). Taxonomy (NCBI): domain Eukaryota; kingdom Metazoa; phylum Chordata; class Aves; order Passeriformes; family Sylviidae; genus Hylia; species Hylia prasina. The sequence goes on from VYXD01016269.1 coordinate 31,236, forward strand.
GAAAGCAGTTTACCTTGAATTATATGTCCCCTAAAGCCTACCTCTGCTTCAGCCCTTGCATTTCGGAAGCAAGGGTCCCTTTTGGTCATTCTCATGGCAAGTCACTAATGGTACAGTAACCACCCTATCATACAGCCTTGCAACCTCTGTCTTGGCTGTGCAGACACAGTGTGTTGTTTAGTCATCTAACACAGAGGAAGTGTCTAATTATGTCATTGGGATATTTTAAGAAATAGGTATTTTGCATGTGCACTATTTTCAGTAACAAATTTCACTGCTAGAAATAATACTGAAACTTGTTTTTGTTATATTATCTCATCAAAATTTAGTCTATCCACTCTGAGCCTAAACACATCTGTGCCACCTACACATCTGTGGGAGCTGTAAAGTGTGTTGGGGGATGGTGGTGTTGGAATTACAGCCCCATAATCTTGTAGCCAAATCTGAGATGAAGGGTGATTTAATCCGCCCATGCATTTCAGCACTGGATCAAAGCTGTGGGTCTCACATATTTGTAAAGGTTGACTTGACATTTCTTGCTCCTTTGAGTTTTGCTTTCATGTATCCTCCCTTGTAAAGATAACAGCACTGGTGGATTTTACTGGTAGCAGGAACCTTCCCGCTTTCCCTGTTGCCACAGTTTGTTCTCATCCTGTACCCCAAGGGTTACATTCCATACATTCATTAGATCTCTACCCTGTTATAAAGCAGGCTATTTTTTCAGTCCTTTGCTTCCCAAAAGTGTGTTTTCAGGCTGCATTTCTTGCCCTCTGGCTGTTTATGAACACATTTTCTAAAATCTGGCATCACAAAATCAGCACAGTAATCTGAGCGAGTAGTACTCTGTAGTAAGATACATCAAAGAAAAGAAATGAATTCCTAGTTTCACACAGTCCTCTGACTTTGTCTAACACTAGTAGCTATTACTTTATTCCTGAGTGGTTCCATTATAACAGGATGGTTGGGCTTCTTTGTGATTCAGTACTGGCAGTTGGTGTTGATGCATATTGAACTTGTAAATCTCTGACTTCCAGTAAACACAGAGAAGATGGTAAATTGCAGATAGCTAATCACTGAAGCAATACTTATGATGTCCCTGACTCCTGCTTATTTTCCTGTAATTTTGGGGGGATTTCTTAAATTTGTGTTCCTGTGGCTTGTCTTTCCTTATTAGATGAAATCTCTCTTAACTGAGATTAAAGTAAACTTACTATAACAACTTAAAACAACACATGTCTATAAAAAATAAGGCTATAAAGTGTAGAGGAAGACGTTAATGGTAATTCTAGAAGCATAATGACCTGATTCTGTCTGACCTGAATACGGTGTCTAGTTCTGGTCACACAGTCTTACAGAGCAGATAGCAAGAAAAATGTCTGCCAAAACTGTCAGGAGAATTTAAAAACATTGCTCAAATCAAAGGGCAAGAAATTGTAACATCAGTTTTAAAGTTAAAACAAGTAAGAGCTCTGCTAAAGATACATAAGCAAGCAACTTACAGAAAAGTAGGTCCTCTTATTTATTGTTTCTTGTTATAAAAACACACTCAGTGAACAAGGCAAATAGTTTAAAAATAGATCATAGGGGAGTAGCCTTCCATAATGAGCACAAAAAATCTGTTGCATTTACTGTATTATTTTAAATCTGAGATTCAGATGAGAATATGGATATTAAGAATGCCTGTATCTATGCAAGAAAGAAATAAAGAAAAACAATGAAAAATTCAGCAATGCTTGAATTGTCACAGGACAGTATCTTGTTTACTCCTCATTTCCGTTATGGATAGAGAAGCATAAGATCATCTGAGATGGCCTGACTTGGATAAATGGGTATTGCTGACATTCTGCAATTCTAATGATTAGATTCAAGGAGAAATGTCACAGTTTAAACAATATAATGCAAGACACTCTTTGGAGCGCCATGAAAATTCTAATGCAGAGAGCTATGAATAGAGCAAGAGGAATCATAACAATTAAAATTTCCGGTGTTTATTTAAGACTGCATGCACAGCACTGGATTGTTTAAGCCTGAAATTTCAACAAGCATTTTCCTGCTGGAGCCGATGCTTGTGCAGCCTCATAGAGGGAGAAGGAGCCCACATCCGATATTTATTTTGTGCATCAAGTGACTCAGTTTCAGAGAGTGTAACTCATACCCCTAAGTCTCATGAACATAGCACAGAAAATTCCCGAATGCAAAGTTCTGAGCTGCATGTTTCCTCCTTGGCACTCAGCAGAAAACTGCCAAAGGTCTTTTGCTGCCCTTCTTATGAAATGCTTGAATGGCACCAGATCCAGGTGGTCTTCCAAAACATGTGTTTGTAGTATCTTCTCTGAATTACTATTAAATTTGAGACGGCTTATATGAGAGCAATGATTTTCCCAATCAATTTGCAAAGCAGCTGTTATCTGGGCAATTATACCCTGAACCAAACCAAGTGAAATCTGTGTTAAGATTTCTGTTTTGTTTGAATCTCGGTTCATATCCTAACAGGGTCTTATTGTTTATTTCTTTCTTAATTTTTCTCACACTACAGATACTAATACTAATTATATAAATACAGTAATTGAAAATAAACTGATGCCATCACTTGCTTTATATTTCCTACTACATCCTCATTCTCCTGTTACAGATCTCTATCTCCTTGTTGCAACACCATCCACTGTTTTCTACCACTGTAGATAGATCTGAGTGCATTTTATTTCCTGCACCATAATTTTCAACAGAATTTTATACAGGACATTTCTGCGGTGCTTTTGTGAGTGTCATTCTATTTTTGTTTCTCTTAATCTGAAATTGACCTCAGTTGGAAATATGCTCTCATATACAAGATAATTGGTGTACCAATGACCCTATTGGAGCTTCTTTCCCTGTGTTTTGGTGCAGAATATCCACATTGGAACTACAAAAATCTACCCAAAGCATTTTCTCAAAAAATGGTGTGCTAAATTATTAGTATTACAGACCCAAACTTTCCACAAAGAAGAGTCCTTGGGTGTCTCCTGGAAACTGCAGCTGGATAGCTCAGCCATCAGCTAACTCTCTGATATAGGCTTCTTTGAGGCATAAACCAACCTTGTGTTTAGGCCCTGTCAGAATAATGAAAATGGCTTTCCTTTATGGTTTTTCCCTGCAGGGTCTAATCTAGTCAACTGAGACCAACAGAACAGAATATGTAGCTAGGAGGGGAACAAGCATTTTACCAAGCTCAGTTGTTCCAGCTGCCTGGCCACATCCTGGCTGCCCCTTGCTGAAACTGCACTCTGGGGCAATGCAGAGACCACTCTAATGGTCCTGGCTTACCTGTACTGCATTCTCCCTTAGGAGACCTCAAATGTGATGTTTTATCCTGGGCATCCTTGCAGCTTTCATGACCAAGTTTTTTCTGGCATTTGTCTCACCCTGTCTTCTCTGCACCACTGATGCCTTTTGACCCCATCATGCAGCTCTGCACAATTTATTTGCCATCATATCACCTATGTACTGTAGCAAAATAGCACATAATTTGGACCAGGGCTGTGATTTATATGCAAAATTCACCTGATTCACCTGAAAACAACCTGAAACCATTAATTTAATCATAGAACCATAGAATCATAGATAAACAGATAGTAGGACAGACACTGTGAACTCCAGACCCTTCAGACATGGCTGATTCCCAGCAGAATTTCACAGGTTCTTAGGGTGACAAACTCTGAGGAAGGCTACTTTTTTTTTTTTTTTTTTAATCCTTTAAAGAATATACTGAGACAACAAAAATCATGTAGAAATAAAAATAATTTTTCCTTACATACCTCCTACTGTGGTAATCCCTATAATATGAGATTACAGAGTGCTGTAATAATGTTGTTTGGACTAAGAAAGCAACACTTGGCCCTGGAAATGATCCATCTTCCTCTTACAAGAAGAGTAGAACAGGATCATGTAAGAGCATGTAAGGTCCAGCAGAGACTACACAGTATGGATGTGACTATTCTGAGGACACTCCTCCATCAGGCTCTTCCTGCCCAGTGGTAGGACCCTGGTGTAGTCCAGCAAAATGTCAAGACACATGGATGGCCCACTTCAATACACAGAAAAGATGTATCAATCCTGTATAACTGTGGCAGCAGGAAATTTGTTATATGACATTTAAATAAGAAACTGAAAGCTGCTTGTCTGCTGCCTGGTAAGAGTTTCCTCAGAGGAAAATGTTCTTTCATCCGTTTTCTGTGAGTAAAGGGGCAGGGGCAGAGCCCACTCTCTGTAGCACAGCACAGGGGAGCCAGGTGAAGGGAGAGCCAGAGGTAGTCCTGAACAGCACTGACTGGAAATTCAAACTGCAGTATGTAATCAAAAGGCTGTGACTAAAATGGATGTACCAACCACATCCCCTGTGTTAAGCAGGAAGGAGGAGGATCACAAGCAGAAGGAAGTCTCTGTGGGCTTTGTACCCTCTGCATCATCTTAGGGAGAATTACCAAGGTTTTTCTTGAAAATGTTTTTCATCAGAAGCAGCAGAACCATCAAACCCCAAAACTGGTGTGGACTCACAGTATGTGCAGACACTCCACCTTGTGCAAAAACCCCCAAAACATAATTGACAGAAGGTCTTGATCCTATGTCCCAAATAAGCTTTCTGGTTAGTGGGCCATCAGTATTTCCATAAAGTACTGTTTAATTGTGTAAGTGTAAAGAGAAAACATCTCCAACAGACAGATGAACACAGACTCACCACAACATAAGTGAATGTGCAATTCTTTGACTTAGACTGAAGGCTGAGGTCTATCTCCTTGCTTAGATCAATCTGAGTAAATACTGAAACAGTAAGTCCTCCTCTCCAGACTCAGTAAGAATCCATGAAGGGCTGCCTTGTTCCCAGGCAGTTAGAACGTGTCTGCGTATGTGTGATTTTCCAGCGAGTGGGGTTAGATTAAGGAATTGCACTGTGCCTAGGCCAAGAGTGCACTCTTTGAAGTGTATTGCATTGAATTCTGGGAGTAAAAAATTAGTATCCCTGATAGTGACTATGTCTAGAAGCTTCCTGAACATTGTTATTTCTTAACTTTTTACTCAGAGATCTGCATTTCAATAGAATTTCTATTCATCAGTGTTAGGGTTTTTTATGTCTTCACATAAGGTAAGAATTCACCATAGTTATCTGTGGCTTTCTCACTCACCATTATAATTTTTAATTCTGCGCAGAATCTCTAAGAAGCAAAGCTGTCACTGCCATCTAGTGTCTTCAGAGTCGGTTTCTGGAGATCATGCTGAGGAAAAAAACACCTTCTTGTAACTTTGAATTCCTTCTCAAGTTTCTCAGATACTAGTAGATCTCATGTAGTTCATGGAAACTCTTACAGTATTGCCTAGTATCTCACTTTGGAAAGCTTAAATGATGTTTGCTTACTTTTTTTCTCACCTAGAATATATACTTGCATCCTCTAAGTCCTGCTTGCTCAGGATCATGTAACCAGCACAGAAAACTCCCTGAGGAGAATCTGACAGATCCTTTTCTTGCCTTATTCTTTCTCCCCCTTCAAATGGTCATTCCTAGCAGAGATCAACATGGATATAAAAGACGCATTAATCAATAACTGTTCACATACTAGTCACAGAATCACAGAATCTACTGAGTGGGAAGGGGCCCACAAGGATCGAGCCCAACTCCTGACCCTGCACAGGATACCCCAAGAGTCCCACCATGTACCTGAGAGCATTGTCCAAATGCTGCTTGAACTCTGTCAGGCTTGGTGCAGTGACCACTTTCTTAGGGAGTCTGGTCCAGTGCTCAGCTGCCCTCTGGGTGAAAAATTTTTTTCTAATATCTAACCTAAACCTCCCTGACACAATTCCCTGCTATTAGGTGGTGACTATTCCATCTATTCCCTGCTATTAGGTGGATTTGTGTAATTCCACATAAAAAGCTAGCAACCTGGAGGAAGGTCATTAGTTCTGCTTGTATTACATCCTGGGAGACAGCTGCTTCAGCCTCCTTGTAGTCCTTTCTTCACTCACATCTCAGGGAAACCAGTCAGTTCAGTCTCTGCCTTGGGAAAAAGACACACTTCTTTTCAATTCTTGATGGTTTTGGGTCCCATTGTGTCCTCACCAGTCACCCATGCAACATTATTCTTGTGTGGTGGCAGTGGGTCCCAGGGCACAAGGTACTGTGGAGAATTTTCCTTTCTGGCTGACAGCACCAACAGGGTCCCTCACTCAGCCTTCCACTTACAAAGCACAATCATTCAACAAAATGCCAGGAACCAGCAGCCTGGTACTTTCCTCAGCTGAGGTGGAACTAACCACAGAAGGGCTCCCATCTCTTGCTGGGGATGCAGACACAGTATCTGGAGCTGTGCTTGGACTTGTGCCAAAGGCTGCTTCCAGGCAGCCAAGCAGCTAACAGGAATCTGCTTGTTTGCGCTGGATAGCAGCTGGATATGATCATGCTGAAGGCTTTTGATGGTCCAGCTTCCTATGCAGTACCTTTTCCCCTTGCCAAGTGTTCAATGCTAACAGAAATTTACATAGATATGAAAGACATTCATTGACATTTCCTTGCTTCCCTGTCCACATTTGCATTCCCTTACCCAGTACAGCTCATGTCAGACTTTTGAAATTCACAAAACTCAGCCTCAATAACTAGCCCTTATGGAAGATTCATCATTATTTTGATGCAATTTTTCACCAAGTCTTTTTACTGAGAAAAATGAGGACTAAGGTTATATGTCCAGAGCTTTATTTCACTGCCAAAGTAATTGTGAGATGTCAGCCCAATATCAAATATTAGTTTTTTCAGGCACAGTCTGTCTAACAAAAATTTTTATGTGCAATTGAACCAAATTATGTTTGTTATGCTTAGAAAAATGTACTGACTTTTCCCCCAGCAGTTTTCTCAATATTTTATCATCAAACAGCATTTTGATTTTAGTCCACTTTAAGTTTTTCATTTTGTAAAGATTTTTCTCCAGTTCTATTTCCATACATTTCTTTTAAGTATAATAAAGTCTGGAATTCATTAGTTCACAGTTTTATGTTTGGAAGAGACTTCTCAATCTGTTAGGTTATCTTAACCAACCATCTGTGCTGTATGAGCTACAGAATTAACCTCCCCTATCCCTCCACTAGGTAAGCCTGGTCATTTATGTCTGTGTAAAGATATTAATTATTGGTGAGCTTTGCTTGGCAGGCCTGGCTGATTGATTGACTTGGGGGTTGTTATTGAGAAGGCAGAATGGGACAATGTTGTTTTAATTAATTGCTAATATTCAACATTCAAACTAACGTGTAACAGTTTTTCCCAGTATTTCTTAATAATTTCTCATTATTTCTTTAATGATAAAGACTAATTCCAACTTAGTTCTTATTTTGCAGATTTGAGGGGTCTTTACATTTTTCACTCTTCTGACTTCCTCTCCTTCTCTTTTCTATAAAATTATTTTTCTTGAAGGGACAAAAAATAAATCACATTTTTAAACAGAAGTGACAATCTTAATAAAATGCACTGGTTAGGGATCTTGATTTCTTTTCCCCCATAGCTCTGTATTGCTTCTGTGACAAGCTGCATAAAAAAATTTAATATAAGTAATTTCACAATGTCAATTTATTCCTCCAGTTTATTCAATATTATTTTTAAAAATCAAAATAATCACAGTTCCACATCATTTGCATTGATTACAACAAAACAGAACAAAACAAAATCTTAAAATATACTGAAACAATTGATATAGACATTAAAAGAGTGGCCAACATGAAAAAATATATTCTTTTCAATATTTTGCTTTGGACATTCAGGTTCTCTTCTGGCACAGGCATAACCTCTAGAAATGTCACTTCAGCTAATACCAGCTGAAAACATCTGGGCTGTGATACCAGATGCAGCATCGTGCATGGTTTCAACCTGCGTGATTCTTTTGTTGCTGCTTCCTTCTGGTTTCCCCAGTACCATACAGGCTTATGATTTCTCCAGGGAGTACTTTTCCTGCTTTCCTGTCTGCTTTGGAATGACATGTCACTGCTTCTGTACCTCCTCCCTGTTCTAAAGATGACATGGGCATCTGCTTCCATGGGGACATTCCCATTCAATACAGTCAAATACTTTTGAATTCCCAAACTTCATCATTACTCCTTGGTGTTACTTGTTCAGGGAGTCACCATGTAGTCCTCTCTCATTCATTATACATCTGAATTCCCAGTATGTTAAAAGGAATTTCAAAAAGGGAGGAAAGATTAGTTAAAACATATAAAGCTCCTGGGTTTATCAGGTCTATTTCTTGGGACAAGCTAGGAGATCCTTGAAAGGTGCTAGGTGTGCTCAGAATACTGGGAATTAGTAGTGTTCATGAAAGTGTGTGATGTATCCAGAATCACTCCAATACTAGACAAACTTTAAATGGTGTGATGTGCCTTGAAATGCTAACAATTTCTCTTCTCCTTTCCTATTAAGTTAAATCAATCTCAGACTGACATGCAGCTGTATAAGTCCATATATACAGTGTACATTTGGTGGTAGGTATCCTAATACTTGTTAATAGAACCTTGCTGTCCTTTGGTAAACCTAAATGCCCACTTTATTAATATTCCTATGTGCTACAAGCTGCTCTGCAGCCTGTGACATGGCACTCAGCTGTAATTAGCACCAAAATAGGGAGTTAGTATGCAGGACACGGACAATTCTTTGACTCCAGATGCTATATTCAAACTGCAGTGGTCCATTGAAAAAGTAGAGGTAGCCTAAGGAAAAAGAAAGTTAAAAAGAATTAACACAAAGAAACTGTGTTGTCATATCAAAAATATCCTTAAAATAGTAATTATCTTGTTTTCATTTTTAATAACTCAAATGCAACATTTTCATATTTAGAATGCTGAGCTAAACTTTTTAAAGATCCTCATTCCATTTGCTAGAGCTGGACCAGGGATTTAAAATGACCAATATTCTTTAATCTTGTGTCAAATTCTTACTGCACTTGATCAAGAAAATACAGGGTTGGCATTTCAATTTTTAAGACACTGACTCAGAAACACTCCCTGAAAAGCTGGATAGGAATGGGCTCCAGTTATTACATTGTAATGGTTCTACATTAAGCATGTCACTTTAGGTACCCTAAACAAGGAGTTCATTTTTTGGCCAGAGCTCAATTTAGCAGAAGTCCTGATGTAAAGAAATTAAAATTACAAATGCAGAATTTTCTACAAGGAATTAATCTGAAGTTTCAAGGGCAATTAATTGTAATCAATTTTAGTTATCCGATTATGTACCATTTCTTTCATAGACAGCATCCACTTTATCACCAATTCCTGCAAATTCTTCCTCTATCAGCCTGGGGTAGCCTGCGTCCATAACCTCTGCCTCTTCATCATAACTGTATTAAACACAAAAGTAAAAAACAAAACAAAACAAAAACCAAGGGATTTAAATAGCCTGAGTGTTTGGTCTGTGCCCTTTACATGTTTTGAAGTTACCCACACCCAAAGCAAGCCAGCAATCTTTGGGTGCTTTCTGTCTAGTGCAGTGGTAAAATGCAGGGTGATAAATAGGGCACACCTGCACCAGAGGTGGAATAAACACAAACCAAATAGAGCTACACTTTCAGAACTGATCTTTGAAGTATGTATTATAAGGACATTATTGCACCTGGATGTATTGGTACAACGAACTTTATCTAGTAGGCATGACCATATTAGAAATTCTCCCAGATTAGAGCACTTTATTCTCATTTCCTTACACTCATTCAGCTTTTAAAAACTGTGCCCATGTTTTTCTAAAAGCCTTGCATACACCTTTACACCATCTTGTACACAGCTATAGCACCAATGAAAACTACAGACTGGATTGGCCAAATGCCTGGTTTGAACCAAACTCCTGATCTTTCCATACATCTGGACAGGTTATGACTAAGGACAATGAAACTGACCTGTCTCCAGCTTACCTCCAGTACTTATTTCCAGTAAAAAAGAGAGTCTTGCCAGTGTCTTTAACATGGACTGCTGCATCTATTCTTTTCATTTCTTTTGGGAATCCCATTTCATATATCTTTTTAGGGAAGTCATCAACTATGTCATAGCCATTCAAAGCCCAGACTTTCTTTCCTGAAAATACAAAGTATGAGTGAGTCTTTTGTAAGGACTCAGCTTTGAGACAAAAATAAAATGAGGAAACCGTGATCCTTATTTTCATACAACAAACAGATTTTTAGGTCACATACTCAGTAGATATTAGACTATTTGTACTATGGTTCTGGGCATCCTAATTAAATTGTACCTCTCCTAATTCACGGAAAATTTTATAGATGTGCATGATTTGAAACCATTTGTTTTTCAAAGAAGGTAGGATGTTTCATTCTTCTATTGATGTCCTTTATGCCATTTGTTGAACTTGATTAAATATGTGTATTTTTCTGCCAACAACACTCACCTTTAAACATGAACACAAGATCTTTGATGGGATTTTCATAAGCTGCATCTATTTTATTTGGAAGCTCTGGCCAAAAGGACTTAAGTAACACCAGTTCTGCCTCAACCATCTGAGGGTGCAGTCGCCAGAAAAACCTAGTTCAGAAAAGGAAGATATATTTTATGTTTCTTTCATACTGGAGAATAGCAGTATCTTTGATGTGCTATAGTTAAAATAAATTACTGGTGAATTAATGGTTATCATATCATAGAACATTGAATAGACAGAGCCCCTCTTAGACCTTTCCCTTCCTTTCCTCACAGCCATCAGCTGCCGACTGTTTCTGTCACTCACAGAGTGTTCATCTCAAACAATAACGAATTTTAAGCTTCTTTCATTTAGAATAAGAGAAACACTGCTGTCCCATGTGAAGCTCCTGAATGCGTCTTCACCCAAATAAAAATTAGCAGATTTATGCACACTGAAGAAAGTCCCATGAATTTAAAAATGTGCACAAAAAGGTCAATCTTCAGCCATATTTTCTTCACATCATATTACCTGGCAGTCAAGTCTGTAGTTGCATTATAAATCCTGCCTAAAAAGATATGGGATGCAGTTTCTTAAGAGACATCTATATTGATTTGTGCTCTTTGAAATGTACATTTACCCAAATCTTTAGTAAAAACTGAAATGGTATTTTTTGCTTGCTCAAACTTTATTCAGTACCCATCATCCTTGACATATAAAGTAAAGTGTCTTTACCTGTCCTTGAAGACCAGCATTTCTCCACGAAGTTCTGTTATTGCATCAAGTGATAACTCTACATCACATTTTTCTGGTGTTTTGGGATGTTTTGGGTTGGGATCTTTGTCTCCTGCACCTGGAATGATATCATATGATGTCAGCTTGACAATGTTAATTTTCTGTCTATTGATATTGGACAGAAGATGGAAGATCTTCAAAGAGCATGATGAATACAAACATAATGGGTAAAAAATTTTTACTGGGAAAATCTGTTCTCTCTTTCCTCTAGCCAAATGAATTCATGAACTTTGCAATTCAGGTGCACTGCTAAGGTGTTAAATGAACTTGCTTTCTTTGTCCCAAGTTTTCAAGGTCCCCAAAAGCTTTATGCTTTTCATAATGAGACATGGATAGTTCTGTTTCTACCTTTAGAATCTGTTTTACCCTCTCTTTTCAAGCAGGTCAAAAAGTAGAAGGACTCTGGTCCCCATCACCTACCACTAAAGAAGACAGCTCTGCAGCATTACCTATTTTTTTTCCCTCTGAGCTACTAAATCTAAGCATCTCCTGCTCCAGTGAATCATTCTTAATCAGTCATGACTGTTGTTATTGAACATCTTCACCTCACAGTAACTGTGCAGTGCATCTGCAGCAGGCTATAATGATACAGGAGAAAAACATTATATATTATACAGACTTACCATAGAGCTCTTGGATCCCTTGCACATCGTCATCAGGAAGCACAAAACCAGTTTTTCCAGTGTAGGTGTATATTGGGAACATCAAAGCTCCAGGGTCTCTAGAGTGTTCAAGTCCCAGTGAATGACCAAATTCATGGGCAGCAACAAGAAACAAGTTATAGCCTGCAACAAACCACAGCAAATGTAAATGTGTATCTCCTTGCATCACCATATTTGACACCATGCTTTAACATACGGGACAATGAATGTGACAACTGGATACATGGAAAAATTCTGTATCATTCATAAAATCATAGAAGGGTTTAGGACCTAGTTCCAACCCCCCTGTCTTGAGCAGGGACACCTACCACTAGATATAATTGTAATTTTTGAACTAATATGGGTTTTGCATTAATAAGGGCCTAAGAGGTCTAGTGTCTCCTAGCTGGTGTTCACCCTAACTCTTACATGAGAGTGTTACTATGTCGTGAGATTCAGATTTCTTGAAATTTCTTAGCAGTACAGGAAAGCTCTAGGGTGAAGTCTTGGTCCTACTCAAATCAAGAGGATTTTTTGTTGGGAATTAATCTGCGGTAGAGAGTCCATGTGTTTTTCAGTATTGCAGAAATTAGCATTAGTGCCCGGAGGCTGACCTTATCCAGTGCTGAAAAAAATGGTGTTTTGTTCTATTAAACTCAGTCCTGAATAGACACGGTAATGAATTTTCAAATTAAATGCAATCAGACAATGTGCAGCTGAGGTATGTTTGCTGTAGGCTTCAGTAAAGCAATTCCCATCAGTTTGTGATCAGAACTAACCTTAGCGAATTGCCAAAATGACAAAATCTTGATGTGTCATTTTTTTAAATCGCTTCACTTAAAATTTATGCTAAACACATATTAAACTTCTATTTATGACTGGAGGTTAAACTGAGTGTTCTATGTGTTAACATTGAACATAATGATGAACAAACAGTAAACAAGAAAAACCAATTGTCTACAGATACCAAACTGGGATAAATTTTCCATCTATCAGCATTTCAAATAATCTCAGGAACTTCTGTTACCTTTAGAATCATCTGACCAAACTTCATCATCATCAAAATGAGCATCTCCTCCATAGTCTGGGCCTGGGGGAAAAGCATGTGCCAGTAATCCGGAGGGTCCATCAAAAGGGTAAAAGTCACCGTGTTCTACAAAGCAAAATTCAAAAGTTAATTACTCCATCTTATGTATATAAGAATATAGTTTATTTGTAAAATAAAAACATTTGGTTCTGTGATACCTTTAGTGCCAAAGGAGATCATTATATCAGCTATACCACTTCGTATTCTGGTGAAGTTCAGTGGCGTCACATCTGACCAAACTTTAAATGCTTTTTTGAAAGCTTTGTCTACTTCATTATGTCTCAGATCTGAAGTGTAATTCATAATTCTGTCAAACAGATTAATATCTCCAGTTAAATTGTTTGAATTGAAGAAATATGCAATGCACTTTTATCTGACTGTACCCCTCATTAAAAATTTTTGCTTTTGTCATACGATCTTATCATGTAACAAGGAGCTTAGCAACCACATGCAGTATTAAAAAAATAAACATTTCTATTGTCATTAAAATTATTCAGAGACATCAGAAATGATCCAACAGCTTTCTGTAATTGGTTTTCTATGCATCAGAAGATTTAGAAAGTGACATATATATGCAGTATTATGTAAAGTCATATTAGTAATTTCAAAATTTTCATGTCACATAAAGTATCTCATGATCTTCATTTCCTGGAGGAGTAAAACGTTATCCAAAGTGACTTTTATAGGCTATAATTGTCCATATTAAAGTAACATTTATCACTAGGTATGGAATTAAGAGATTTTATTGATTTCACATTTGGAATCTGCTAAATAAATTCAATCTGTAGCTGTTGAAAACCCCAAATACACCGCCTTGCAGAATTAAAGGAGAAGGATCTACTCTGTGAACTGTCAGCCTTTCACCTCCTAAGGTCAACTTTTCTGAGGTCATGGTACAGGGGTTTGTCTGACCAAACACAGAGATCTACATCTGGGATGTGAAATGGAAGAGTCTGCCCTCACAGTCACACTACACAGACTGGTTTGCATCTACACTCCTCTGTCCAGGACAAGACAAAAGCAAACACTAAACCAGGTCCAGAGCTAAGGAGTGACACAGAGAAGTGCAGGATCTGAGCCCCTACTCCTCTTTCAATTGGCACCGTGGATGTGTTCTGAGTGTCTATATGGAGGCCAAATGAGGAGCTCCTATCTTAGAGCACACCAGGTTTCTTTTTCCATGACAAAGTGCAATGGAAAAAATTCATGTTTACATCCTTGGGCGGCAATGTAGGCTGAGACCACCTTTCCAAAAGTGGGGCTGTAAAGGTTTTAAACTGCAGCATTAATTTTGTCAAACTCATATGGACCCTTCTCATATCAACCTCACGTACTGAGCAACCCATTGGACAATGCACCTGGAAAGAAGGTAATAACAGTAATAACACTCAAAATACCAAGCATTTACCTGTAGGTCAAATTCATTTTTGACCATTTGAGTTTTCTAGGGAAAAAGTTATATTCCCCCACATCTGGGACACCACATCTTGGTTTCTGCATCAGCTCATATGTTTCTTCATCTAGTTTGCCTGTCACCTCCAAGCCAAAAAAAGCTTGCATTTCCCGGAGTTTTGCTGCCACAGTGTTTCCGCTCTTCCTCATTATGCCAGCAGGATTGGGACGGAGATCATAGTGAGTTCTGAGATAGCGCTAAGAAGGGGAAAAGGAGTAATAAGCCAAATTTCCAAACAGTTGTAACTGCACAGCTTTCTGTTGTTGGAACGTGCAAATAAATTATTCTATACCGTACCTCTGCAAACTGAAGGTCCTTTTCTGTGAATTCATGGCTCTCTTCAAGGGGAATAGGGATCGTCAGGCAAAATGACAAACCCAACAAGAAAAAGAAAACAGCTGAAAGTCCTGATTGCATCATGTTGGATTTCTGAAGTCTGAAGCCCTGATGTTTTAGAGAGAAGCTACCTTCACTTTTATAGTCCCAACCCAGTGAGTCACCACTTAGGGACAAGCTAGAACTTCCTTGTTGCTGGAAGTAAACATGCTTAGATGGCTGGTTTGTTTCTCCTCCCCAACACTGTGGTTTAGGCATCCGTTCTCCAGCTGAGGCCTCTGAAACTGTATCCTTGTATAAACATGAGATCTCTGGGTATTGACATAGGCTGCGGGAAGAAATGGGCAGAAGCAAACCACGCTTCCTGATTTTTTTGCAGCAACTTCCATTGGCAATAACTGGCAACAATGCTGCAATAACTTACTTTCCTTTGCTAGAAAAATTGGGGTTTTTTTGCCATTTGATAAACAATAAAAGCACATAATAAGAGTAATTATTTTTAAAGTAAATTCTGCAACTTTTCAGTAGTTACACTTGTTCAACAGCAATTTTTAGTGAAATAACTTTACAGAATGTACAATATGATATTGTTTCTTTGTTTCTGTAAAGAACTATAACTCCATAGCATTTACAAAAATTTTACTTCAGAGATTCTTAAAGAGAATTTCTATCTATATTACAGGATACTTATACTGTCTGACGTACTCAAAACCAGAAATGGTAAATATCAGGAAATAGTTAAGAACATTTAAAAGCGTTTTTTGTTAGCAATAAAGCAGGTCATGTAGAGTGACTAACTCATAGAATTTATCTTAAAAAACTCTGAATTTAATTTGCTTTATGAGGGGATGACAACCATAGATCAATAACAAAGCTAACATTTTGAGAGAGGCAATCTACCAGCTACAGGTAGGCAATGGATGTGTCTAAAATAACAAAAAATGTGATTTTTGTCTTATGAGGTTGGATAGTAGGATAAATCTGGTGTTATGACAGAGATGGTCATTACTCTACCACAACCATAAGGATTATTTCTATCTCCCCAGGATCACCACAGTCTCAGCCCCTGCTATAACTTGTATCATATCACATGCTGACAAGCACTGGACCAAGAGGAGATGTGGTTTTTCCTGAATCTGCCTTGCTCTTTCATGGATAACTTCTTTTGCCTGTATGGAAAATATCAGGTAGCTTTCTGGTAGACACTGGTACCGGCATCCTGGAATACACTACCCTGACTTGAATGTTCCCTTGTTGACAAAACAGGAAAAGGAAAAAAATCAGTGAAGCTGAGTGTGTAAAAAGCTCTATTACTCAAACAATGATAGCAGTGTGTTTTATGATGCCAAACAGCAAAAGCAAATAAAGCTGGGAAGAATTTGTTATGTAGGCTGTTTATGTCTCTCTGCTCATCTCAGCCACTGCTAAATATGGTTACACCACTAAGGAACAGACAACATCTGTTACAGCAGTTTGTATATTGTCCTTTACATTGTGTGTCTGCCGTGCTGAGACTTTTACTCAGCAACGGACATAAGGCCTGTTAATTAGTTATTCCACCTTCTTGAGGAATGTGCTCCCCTGAAGTGCTTGAGGGCAAGCACTGAATCCACACTGCCGATGCTCTCACTGCACTGCACTCCTGGCTAGTGCAGACTGCCAGATGATGTATGTATCCCATTTCTTTCCCTCCAACCTTTCTGTACTGATATTTGCAGCACTGCTTTTATTAATGTTGGGGTACCCAGTTAGCAGATAAGCAGTGTTTACTGTGTGTTTTTGTGGAGCTTAGGAGAAATGGTGCTGCCTTGTCATGTTTTTTTGGGGCTGTAAGGAATGCTTTCCTGGAGACCATGAAGCTGTGAATGTCACTGCTCTTCATAGCAGTACCAAACATAGCTCAGAAATTTATGAGCAAAATGAATAGCTTAAAACTCCACAGGTAACTTTGCTGTGAATTCCAAATTCTCTGAAATTAGGTTTCTTATACATAAAGAAACACAATTTTATTCTGCCATTTGTGTATCACTTCCCCTTACCAGATTTAGTTAAAACTTTTTTTAATCTGTGTCAAGTCTTTATATGACTACTTTTTCTCATCTTGGACATTGGAATCTTTGCTTGGAACAGGAGAAATTAATTTCTTAATCAACTGTTACTACAAAAATGGGACCAGTCCATTACACTTGAGGAGAGGATGATCCCAAATTATTCCTCAGTAGTTTCAGGTTTACCTTAATAAACATAGGTCAGCTAACTGCTAATTAAAGGTGAAACCAAATATTCTGAGACAATATTTGAATGATATAAATATAGAACTGAAAAAAAAAATTAGCTTGGCTCAAGAATAAAATTAAAGAAGCGTTAGGTGTTCCTTGGAGCACCTAACAATGCTCCAAGGAAATGTGGAGTTCTGTTCTTTAAAATGCTTAAGCTGCAGTCAATAAAACAGAAGTAATGATAATTATTTTGCATGAAGAGAATGATACATTAGGCATGGAAGAACGATTTTCCACTTTCTATGAATTCTTTTTCACAAAGGCTTGGAAGTCCTTTTAAGTAAACTATGAAATGTCTTTCAAAACTTTGCTTTTGGTACCTTCAGGGAGCTGTCCTGAGGTATTTCCAAGGAACATTTTAAAAGCTGGGCAACATAATTACAGAAAAAAACTAGGACAAGCAGCTTTTCTGGAAACAGCTTCTCTTTGTGTAAGAAAAGATGAGTAAAGCTGAATCTTTGCTACTGTAGGAAAATGAAATTAAATGAACATGTGAAGAGATAGTCCACTGTAGTGAACATATTCTGCATGTGAGTAGAAAAACATACAAAGGGAAAAAAAAAAACAGGGAGTCTGTAGTTGTTTTGTCACAGGGAATAAATCAAAATGCTAAACCCAAAGCTGGTTTCTGAAAGACTGAGTGCAATGAGTTTCTGAAAGACTGTGCAATGAGCCATGTGAGAGTGTATTATGGCTGAATCAGGTTTTCAGAACACTCAGTTAAATCTTTTGGGAGTCCTGGTAATGTAAAAATACAGAATCCAATATGTTTTCTTACACATTTTATTGCTATTTATACTGCATCAGTGGCCAGAAGCCTATATTGAGCTATGGATTTTTGTCTTCTGTAGACAAAGTCAAAAAACAAGGGTGAAAGGCCATGCAAGCAAGCAAATAAAAGTCTCAAAGAAAAATGAGCTTTATTTCCCATTTTCCTGAAACGGTGTCACAGATGTAGTGCATGATGGTATTTTTAAGGGCAGATAAAGTCTTGACTGAGCTGGGAACTAAGTAGAGACCTCTGAAGTTGGTATTACCTTATATATAGTGACTCTTTAAAACTTCAAACAAAAGAAGTTTTTAAAGTTGGCACTGATAAATGATAATGTCAAAGCCAGCCAGTGTAGGGCATTATAAGATGTAAAATCTATGGATCAGGTGATGCCACTCTCTGAGTCAGAAAATTAATTTGAAACTATGAAGAGAGGTGTAAATGAAGGTAAAAACAGTCGGCATAGACCTTGTGCTGACCCCAGTGCAACCAACCAAGCCTGGAAAGTTTTATTTTAAAAGCTCTGAAACCCACAGAACTGCTGAATAGTAAGATTTCAACAAGCACTGCAAAATTTCTGTAGTTCTGTCATCTTGTGGGTGTGGGTAAAGTTAGCTGGACTGATGGTAATTTACACAGGCACAGCAGAGACTGAAATAATCATGACCATCTTCCCCCTCAAGGAAAAATGGAAAATGGGGGATGGAAGATGTGTCGAGAAGAAGTGAAATGCCTTAAGGCATCATTTAGGTGCTATTTATTTGAAAACAAGAATTGTGCCAGTGGTGATTTTAACATACATTTTGCTAACACAAATAATTGAAAGGTGTCATGTTTTGATTTACAGTCTGTGTTTGGTGCCCAAAATAACACTATATAGTGAACGTGGTGAATGATCAGTGACCCTGAAACAGCAGACACTTCACTTAAGAAAAATAAGCAAAAGTCAATGGTCCCATTTGTTAATGTTTCTTACCACAAGGCAGTTGTATTTCAAGTGAAACTTTTCCAGTGCCTGGGGCTGTGCCATCACATTTAAATGAGCTTCCTCTGGGAAAAAGGATGTTGTTCTGAGGCCCATTGTGCATATGGGTAAATGGAGTCTCAGAGTAGTCCAAACACATGGAAATACTCTGGCTCTGCCTCTGCAGGTTGGACTCTGTCTCTGAGACCTGCTGCAAGAAGGGGGCCAAGACAACTGAGCTGTCATGACAGGGGATGTTACAGCAACCTGACTCCTTTTTATGTAAAACAGCAGCATCTCTGTGCCATTTGCTGACAAAAAGATGTAATTGGGGTACACAGAGATGTTCAATATGGTCCAGTGCCAGAAGCAAGAAACAAATAAACATGTTCCCAAGAGGCAATGACCCTTGTTTGCATGACCCTGAAGACCCTGTGGAGCAGAGGTGGAGGGCACCAGAGATGGACTGCCTTTTTGTCTGCAGAACTAAATTTGGGCACCCTCCTGGGTGCTGTGTCTAAAGTTTCATTATAATCAACAAAGTCAAAGCACTCTCTAATCCTAGACAGCAGTTTAGTTTATTACACTGAGGTAATAAACCTTGGGATTATTTCAGCTGCCCACAGATAGATTTCTGACATTGTTTGAAGGACAGAGAGCTCTCATCAGTCCTGTGTCATATCTGACCATCTCATGCAGATGCATCTCAGCTGGCATTAGATGCCTTTCTTTAGGCTGCTGTGCTGAGTCCCTCACAGCTGGGCTCTGCTGACTCTGTAGGACCCCCAGCTGGTTCCCACAGAGATACTTCAGGTGACCTCTTCTGGAGCTGAACTTCTCTCCCATTTTCTGCTGATGCCTGAAGGAGCCAGGAGCTATCACGTTGCAGGGATTTGTTGTGTTGCTGTGCAAGGTGGCAGCCATGCAGCTGGTAGGCAGTTGGGCAATATGCATTCCTTCCAGAACAGTGCTCCTGCTCAGAGCTGCATCTGACCTGGGACAAACAGGGACTCCTGCCTCATGCCCACAGCCAAACAGAGAGAGAGAGAAAATGCCTCAAAGAGGTACATGAATCCGAGTTTTCTTTGTTCAAACGAAGTGACTGCCCAGATCAAGTACAAAATATCTAGTGCTAGAAAATTTCTGTTGCTAGAAAACTGTAGGCAAACAATGAGTTTATGACTTTTGTATCTAGCCAACATAATTTTGCTGCTCAGGGGAAGGAGCTGGTCAACAGTACAATAAAAACTAAGGGAAAATGAAACCACAGGAAAACAGATCCAAGGCAAAACCATAATTTTCTATTTTTCTTTATACATCCATTATCTTATCCCTATTTTTTAATTCTGACACTTAAGATTGCACACAGTCTCAAAAATATATTTAAAGACTATCTTGGTGGCACTGTGGATCTCTGACACCCATAAGTAGATCTTAGTATGTTTTGATATATTTTATCTCTTGTGTCAGCCCCAAAATACATATATTATTTCCTTAAAGCATTTTTATTTTAGCTCTTCCATCATGGTAAAAAATGTTCTCTTGTCAATTTACTGTTTAAGTACTTTGCTGTAGCAACTTTAGCCTTAAAACTTAAGACCTTCACTATGAATGGATAACCATTGTTCATAGAAACCATAGAAACAATGTTAATTGTAGTTAATTGTAGCTGTTACAAAATCTGCATTAGGAAGTAAAATGTATTTGAATGATTTATCTATAAAGTGATAAAGTGATTAATTTCTTTCTAAAAGTTTGGGGGTGCAAGAGTTTGAATAAATTACCTGGAGGAAACAAATTTTGCATGTTAAATGTCTAAGTGGAGTTTGAACTTTAAGTGTGTGGCTTCTACACCTTCAGGAGGGACAAAAGGCTCCTTCAGGAGTGCGAAATAAATATTAATGTAGTGTCCTCTAAAACATTTAGGTTCAGAGTACTTACTATTTTTGAAAATTTGGGTTAGGAGCCTAACAGAAACACACAAGTCTTTTCCCTGCCTCCGCAAGCTCTTTTCTCTGGTACATGTTAACACATTTATATTGCTAATGAAGACTCATAATTTCTGATTTGAATTTTTGTTGGTCACTTCTCAAGAGCACTATATCTTCTACAGCTCTTAAGTAATAACAAGCTACAGCTGTCTCCACTGGATATAGACATGTCAAACCAGTGCTGGCTGTAGTACCCAAGCCCATGAGGGCCTTTGCTTTTCTAGGTATTGTAAGAAATGCAGCAGAGGAATAGGGCAGGTTTGGTGTGGATTTCTAGGGTGGAGACAAATCTTCTCTTCAGCACCAGTGAAAAATATGAGAGTTGTGTCCATTGCTCATAAGATATGTTCATATGTACTGAATGAGGTATTATTTGATGCTTTCCAGAGGCATCAATCATTAAAGGTACAGCCTAACTGAACTGTATTCCTGATTCCTTATATTTTTCCAAGCCAATATCTATTGGAATTTCCACCTGAGTGCCTACAAGTTTCTTTTCAAGATCAAAGCCTCTCATATATGTACACAAATCAGAATGATGTCAAATGAATTTAAAAAGGTGCATTGACATTATCTGAAAGAGACAGCATCACAAATCTTTTGGACAGGTGCTTGTCCATGGAAATGCACAGAAGTAAAGTTTACTGTAAATTTTTGATTTGTAAGGAGTTTTATGACTAAAACCATACATTTTAAAAACATTTAGGAAAGGAAGTGTAATGTTTAAAGCCATGGGTTTTGCTTGCCAACCACATTCATGTTGTTTATACAGCTGGGCTTTTTACAAAGCAGTTCTTCAACCCCATTGCAAAAGCTCTTGAGGGTAAGGGGGGCATAAACTAGAAGACTGATGCATACAGTTTTATAGAAAGTGCAACAAGCAAGTGGTAAGCTTAAAAATTAAGGTTTGGAGAACTGGTGAGAGATTAGTAAAGGTGGGTTTTAGAAAACTCTTGTTGCTACCTGGCAAAGTACATATTTTCAACTAAAAAGGGATGTGGCACAGAAATAAATGTCTAACTTTTCCCATTGCAAAGAAATATATTAAAAAGGGGGTTCTACATTTAGTCCAAAATCTCACTTCGCCATTTGAATCAAATTCAGAGTAGGTCATTAAGATGATGGGACTGGAGTGCCAGTGCTGCGAGGAGAGGCTGGACGCTGGACTTGTTCTGTTCTTCCTGGAGCAAAGAGAGCTTCAGGAGGACCTAACAGCACGTCCCAGTGCCTGTGGCGAGCTTTCCTTAATACCAGTAACCAAATATCAAGGTTAGACATTTTGAAAACATTTGAGTGAGTATGCTTATGTGACCTTTAGATATACTCAAGTTCCATACATTACAGACTTTTGAATGAGAATTAGTAAAAACCCCAATAAACTGGGGCTCCAAACATTGACTGTCACTTGAAATTTTCAGAGACTTCTCATGTTCAAATTTATCAGTCAATATCTTCATATCAGTAATTTTCAGTTACTGTGAAATATTTCTCAGAAAGTGATCTAGAAAAATTAATCAGCCAATACAGTTTGCAAATGCAAATTAATGTGATTCAGACTAAGTTCGCAAGATAAGCATTTACAATATTTTGAAGATCTTATTAGCCTATCTAATGCCTTAATACTATCTTGTACACTAACACTGCTCTATATGAATGACATTAACAGAGTATTTTCAGCCATTACTCCAAATTTCCTAATTTCTCGGCCATTCTCTGACATTCTACCCTTTTCACTCTGGCCTCTGCTATATAAATGTCCTTCTGTTTTTACTTTCTGAAGAAAACAGCTTCCATTCCTCTTTTTCACATGGTAGCTGTGGGATGTAATGACAACAAAATAAAGAAATTTCTGCAGTGTTTCTGGTAAGTCATTAGCAATGAATTTTTCATCACACTATCTCTGTTTTCATGTCAGCTGAAAAATTCCATTCATGTGTCCTCTAGCCCTTGGCATTCAGCATTTTCTTTTCTGTACCAGCAGATAGCAAGAAGTGGCTTCTTTCACTTACTTCTTCCTCTTTCCTCATCAGGCAGTGTGCTCTGATTCACTGCAGTGATAAAGGCCAACTGCTAGTAATTCAAACTGGTTGGTGAGGGTTAAAGGATTACAGAAAAATAAAATTATAAGTATTATTGATTCAGAGAAGAAGACTTGCAAAAGCTGTGATGCTAGAAATGCTTGTTCATATTCATGCTGAAAAACTAAGTTCGATAGCTTTGATGTTGCAGAAGATGCCTGGAGATAATGGTTCAAACAGGGCTACAACTAGAGCCAGTTGCCCAAACCAGAAAGGATCAGAGGGATGGAGCACCTCTCCTACAAAGAATGGAATCCACTGATCAGTGCACCATCAAATCAACTTCTCTCTAGTTTAGAGTGGGGGCCTGTGTCAAAGGCTTCACAGAAGCCCAGGCAAATGACACCCATAGTTCTTCCCTGCCTGCTGCTGCAGGCACACCCCTGTAGAAGGCTGCTGGGTTGGTCAGGCAGGACTTGCCCTGTGTGAAGCTGTGCTGGCTGTCTCAAACCACCTTCATATCCTCAATGTGTCTTAGCTAGAGGACCACCCAAAATGCAAGTAACATTCATCTCGTTTTTGAGAATTACTCTATGACGGACATGCTTGCAGATTCATAATCATTAAAAATTAAATTATATAGGGCTTAAATCAGAATAGATTCTATCCCTGACTATTTTAAAATGGTTGGAACAACTTCAGCCTTTGTTATCATGATACTGGCAAGGCCATGAGACAGTCAGACCAAGGTCTTGGGAAAATTTCCAACCACATGCTCCTGAACGTTCAGCATCTTCATTTGTTTATTCCACTTCTCTCTAGCCAGATGTGAAGTGGAATTTGTTATATAAACAAATTAGGACATATCTGTGCATAGTGGTGTCAGAATCTTTCAAGTTAGTAAAAAAAATATCTGTGTCATATGTGGCTCAGTTTCCTTAGCATACAAAATGGAAATTCCTGCCTGAAAGTGAACCATAAAAAATGTTCACTGAAAGTTTCACAGACTTTATGCATTAAGCTGAGCTATTGCTTTATGTCCTTTCAATGCAAAATAATTTATAAAACCTGTTCAAAGTTGACATAGAATGTGGGAACTGAAAAAGCAGAGGACTTTCATGGTGTTCCAATAAACTTACATAGAGGTTTGAAACAGAGTTGAATTTTAGGCCTCGAAATATTTGGTGCATAGAAAGTTTTTGAGCTTCAAAAAATATAGAACAAGCAACTACTGTATGCTGTAAGATGTACATGTAGTGTTTAATGATTGGCTTAAGTAGGCACTTGTAAGAGTTTAGCATTAACTGATTGGCTAAAAAAATTTTAAAAGGCCTTGTAACAAAGAGAACTTTGGCTTCTGTTGTTATGGCATGAGTTTTACCATCTTTTATGTCTCTACCTTCACTGATAATGAAATAAAAAGACTGATAATGAAATAAAAAACTCATGGAATGCCTCTCAGTCTCTTCATCCCGTTATTAGTGAATAGATCCAACAATAGAAAACTCTGTGACGAATACTTTTATTATTGTCAAATAATGAGATTATTAGAATGGTTAAAAATAACATTTGTGTATTCTTGTTTTTCTTTATTCCTGGATGAGGAAAGAGCAACATTGAAGAAATACATTTTAGCTTTATCTAAAAATGTAACAAAATATTATGAAAGATTAAGATTTTCTCTGAAGGTTGCTTCTCTATAAATAACTACTTGAAACTAGTCAAATAATTATGAATTCACTTTTTATCACTTCTGTTTAAGAAACATTACATGTAACAACTCCTGAGTTGCACCTGAACAAAAAGAACAAGTGTTGTTTCTATGCAATATTAATCCAGTTGACTTCCAGAAACTGAAAGTCTTCAAATGGAAGAGGATGTTACAACATGACAACATCTACTTTTGGTTAATAGGGAATTTGACTGAGACAAAATTTTACATCCATGCACCCAATAAAGTAGGAACTTGAGGTTCACCCATATCCCAGATGAATGCTCTTGACCATGTAGTAAAGGGCTGAATCAGTTTCTCCTGCCTATGTGTAAGAAGGGATCAATCTAGTTTTTAATCCTGTTTCACAGAGTACCTAATTCTCACTGCATAAAACTTTGATTGTGCCATTAAATACAATTACTTTCATTCAGTTTTGCTCAATTGCTTCAGTTTCTCTGTTTGAGATACAAACGACTAAATGACCCATCCATCTCAGTATTCTGTCTCTTAACAATGATAATTGAAGAAAATATTTAGGAACAACATGAGCTTGATGAGTCTTTGACTGATGTTGGATGTCTCCACAATCTTCTGTAAGAACAAATTCCAGATATTCACTTACAATTCTATAAGAGACAGTTTAATTTCTCTATCTTAAAGCCTGAAAGCCTGATTCAATGCCCCATGCCTCTAATACAGTTTGGTTTATAGCAGCTTTACATTCAGCTTCTGATGTGCCTCCATGATTTTGCAAATCTTAGTTTTATGAAGTTTTTGATCTCCTCTTGTCCAAAGTCCTAATTTGATAGCTGGTGCTTCAATTTAATGATTGAAATTGCTTTCTGGGTACTTTCTTCACTATCATTATATCCTTTCTGAGATATAGAGAACTAAATTGCACTAAGTTCTCAAGAACTGGACATGGGGAGTTTTGATATAGTGGGAAAATTATGCTTCCCATCACTCCATCTTTCAGCACTTAACCTAATGGCTTCTAGTACATTGTTGACTTCTTTTGCTTGCTGCTGCATACTGAGCCATTGATTTCTGAGTGAAGATTTAGTCATGTAGAGTTCACTCTTGTTTTCATCCAATAGGCTGTTTATGTTCCAAATCCAGAAGGCAGAAAGAATGTGAGCAAACACCAGAATCAAGGTTGACATGATTACAGATTTTTGGTGGCAAAACAACTCTGGAAGTGCACAGAGTCTTCTGACTTAATCACAACACAAGGATTGTTTTACCTTATGGTGCATTTTTAGCTGCATTGCTTCATTATCATTTACAGGAAAAGAATAAATAACAGGAAGAAAAGATCAATTTCCCATTCAAGGCTGACATGACCAAAAAACCCCATGCAGCTAAACAAACTGTAAGTTAAATTATAGGATATATGATGTGCTGTGCACCAGACAAATGTGTGTTTTTCTCTACAACTGTGTGAATAACTGATGGTTTTGTTCAGTCAGAATAAGAAAAATTTAAACCCCCAATGATTTCATGTGAAGCATTTTGTGTTTATTTTTCTTGTCAGAAGGAAAAAACCACCCATATTTCATATTTCCTTGATGAGAGCTAAGGCTTAAGCAAGCCCAGTTTAAAACCCATGGGTAGTAACTACAGCTATAAGATCCAGGGAAGTGATCACCCACTCTGCTTGGCACATGTGAGACCACGTCTGGAGTGGATTCTTTAGTGCACAAAAGATGTTACCAAAATGGGCAGGGGCTGGAGCACAGGGCATAAGAGGAAAGGCCAAGAAAGTTGGGTTTGTTCATGCTGGAGATCAGAAGGCGGAGGGGAAATCTTACTGATATCTTCAGGTTCTGACAAGAAAATACAGAGAAGATGGTGACAGACTTTCCTTGGATGCCCACAGAGAAAGGACAGGAGGCAATGAAAACAAAATCAAACATTGGAAATTCCACTTGGGTGTTAGGAAAATTTTCTTTGTTGTGAGAGGTGAAAAATGTTTGAAAGGGCTGAGTTTTGGTTCTTTGTCCTTGGAAGTGCTCAAAATTCATATAGTCAAATCCATAAGTAACATGGTCTAATTAAATTTGAGGCAGTGGTTTTCTGCATGGTCTTTCAAGGATCCTTTCAAATGAAATTAACCTATATTGCTGAATTTCTTTGAATGATGGTTGTTATTGATCCAGTAGATCGTTGGAAAATATTTCAGAAGGAATCTGAGTATTCTTTATCTGTGCTACTGAGAAACAACTTTCAGCACATTGCTCTTGCTTGCTGGCTTTTGTCTAGGCTGGATCTTGTTTCTTCCACCCAGTTCGTATTTGTGAATATTATCAGGTCCGCTGAAATTGTATTCTGTTGTGAAAAAAATATTTGTCTAAAATGTTTTTAAGCTCTAAATTTTCTCAGATTTCATAGCAGTGAGTCAACAATAATTTTCTAAAAACTAGTCTTCTAGCATCTGAATGCTTCACAAGCATTAGACGATTAATCCTCATATATATTTATTACTCAACTAAGCATTTTTTGCAGGTATATTGTAAAATTGAGAAAGATTGGTCCCTAACTGCAAAGTTAGCTGTCAGTTCCATTAATTTCTGACGATTTGTTAAGCATCTCGCTTTGGTCCTCAAATCCAGGTCAATTCACTGGTAGGTGTATAACAGAGGGTCCTAAAGCTATTAGTGAAATCCTAATAAATATTAATTTACAGACCAATAACATCAGCAAACTCACTAATGACAGTCATAGTGCAAATTCTAGTGCATGATGCTCAAATGAAGTTTGCAAATTAATTCTTCAACAAATAACTACAACAAGAGTATCCACTGCTAACTGTCTCCCAATCCAATCTCCATGTAATCACAGAGTGTGGTATTCCAGCTGCAAATAAATATCAGCTGACAACCCAAAATATACATATGCCTTTGGCAGGTTTCTCCCTTTAAATTCTATGCCAGACTCACTATTGATTCATATGCTTAGCACATTCATTTTAAGAAAAAAAAGTCAAAGCGACTGGCTAAAAAATTCTTGAAAATGCTGTCTAAAAATGCCTTGTAAGAGGGTGAAGTGGGGTATTCACAATGGGCTGTTCTTAATTCTTTCAGTCTGAAATGTACATGTGTGGGTGGGCACCATGTATATGAGTGCTAGAAAATGACTGGGAACATAAAATGAGTAGGTAGGTTGCCAAAGCCAACATGCTGTTGTTATTGTGCCCACTTAAGACAATTGAAACTGTTCTGTGATTTGATAAGACTTGATTCATGTATCTATGAGTCCCCTAAAACTATGACTCAAGTCTAATCCTGAAACTCAGTCAGTATTTTTAGATTATTAAAAATGGGGAGACAATTGAGGCAGGGAACTCCTTTATTTTGTTTACCTAAGGAATGAAGAGTAAGGAGTTTTTCACAGGCACTTGAAAGCAGAGGTCTGTTCTGTGAGTCACTAGTGGATTTTCCACAATTACTGTTAAACAATAACTAGAAGCATAACAACAAGCAGCTCAGCAAGTTAATGCAAGTTAAAGAAGGCTCAAATTAACCTCTTCTAAATATTAATTCTTTCTCTTTAGAGCAATACAGACTTAAACCCTGTCCAAGCACAACAGTGTGTTGTTTTTTTCTCAAATACTTTAGCTGATTGATCCATTTGACATGATAGTATTATTAGTGTTCTCTTTTTTTTTTTTTTTTGTCTGTGGTTTTAGACACTTCTCTGAACATCTTCTGAACTTTTTGCAGAGTCAAAAAAATGGTGTTAAAATGTCTGAAAGATATAGTTAATTTATTCACACTGTATTTTCAGACAGCCTATATTGGATGTGTATGGTAAAATAACTTTCTCACTTTATCATAATTGTTCCATAGTTCCAGGGCTCTGATAAGTCAAAAAAATTATGTTTAAATAAAAGATGTGTCTTCTAACACAATACTATGCAGACAGTAAGAACAACATGATATTTATGCAGATATTTAGATACTCAGTTATTTAAATATTTAGTCAGAACTATTTTCTGAAAAATCTGGATCTTTCCATATCCTTTGACTTGTCTATGCAAATGCTGAATATGTGTCTTGGAGAAAATCCTATTCACTTTGTCCCAAATGCCTTTTATCTGGGAACATTCTGTTTAGAGTAATCATCTTCTGTTTTTCTTAGCAGATTCTGGTGATTCAGCCAAGACGTTATTTGATAACAAAAGCTGCAAAATACTTTAATAAGGGCATACAAAGATGTTGATTTTCAGAGGAGTTGTTAAATACCAGGGGCTTTTTGTTAGATGTTTGAGTATTGTCTGACTCAGACTGAAACCAAACCAAAACAAACCATCTCACGGGGTAACATTACTGTCAGTCATCTTTATAGGGTAAGTGGTTAAATTCTGATGCAATGACCCCTGTCTTGATCAACAAGGGGCAGACTTCCAGTGGTAAAATGTTGAGCCTGTACAGCTCAAGGCTAAACCCCAAACCTGAGATGGTGGAAGTGATACACATACTATTAGAATGGGCATGGCACAGAGCAGAATGAATAACGTTCACTGCAATTATTTACTCCTACTCAGTCTGAGTTAATGAAATATTTGACAGCTGCATTAGAAAGAGAGGTCAGTCATACATTCCTCAGAATGAAAACCAATAACGCAACAGTTATGAATAAAACAATGATTACAGTATAAATACTGTAACACCTGATTAAATGGGTAGTTGAGGGGATTTTCCTAAAGTGTGTTCATCAGCCTTGCACACCATATTTATGAACATATGCAATTTCCTTAAGCAGAATGAAAGTTCTCAAAATTATCTTGTTTTACATAAACTTGGATTTTATACAGGCTTGGGGTCTGAAAAATGTACAGAGCTGCAATAAGAAAGATCATGTTTGCAAACTAGACAACACCTTATGATTTAGGCATTGAGAACACAGGGCATTCAGATTAAACAGATAAAAAAAGAAGATAACTGTGTACACTGTTCATAAAGGGGCTTAGATTCCAAAATTATTTAGTCTAATTAATTTGGGTGATTTATTTGGATGATTGTCATGGCACCAAGGGAGAAAGATTTGATGGAATTACTTCCTTTTCCTCCTGTGAAAGATTCTGCATGTTGTCCCAACTACTGTCCCAGACTCAAGAAGAGATAATGAAGCAGCAGTCTTGTTAGTCAATGTATTTATTTTTTCCCAGAAAAGGGAGATACAGAAGAAAAACTGATTTCTGGGTTTAAACATTTTCCTCATATACTCCTGGTTTCCTCTCTTCATTTCTCTTTTTATAAGAAATTATGTACCCGTTGTAAGCTGTGATTCACTGCAGATGAGCATGTTAAAAATTAGACTTTTTGAGAAAGATATGGCTCAAGAAATTTTGCTTCATTAGATATAACCACTTCTTGGTAGAAACCCCTTCCTAAATAAACATAAATCTAATAAAAGCAAAGGACAATGTAATTGTGTTCCTTGTCTGAAGCCTCCATCAAGAACAATTAATAAGCTTATTAGTGTGAAATTCTTAAACTTGAAGCGGGAACAAAGTGAGGGTAGAAGGAAACTATGGCCCAAAATTTGGCTTAATATCTGTAATCCTAGTTGTTCTGGAGCTGATGGTCTGTATTATATCAGGAAATGAATTTGAAATAAAAGGTCCAGTAAACATAACACATGATTCACATCTTGGTATTGAACTCAAAACTGCTAGATATAAATAGAATAAGGAAAAAATATTTAATGAAGCAGCAGATCCAGGTTTCCTATATACCTTGAACTTGTTTTGTTTTGTCCTCAATTGGAATGATTGCATTTCAGTGAAGAAATGTTTATTGCCTATTGCAAACCAAGATATTTATGTAATAATGTGGGAAATCCTGCATCTTACACGTAGCACTAATCATCACAAATTAATGATAAAGAAAGGAAGTACAACAGCCACATTTATAGTGGCAGAGCAGCTGTTAAACACAACTTGGCAGCTCCTACGTTGTAAAACCAGAGATGTACTTACTGGAGCATGAGTTATGAGGGGCTGTAAATCTACAAGGTTCTCTCTCTCTCTCGGTCTGTAGCTGATGAAGAAACTTGAAAACTTCAGAAATGTGGATTCAAGTTTAGCATGTAGGGCCTGTAGTTAAAATCCAAGTGCATGAAATTGGATGCCCATTGAAAAACATGACTTATAAAAAACGGGATTTGAGTCATGTAAATACTGACATCAAGAATGAGCTTTTTGTGGCCCAGGGGAATATAAAACTACTGAGGTGGAATGTTGTGCTCAGCCTGTGGTATCTGGGACACAAGTACAGCTTAATTATCCCATGGATGTTTTGGCTAATTGAATTGGACATTTTAGGTAAGTCTGAAGTTCTTGGCAGAGGTTGCAAACATTCCAGGACAGATCCTCATGGACATTTTACCAAATCAAGGGAATGATGTCTCAAACATCTGCTTCATAATACAGAAGCTGAAATGTGGTGGGGTTGAAAAAATGTATGAAATATTAAAAACATTGTCAATGCTTTAGAACTAATGTTACTAGGAATAATAGAGATTTCAAATAGTTTTATTCTCTATTCAATTACCATATGATTTAAAAAATACTGGTTATATTTTGAGTTTCTGGGCTTGATTAATGATGGGTCTGAATGACACTTAATTGTTCTAGATAAAACTTGCACATACTACTTATATGAAGATCCTTATGGGTCCCTTCAGCCATGAACAGAAGCTCACAAAGAATTTAAGACACCTGGCCTTAACACTGGTGCCTCTGTCCACGTGAGTTACAGGACAAAGTCTTGGATGACTTCAATGTGTATCATATGAAAACTTGGAAGTGAAAAAAGGTGATAGTCTGAAATAGGAGGGAGATTTTTCAGAGCAACAAAATTCTACAGAGAATTAGTCTCAACAGCTGCACAAGAGAGACTTCATTGATTATTACATAATTTCTCTTCAGATCAATAATTTGTTCGTTGGACTTAATTAAAAGTATTTTTTGGACATATATGATCCTATAGTTCTGTAATATCACATCTCTCTGCTGTAAGGAACCAACAGAGAATTATAAGATACATATAATTTTTCCTGGCTAACTTCTTATCTTTAGTCTCCCATTTATAATTACAGTATTTGAAGTGAGACTGAGAACTACATTTTCATATCTGTTTCTTGGAAAAAGATACCAGAAAAAGAACAGATGACTTACAAACTCTTTTTTTTTGTTTGTTTTGTTTTGTTTTGTTTTATTTTGTTTTGTTTTGTTTTGTCTGCTAAAACAAGAGACAATTATTCCATCAAACTTCTGGGTTTTTTTAATTCCACAAATTTATTTGTAGCAACTTCTTTGGAGTCCCATCAGGAGAGCATCTTCCCTATCATATACCAAGGACTTATTTTTCTGGAACAAAGGAAAGACAGAGTACATTCTGATAAAAAGAGATGTTAAGATTTTTAGGGCAAGTTACCTCCCAGTGTCATTCCAGCAGCTGCTGCAAAACAGCACCACTGTCGGTTTCCTCCTGTTATGTGCAGTTGTGGAATGTGACGGGAAAGAGAAGATATTTGTGGCTTTCCCATTAATTCAGTCCTCATTTTGGGAAGTAAGTAATCAGCAAACCTTATCTTCTTTTCATCAGGACCTAAGAAGGAAGGGAATGTTATGAGGCACTTCGGTAAATTCTTCCTTTATTCTAGCTCTGTTTTTCCCCCTGGATTGCTACACTGGTATTGGCAACCCTGTGCAGGGTGAATTGCAATGATTGAGAAAGCCATCATCAGCGAATATCCCTGCCATTTCCCTGTGCTGCCCTCAGGAAATGGAAATTACAGACGTATTACCATACTTTTTTATTCACAACTCATTACCATGAGTTGCAAATATGTTTGCCTTGAGATAATTTAGCCGGTTAAATAAAAATAATTCATCTTGTGACAGTAGGAAGACAACTGGGGTGCTATGTAATCTTAGCAGAAAGTAAGGCTAAAGTTATGCCAGTTGTAGTAAACTCAGCCCCAGAAGAAGAGGTTTGGAGCACCTCACCCCCCTTTGAGCCCAGCATGGGCTGGCAGAAGCTTCCAGAAGGTGCTGCTTTTGCTGGACACGTCACAGGGAGCCTGCAGCCTGAGCCAAACCACAGCTGTGGGAAAGGCTGGAATGGCTTCCAGACAGCCCATGTGGAAGTCTGTGACCTACTTCTTGCAACACTGCAGTGCACAAACATACCTCCCTACCTGAGCTCTAGGGTAATTTCCAGGAATTGTTTCTTGATACTTTTATCTTGATATCCCCTTTTCTATCCTCTCTCCTGCTGCCTGGTCCAAGGCCACCAGCCTATGGTGGCCTCTCCCCAGCCCTGTTTTCTCAGTTTTCTCGTAATTAAAAGTGAGAGGAATATACGCCTATCATTCATCCAAATGCACCAAGATATTCACACACTTCTCTCCCAGGTACTTTCCCTACAAGAGCAAAAGCCTTTTTAAACTCCCTAGCTTCCAGAAGCAGAGTCTGGGAGGCTTTCTTTATGGAAGGCCTCAGTGTTATACCCAGAGACAGCCCTATTCGTGGAAAGCCTGAGATGGAGACAGAGAAACCTGGAAAGAGGGGAACAGTGCCAGAACATGCAGCAAATCCCTGTGTTCTCAGAGGCCATCATGGTCATGGGGCAGGATGCACCTGAGGGAAAGTGCAACAAGGAGAGTAGAAAAGAAGCTCGCCCTCATTTTATTATTAGGGTGTTGTACTAGAAGGAAATCAGCAAATACAGGTTTCTGTACACCAAGCTTTGTGGGTTTGATCCTTGGCTGGACCATTCACCTAAGAGTTGGACTTGAAGATCCTTATGGGTCCCTTCCAACTCAGAATATTACATGATCCTGAGAGCAGGGAAAGACATGCATCATGAAAACATAAACCCAAGAACACCAATTTTTCATGTAAAGAACCATGACAAATGAACTAAACAAGGAAAATTAATTTCGCATGCAGTCTTTGTATATTCACTTTTATTTTATCTCTAGGATGTTATTTTTCTTAGTTTTAATCTACTCTTGAACATGTGTTGCTTTCTCTAATCTCCTCTGAGGGTTCTCCAACCTCTTATGAGGGTTTCTCCAACTTCCTCTGAGAGTATCATATTTTTGCTGAGATGTCTACTCCTGCTTATGGCTTCTGAGCATGGTTTGTTTCTCATTAGCAGTGTCTGGACTTCCAAATGGATTTCTGATTATGAATCTTACCAGAAAATTATCTTGAATAAATTAGTCATAAAAATTGCCTTGAAGCAGCCTCACAGCCCCAAAATCACAGCTACAGTTAAACTCTGCAAAATGAGGATTAGCAAAGGCTTAAACATCACCACGTGGAGGTGAAGATGTTGGATTATGAGGTATTGGGCTGAGGCATTGTGGTGGTGTGGGCACATCTGTGCTGCGTGCGGATCAGGACAGAGCCCCAGATGTGCCATTTCTGGCTGTTTCATGGAGCAGTATGGCTCTCCTGCATTTTCTGTGCCATTTGGGAACAGTCTGACATATGTGGCTGCACAGCCAATATGTAACAGGTATGGAATGGAGTTGTTTTCTGGGCATACCTACGGGTATGATGTACAGCAGAGCTGTGGATCCTGTTACAACTTACTTGGCAACCATGAGACTGTGTTGTACCTCTCCAAGGAATAACCTGCTAGAATCCCTTCCCATGTTATTCCTTTTCTCACTTCTAACTGACATCTCAAAATCTTGTCCCACTCTCTTTCTGGAAGATAAAGGCCTAATCTGTATAGGGTAGTTAAAAACTCACTTTGCATGCTGAGCTGGCAGAGGGGTGTGGAACAGAGACCTAACATCAGGTCCTGTAAGTCTTACTCCCAAGCATTGTGTAACTCAGCAGATTTTTGGGTAACAGCATTGGTTTTCTAGTCCATTTACTATGGGTGCTGTAATACAGACTTCTCAGTGGCCCTTGCTGCTTTTTCCTGTTTTCCAAACAAAGGGGTTTTTTTTCCTAGAAGCATGACTTTTGCCAAGAATGGTAACCACAAAAATTGCTGTTTACATCAGGAATTCAGAGGCACAGACAGCAAGTCTCCCTCTTGTCAGGATAGAGAAGAGCAGAAGTTTGGGGCTCAGAGTTACCTTGGTGGGGAGGTTTGGGTTAGCGTGGGAAGAGCCCACCACAAGGAACACAACACTAATACTGGTTTTGCTGCTGCCAGTAAGGACCACAGCGTGCCACAGAACAGAGCATTTCTTGGCTTGCCTTTGTTGTTACACACTAAGGTTTAAAGGAAAAATACACCTTCCTCCTGCAAATAAACTTTGCCCAGTTTGAGAATCCTAGTGACTATAAACAGGAGGACTGACAGTAGCTGCCGACAGTAATCTGAACTAATAGCAAAGAAATCAACTTTGTGGAAAAGAGGAAAACATGCCAACCCACAAAGTATTAAAGGGTAGGAGGAAACGGAGTGTGCTTCTAAAGACTCCTTCAGATTTGTGTAATTTGCTTTCCTGTTTAAGTTCCACAATATTGCTGGGGAGAAAGCAGATTTGCACAAATACAAACAAATACATTATGGGTTCAATCCTGTCAGGGTGCCCAGCAGTGGAGCTTGCAGAGTGGCAGTGGACCTCCTGCAGATGCTGGGAGAAGGAACATAGTGTTCTTCACTTCAGAGCTGATCTCTGGAATGCTAGGAATAACTCTCTGACTGTTCTATAGAGACTAGTCAATCATAATTCTTCATCCATTGTGTTAAAGCCAAAGGATCCAGCACATTTACATTCTGTATCCAGCACCTTTATATTCCTTATTCCACAAAGCACATTCTAGCCCTTCAGCTTTTCATGACATGTAAGTTGGAACCCTTGTAGTTTCTTCTTCTTTGTTTGCTTGAGATCTTCATAACTGAAGTTGCCTCTGATCTTTAAAAGTCCTGTGAAAACCTTCATGAGAACACAGTTTACTTCTGGATTTCTTGCCTAAAGTATTTCCTTCCTTTCTTTTAATGTTTATCACTCAGATAATGAACCTAACTGCTAAATTCCAATAAGTTCTGCTAAGTGCTAAGTTCCAGTAAATTCTAATAGTGTTTAGATTTCATCCCTTTCATGTATTTATTTTGCTATTTAATGCTATAGTAGCATTACCATTCTATTAATGGCATTCAGTTACTTAATATAAATTGAAAGTTGTTTATCAAATGAGGTAGAAATTATCCCTCTGTGGTGTTTTTATACAAATTTAAGTAAATAATTATTTACCTACATCTCAAATGTATTCTTTTTATAGAACTCTCATGATTTCTTCCTAGTAAGTTTCACAAGGTTCTTCTATATACCTTTAAATGTTCTAGAGATCTTTGGAAGTGAAAAGAAACATAATTATAATTGTCAAGAGAAATTAATCGCGATATGAGGTTTCATCCACTTATGCATAAGTGAAAATGAATATGAAACAAAGGCTTTGGATTAAAATAAAGCTAAAAAAGTACTCTCAGATCTCTCTGACCATCTAGGTCATTAGCTAGCAACTGTAGCTGCTCTATATTGTTTGTCACAGCTTTCTTTTCTCTGCTTTATAGATCATAAATTTGGTTTTGGAAAGAAAGAAGGAGGGGATAAGAATAATTGGTTTCAGAAAAGGAGACCGCAAGAAAATCAGGGAAGTGGTAGATCCAATCTTTTGAGAAAACAGTCCAAGTCTAAGAAAATAAGTGTAGAACAGCGTAACCTCTAAAAGAAACAAGAAAAACAATATAAATTGTGCAAAGGCGAACTTGTCTGAAGTAAGACGAAGGTGAAAAAAATTATACTTGAAGATAGCTGAGAATAAGAAGGAATTGAATAAATGCAGAAGCACTATTAAGTATGAATATAGAGCAGCAGCTCTATAGAGCATGTGGGCATAAAATGAAAAAGATTAAAAGACTAAGACATTAAATATTGTTGGGGGTCACATAAAGCAAGAAGTGTAGATCATACAGTTTAATTAGAAATAAAAGAAAGACAAAAGTTCATTCTGTTGCTTAGCAGGTGAAGGAGCCATGTGGGGAAGTGAATCATCAATGTATGAACATCACCATGTGGGAGCACAAGGGGCTGCCAGTGAGACCAGGAATTCCATGTATTTTTATCCAACATTTGCACCAAAAGACGAATGGATGAATGGGGATTATGACAACACGTGTTACCACATGTGTTTATATATATGCTTTCTTTGTCAAGGAACTTGACTTTCTTTTTCTGACTTTTTATTTTTGGTCATTTATTTATTTGCTCATTTTGTTTTGGATTTTTGTTTGCTTGTGGCTTTTTATTTGCTTATTTTGTTTTGGTTTTTTACTAATTTTTTGGATGTGTTTCTGTGCTGTCAAAGGTTCAGGGGCAATGTATCGTAAATAATTGAGGTAATTAAATAAATAATTAGGCAAAATCATGAGCACTTTTGTGTCTAAACCTCCACATAACTATACACAGATGAGCAGACTATAGCAGCAGCGATGCTGTTCCATTGCTGGAACATGCTGTCTTTGTTTTTCTGTGATACAACCTAAAACATTAACAAGGAAGTATATTTTCTCTGGGGAATTACAGAATCATAAAGGTTGGAAAAGACCTCCAAGACCATCAAGCCCAACTTTTCAATGAAGAACACCTTTTCAATTAACCATGGCTTCCTCAGTTGCTCCTCACAGGACTTGGTCTCTAGACCTTTCACAAGCTAAACCAATAAATGGCATCATATAACTAATGAAAAATACAATCATCATTCCAGTTCTAATTTTACCTGTGTCTGTATGCTTCAAATACCAGTTATTCCCAGTCAAGTTCATAAAATATGTGCATTCAGATGAGACAGAATGATCTAGATTCAGAACATAGAGCTGTTCACCTGAAACAGGCCTGTTTTAGATGATCTGAGTTAGTGGCAATACTGGAAGAATGACCACGAGCTGCTGGACCAGACATCTGAAGGTAAAGTTGGAGTCATAGGCAAAGGAGAAACCTTTTCTGCATCCTCTTACTAGAACTCTCATTTAACTTGTGAGCAGCTGCTGCTTCCTGTCCTTCTGTCAATTACAGATGCTGACAATTCCCTTATTTTGCAATTTATGAATATTCCCAAAGGCATTTTGAAGGATGTCTGGTGAAATAATTTACAGATGGACTTTGATGTGTTGGATTTCTTGCATCTTTACCAGCCTAGATTTCTCTACACCATCTCTGAGATCATAAGCTCTCACTGCACTCAGGAACATGTGGTTACTTGTTGTGCCAGAATAAACTGACTACATGAAATGGTTCCTCTCAGAAACTCCTAGTCATAGTGAAATGAAGCCCTTTTGGATCCAGGACCTTTGTATTTATAAAAACAGCTACTGGCTTCTGTTTTCTGGGACGCTGAGTAGTACTTGCAAGTCAGCTCTATTTAACAATCACTTCACCAGTCTCTCACTGTACTATGGAAGCTGCTGGTGCTTAGTTTTCTCTTTTAGTTATATAGATCCTACATTATGGCTAATATACCATCAAGAAGTACTAGCACTTCATTTATGGATGAATATCTTTGCCCAGGTGGCAGAGAAAATCCAAATATTTATACAAATCAAAATAGCAACATTAAAAATCTGATTTTGTCACTAGTTTTGAGTACATCTTTGGTCTTAGGATTTCAGATTTCAGGATTTCTTTTGCCCATCACAGTACATAGATGCTGATTCAGTACTGTGAATTAATGAAGATGACAGCCACGGTGCTGAGAGGAAGGATTGCTAAGGTACACAGTTTTGGGTTATAACTTTGTCTTTTATCCTTTTGGTGTATTTTATGATGAATATTGCATATTGGATATAACATGAGTCCTATGATCAATCCTTAATTTATCATTAATGCACTAGAATTCAATGTAATTAATGCAAAGAACAGGAGAAAAAGAGGGAATATTTTCTCCTCAGTTATCAATCTATAAAAATATTCAATAAATGAGAGTCATGCTGAGCACTTAATTGCTTAGCAGTGGGTATTGCAAATAGATTTTACCTTAACTTTAGCTTATCTGGGCTGAAAACTGTTGCTCTGCTCTTTCCCTGGAACTCATTCTCACCTCATACTTTTGAAACAAGTTTAGGAGTTGTAGTAAAAAACAAACATTCGCTAAATTTTGATCTAAGAATAGCTGCAAAAAATTACTATATTATGTGTTTACTGATGCCTTTAGAGCTTCCCCATGTTTGTGTTATTAACTAAATCTTTTCTGCTTTGGGAAACTATCAATGGGATCCCAGAAGGATCTAATGTGTTCTATTTGCAGGATCCACTTCTTTGGCCATAAGTACTTCTAGATGGAAGAAAAGAATACTGTTTTGTACTCAGCAGTTCCTGGAATTAGTTCATTAGGGGTAAGGTTGGTAGTTCTTGACACATTTGAAAAAAAATACTTTAAATGTGTTTCTAGGAGCAATTTGAGTGTGATCACAGCTATATAGTCATGCAAGAGAGAAGGATCCCTCTCTCTGAGCTTCACAAATGCAACCTAATCCTGTCCTTCACAGTACTTGGTGTACTGTGATATCAGTGATAGAGTCTCAGGTCCTAGAAGGACAAAGAAATAAAGGATGAGACTGGGTACAATACAAACTAGCAAAATGTCAACAGAAGTAGATATTTTATGTATTCTATTGAGGTAATAAGAAAAATGATGATACATCTCACCAAAAAAAAAAAAAGGGAATGAGTAGTAAAATGAGCAGTAAATTTTGATTTCTGACTGTCTATACCAGAACAGCTGTGACTTCACTACTCTCTGGATATCAGAAGGAAAGGATTCCTGCAATTAGAGATAGACAACCAAACCAGTCATTAGACACAGCTATAAACACTATGTAATGGGCTGCCAAGCAGCAACTTACATTGAAAGTGGGGGACTATAACATGCCTTTGCACTGAGGTGGAATACACAAAGCAATCAAAAGAGCATTGATTAGTGCCCATTACTTAATGCATAAATGTAACAATAAAATATAACTGTAGTCCCTTCCCAATATAGAACTAATTTTGTCTGTTGCTTTGGTTTGTGCTGCAAGTGCAAAAAGAAATGCTCTAAATGCAAAAAGAAAAAATTAATTACAATTACAGTTTGGGAGAGCTCATGGTTGAGTGAATGAGTAGTAAAAACGGGGCTGGACAGAAACTCCCTGGCTGCAAATCAGTGCCTAGCCTAGCTGCCCACCAGTAGGTAGCAGGTGGCTTTACTTCACTTTGCTTTTGCCAATGTCTTCTCTTCTTAAAGAGTACCTGGAGATACAGAAACTTGATCTGATACTCAGCATTTGAGAGAATGTGCTTCTCTGCCAACTAAGAGGTAGCCCTCTGCTCGAATCATAATGTAAATCATAAAAATAAGAGATGGGGAGAAATACTGTGATGAGTCATCTGATCATCCTCCTTGCCAACATGCCTGATTATTACCTACTGTGCCCAAATTAGAGTTTTGTGCCAAGCAGTTTTTAGGAAACCTGAGATTTGTAGGATTTTCTCTGGAAAAATGCCATATTTATTTTCCTTTTGACATTAAATTTTCAACTGTGTGATGCCACTGTCAATTACAACTATGCCAATCATTAAAAAACATCCAAGTATCTTCACTCTTCTCAATGGTATGAAAACAAGCTGATTATCCAGCTTTGACCAAAAGTTGTGCTTGTGGTTGTATGTTCCATGCTACAAGATACAGAGATGATAAGAACAACTAAGCAGTGACCTATGCGCTAAACGTTTTGGTTTCTTGGAATTATAAGACATCATGGACACAGACCTATTTCCTACTAATATTTTTTTTTCTGATACTGGATAATGAGCCACTTTGTTGAAGGTGTCTGGATTTTTAAAATTGTGGAGGAAGCAATGGGAACCAGGTACTAAGGTTCTCTGTGCATTTAATACCCAGTTGCAAGGAAAACATCGACATGTTTTCAAGACCAGTCATGCCCACCAAGTTAAGTGAAATACTGAATAAAAACTTCCAGGAGAGAGTGGTGTCTGTAGCTGGAATGTCTATACAGAATTACAATAGCTTTGAAAGCCTTTGAAAGTATTAATAATTTGTAGATCTTAGAAAAAAAGAATATCTTAACTGCTAATGCCTTCTGTAGGAAGCAGCTCTACATTATGACCACCTCGCTGCCTGAACGCCCTGTTAGTTTCAGAGAGCCCTTGTATACTAACTTTTAACTTCCTATAGTCTATTTTTAGAAGAATAAGTGTCCCAGACAATATTGTCCTATGGTTATGACAGTAACAGAAAATATGGCTAATAAAATACAAAAATCTTAATAAAATGAATATTATAGTGGTAGTAACACAAATCAATAAGTAGGTAGGGCTGTTGTCTGACATAGTAGCTAGCTACCTATGAAGACAGAATATACCAAGAATTGTAGTAATAGAAATCAGACTTAAAAACACATTATTAAATTTCTGGTGCCTTTTATTACCAGGTCATTAGGATTTCTTAGTGTGATTTTTTTTTTTTTTTGTTAGAATTTATTTAGTCTACTTTTAGATGTTGCAAAATTGCTTCTATGACTCCTCTTGGGAGACTTTTTCTCAGTCAAACAAATCCTACATTTGCAATATTTTGGCTACTATGTCTTAAAATAATTGGATTCTAATTGATGGTTAATAATAATCAAGAATGCTTCATTATGACTATTTTTGTACTTCAAGTTATTTGTGGAATATTTATTCTCTGTACCAAGGTTTTCAATCACCTTAACTCTACTTTTTCTTAAGCCTTGAGCCTGTACAAAAGCTACATGTGTAGAAAGGTATTCCCAAGCTAAAATCTTTGGTGCACCAAATCTATTTGTCCTATTATACTCTCTATGTATGCTATCCAAACACTTTATAAACATACACATACATATAAATCTGAGTGTTTATAATATACAAAAGTTAGGGAAAGGGAATTATGCTCAAGAAAGACAAGTGGAGGGCCTGTTCCAGACTCCTGAACCCTGCTCAGGGCAGCGAGGTGTGAGCCCGCTGTCCACGGACTTTGGGGTATCACAACTGAGATTAAAATAAAGGCCCAGTGCCTTTTCCCCAGGTCCCATTTCCTGTGTGCCAGTATCACCATCTCTGTAGGATACTGGGATGTGACACAGCCCAGGTGGCACCAGGTCTGTGTGTTAAACACCTCAGTGGCTTCCTGGGGCTGAGGCACCACATTCACTTGTCTGCACCTTAAT
The DNA here is from genome assembly GCA_013397195.1 of Hylia prasina. NCBI lineage: Eukaryota > Metazoa > Chordata > Aves > Passeriformes > Sylviidae > Hylia > Hylia prasina. The sequence continues at coordinate 72,913 of VYXD01016269.1, forward strand.
GCTGAGCTCCACCTCACTCTGCCATCCAGATGTAAGTCAGTAGCTCTGCTTATTGTTTGGAAACTTCCCTGAATCACAAAAACTATGCCGTTTTCCTATCTGTTTCTCATTTCCATTAGGAATCACTTGCATATTCATCACGAGATGCATAGCTCAGCAGTTGAATCAGCAGGGGAAAGGACTGTATTCCATTTCCTTTGAAACTGTCTACTGCAGCATGGTTTGACCACTTAAATCAGTTCACAAGTCAGTATATTATGGAATGTTTTCTAAAACAATAAAATCCTTACATGTCATCCTTACCCTGCTAGGGAGTTTGAATTTTAAAGTAACCAGATGATTGTTGACTGTATTTTGATTATACTCTTGCAACAGACATGCCATATGAAAAAGTTCTGGATGAAAGTCAACAGGAGAACATGGCTGTATGGACAGGAACAGAATAGTTGTTTAACTGGCTGGTCAAACTTGGTTAAAGGTTTATTTCAGTCCTTATAGTGGCAGTGGCACATTTAGCCTAGTATACGTAGGTGTACAGTGACTATGTGAAGTGTTCAAATTTCTAAATTGTTTAAGATTCTTATTTTACTGTAGCAATTGTGGCAGAGTTCCACTAGAATCCTAGGAACTTAACATTAGACATTTTACATTACTGAGTGGGAGAAATTTTATTAAAATCTAGTCCATATCAATATTTCACATAAAAAAAAAGATTTTTTTTTTTTTTTTAATTTCAGCACTTCTGAGTATTGGTATGAAGCAAATCCTACTTCTGTGGGACAAGATGCTACTCTTTGTGTCCAGGTGAGAGAGCATAACTTTTGTTCCTTCTTATGTCACCATTCAGGTGACATTATAGATTATAAAGGGATATTGGATCCATTCTAAAGCTTATGTTCATCATGTGTTGCTGCTGTTGGAATTTTTTTCAGTTTTTTGTTTGTTTTGAATGTTAGGGACAGATCTGTGTTGAAGGAGTTAGGTACCACGGTGCTTTGAGTTAGGTACCACTCCGCCGCCCTGCCGTACTAAATGCTCCGTGCCACAGGAGACTTTCTGTGGGCTTTCAGACAAGGCTTTACACTTGAAAGAGTAAATATGATCCAGAGATTCACCTTGTCCGTACCCTTGAGCACCTCGAAGAATCCACAGAGCTGGCTTATCTGAGGAGCTTCATCAGCTTTATCGGGTGCTTTCACAAGCCGATGCGTTCCGTGTGCCAAAATGAGACAACGCAGTGTCCCCTCCCCTCCCCGCCTGCCCCGCCACGTTCCCGTTGCCCCGGATACCGATGGCAGCTGGAATAGGGATGGCAGCTGGAATAGGGATGGCAGCCGGAATAGGGATGGCAGCAGGCACCGGCATCGCTGGGGACACGGCCCCACCTCGCGGCGCTCTGCTGTCATCGTGCGGCTTTTCCAACAAAACGCGTGGCTTGGGAACCTCAGCGCTGCTCAGCACCAGATCTTGCTCACGGGGAGCCAGCTGAAAAACTGTCCTCCTCCAGAGATGAATTGCGAGGCAAGGGTCTATCGCAGTCTCGCCCAGAGGTTAAAAACAGGTGAGTTAATTTTGGTTGCTCCTGTCCTAAAATGTAGCTATCCAACTCACAGAAGCAAATGACATGCACAAACGAAGCAATCATTACTAAAAGAAGAAAGGTATGAAGTTCATGGTGTTCCAGCAGAAAATATTTAGCAAAAGCCCTTATAGTTTCACTGTTTCCCAGTGGTATAGACAAAGTATGGCTATTTTTATGGTTAAATAAAATTCTGGAGTTGTACAAGTTCACTAACTCATCCCGGCCATCTGGATTCTCTGGGACCAATGAAAGAGTTTCAGTTTGGACAACATTCTCAGGCACACAGTGTGCTTCTTGAGGGTCCTGCTCCAGGCCAGGAATTGTACTCGATCATCCTGATGGGTCCCTTCCATCTCAGCATATTCCATGATTCTATGATTCATACAAAGATTTAATACAGAAAATGGGCATGTACTATGGATAGATTAATTTACCTGAGTCTCAGCAGTCTTGATTAAAAGAGGGAAGGAATAGCAGTCAAAAGCTGGGACAGGAAAGAGCACATACACTTGGTCAAAAGAACAGAACTGGTAAAGCCAAAATTTTGGTGGTACAGGATATGAATCAACTTTGTACTCTGGAATAAAAAATATCAAGTGGATATAAAATATTTCTATATTTGTTTAGATTTTCAACTATAGTAGTTCTGAAAACAACAACAAGAAGAAATCCCTGATTTATAATCCAGGACAGGATAATGCTGAATAACAAATTTAACAGTGTGGTACTAGTAGCAAACTGACACACGTAACTGGGCATCCTTAAAATAACACTATTGTAACCCAGTTGTATGCAGACATCACCCACTCCTGAACTGAAAAAATTGGCAGCTACCCCAAGTATACCTTATAAAATTGTACAGTACCCAAGTAAGTCAAGCCCACAGTACTACTGCATTCATAGATGCATGGTTTTCTAAGACAGGGTGGAACTAATCTGATTGCAATTTATTTCTAAATATCTTGGGCCACATGATATTGTTCAGTGACTTCTGAATCAGTGGTCAGTTTACAAAAGAAGTAATAGAAAACTGTCATTCTTACAGAAGATGTGCATATGAGGTAATAAAAAATACAGATTAGAAAATCAGTAGAGCACATCATTAAATTATATCCATTTTACAGCATTTGCTGTAGGAGTCTTCTTTCAAAATTTCCCGAGGAAGCACAGCCTTCTGAGTTTTTTGGGGTTGCCTATAACAGGGCTCATGCATTAAAAACAACACTTCCTATTACTTAAAACAAAGACTCTTAAAACAAAGATGAGTCGCATCAGTGACATGTCAAGGCTGGAAAAAACATGAAATATTTTTCAGCAAGCATCTCCATATGAGGTATGAATTTTAAAAGGGATCGCCTTTAAAATGCATCGCCTACTTAAAATATAACAAATAACTGATAACTTTTATGACCTTTCTGTCATCAAGTCCACTTCAGATGATGTTATGAATCTCCCTTCCACAGGAACAAAAACATACAGAAACAGAGGGGGAAATATTCCTTCAGAACATGTCCAAGAACCTCAAGAACTAATACTTTCACTGCCTCTGTCCTACAGCTGGAACAATAATGCTGGTCCAAACAATTTATGCAGAAATGCTGATTGACCTGGTCTGTGCTCACTATGGTCCCTTTAACAATAAAAAACCTCACCTCATGAACAGAAAAATAAGGAGTTTCCTGTTACCTTAGAAAGAAATATCTGCATGAGATAAAGGCACTACCATTTTCGTACAGAAGTTATTTGAAGTTTCTATTCATTGAGAAGGTTCACAACTGAAACAGTCCTTAGATTTTTCCCATTATATATGGACAAACAAAGCAAAGCCAGAATTTTCTTTGAAATCAGGTCTTTTTATAGATACCAGATCAAACCATAGGAGAATTTAACACTTCACGCTACATGGATAGCAAGTAAAATTCACACTTCAGCAACATCCATTGTGCAGCAGTGTTAAGAAACTCAGCCTAGCCAGAATAGCAGAAGTGGCTGTGTAGATGTCATTCTTCGCATGAAGTAATTGCACCTGCTTTTGTTTGTTCTTTCTAGTTTTTTACAAATCATAGAGAGAAAAAAAAAAGGTAACAGTTCTTAAAAGTTTGTCTAGGTCTGTATGTCTAAAACAGAACAAAATTGCAAGAGACAAAACAAAAATGATGAACAGAAATGTGGTTGAGCACACTTTTTACTGCTGTTAAAACCATCATGTCTTTGTCCCTGCTGGCCTAGCCTCTCACTTCATTCTTGTACCTGTGACAGTGCCTTAAATCTGTTAATTCCACTTTTATTATACCTTCTGAATTTCTGCAGGCCTTGGGCATTTGTTTAATAAAAACCATTGAACTGAGATGGACTGGATGAGATCTGCAAGGAAATTCTATGTGCTGAACAAAGTTTTAGAAGGTCTTACTGCTGTACAGACCTGATCCAGTATCCTCTGCTTCATTTTGGTTGCAGGACAGCTAGTGATGCCATGTCCCATTGAAACTGGCTTGTGACCGATCTGCTCTACCTCCCAATAGCCTGATGAACTCACTCAGTGCCTCTGATTCCCTGTTTAATCAGCTGACAGGGTATGCTGAATATGTTCAGTTATAAACCTTATTTCTTCTGTTGAACTGGACTTATGTGTCAGAGCAAAAAGTGATCTTAAGAGAATATGGAGAGCAAACTTTAGTATACCTGAACTCTTTTTGGTAGAGAGTGCACTTATCAGAAATCCTACTGAAATGAATATTCAAGTTTATAACGTTTACATGAATTTTCCTGAAAAAAGCCATGAAAGCTTAGTAGGCTACTGGACAAAACAAAGACTTTTCTCTCTGAATTGAATTAGGATTAAACATGACTCAGGCATCTACTGACTCGGAGCAGTCAGCAAATGCAGCAGTTCTGGGGACCCCCATCAGCAGGTACCTGGACACCTGTGGAAGCACTAGAAAGAACCTGGGGCCATTAGAGCTATAGTCACCTCTGTGGTTAGATATTGCATAGGTGCCCAAGGTCTGCCTGAAGCCTTAGGAGGATCCGGATGCTGGCTCTGAACCTCACTCCAGACAGAAGTGTCTGTTAAGGGAACGGTGTTCTCAGGACCTCTCCAACACACCTTGCACACCAATGACTATTGGAAGAAATGAGAAGCTTCATTTACAGATGCACAGAGAGCTTCAGGGTCCAATTCAGGGGAAACTGTCTTGCTTTTGCATTACCAGAGCACTCTGCAAACCCGCCTCCATCCACTACCTGAAGCTCTATAGGACATAATAACGACATAAATATATACATTTAAAGGGCACAATGCAAAGCAGAAGCACAGTGTTAGTAGGACAGTGGTATCATTAGGTTGAAACGAAAGTTTTATTAACAATACAGTACCCGGTACAGTGAAGTTGAAGCCTTACATGCTAGTGCACTAGCTCTTCAACCAACTCTCAAATTGATAGAAAGATAATATTCTGTTATTAAACAAGGACTATGAACGTGTTCCCTGAAGAACAGTGACCATTTAGTGAAAATAAAATGAAACAGCAAATTAAACTCTGTTTTGAAGTTTATTCCCTGCTTCAAAAGCTCCTCAGATGCTTTCTAATGACTTCAGAAACCAGTGTTTTTCCATTGAGCAAAGAAGCATACTCACTATATTGCAAAATCACGTGAAGAAGCCCCACAAACTGCAACACACTACATCACACTACATCATTAAAGCCATAAGCTATGCATTTAAGATGTACAGATTGCAAGAACTTCAGTACAGCATAGGCTCAGTTGTACAGCACAGGCATAGCAATATCCTTGTGTGATTTAATACACGGCCCAAAATCATAGCCCCATGAACAAATTAGAAATAAAGGAAAGTCAGAAACATTGGCAAAGGGTGGGCCTTGGCACATAAATATCACACTGGTTCACTCAAGTGTCAGTAATAATTACTGTCTTCCCATGAACACTGGCAACCTCAATTCTGCAAAGACATTTTTCCACAAGAGAATATTCATTCTCTAAGCCAGTAATCACCATACCAAGGAAAAACACCCCAACAAACCAACCCCAAACCATAAAAAGTCAGTCGCTGGGTCTGGAATCAGCTTACTGAAGATTCAGGAAGGAAACAGCATTTCACTATTAGAATATTAAACAGGCTCCCTCTTAGGACAGAATCACACAAAGGTAGAAACAAACACCAAACACCAAGGGTACATTTGCATAGGCCAGAAAGGTGACCAGCCACTTCCACAGCCCCAAAGAAGTACATAAGATTTAGGAAAGCTGAGCAGAACAGACTCTCCTTTCTAATTCCCCTTACAGTTTCAAAATCTTTCTGGGCAGTTTCCACCACCCTGAACACTAGATGGGAAACATTTATGTATTTTTTATATATAAAAATACATGTGCCTATATAGAGGCTAAAGGCTGTAACAGGGAGAGAGCATACCCCTGGTTATAGCAATGGCAAGATAAGATCATATTTTACTTTGAAATATACTTCCCATTCCTCCCCCTATGTGCCATCAATATTTCCATTTCCCATCTTGGCAGAAGCACCTGGTCATGACCCATGCCCAGTCCTCAGAGCTCCAGCAGTGGCCTTTACTACTCAGTCCCAATGGAAAGAACCCCCTAACATGCATGAGGGAATGAACCATTTCCTTTGTTTTGTAGACAGAACCAATAGCTGTAACTACTACACAAAGCATTGCTCCGATGCAAGTGGCAGGTATGCAGAGGACCTATTTTTCATGTAACAAATGTTGCTCTTCCTACTGTTGCAATCTGAAAAAAAATAAATCCATCACATTTCTCATGGATTAATAATGATTTTTTTTCAGATGTCTTAACATTTTTTCTATGTTCAAATTGATTTATGTTGAGCAGTTAGATGAGGATGAAATATATAACTGTTAATATTTCTTTGTAAGTTTTAATTGAGAGACATTACATCATAGGATACTAGTTCTTTTTTATTACAAAAACTGATTTATAGTTAACTGATTTTGAATGCTAAAACAATTTCACATTAAGCCTTTGATAGTAAGGAGGCTAGGTGTCACATGTACCATTTCACTTTATGATAACTTAATTATTATAATAGTCACAAATAAACCTTTCTGAAATATCCTAATATTTAAAAGAATACAAAAGACTCATCTCAGTGCTATTACTAGAAAATTAGCTATCTAGCAGTTCTGTGTTCTAGCCCTTTAATTTACTACCATGAAATGAACAGGTGAAAGTAAACAAAGTAATTCTGGAAACAGTAAGGAAAAAATTAAGTTGTATATTAGATAGAATTGAAATCAACCAAAAATACCTTTATTTTATAATATGCACTAATTCACGACTGAGCTGACAAAATACAAACATGGACAAACCTCTGAAACATAAGAGTGATTCTTCTAATTGTGAAAATTAGGGAAGAAGTCTAATTTAAGAAGCTAAAGAATTTTATATGTTGAAAGCAACTTTATCAATATGCAGTTTCTAGAGAAACAAGACACAACCACTACATTTTTACAACTTATAAAGGCTTAAGTTGTTCAGCAGAAGCACTGGAACCAACTTGGATCAAAAAACCAGTATTTGGCTCATCAAAACAAACATCTGTCCACTCTAAGGCCTATAAAACAAATCAGTAACTTACATCTTCTGTCATTGTTATTATGGCCACTATTCAGGGGAAAAAGCTAAGGAGATCCAAATATGTAGAGAGTGTCATACTCTTGATTAAATAGGACAAACACAGGAACAAGAATAAAGTTTAGAATCTGGATGTGATACACTGATTTCATTTTGGTGACGCACCTGGCAGTGGCTTGGAATTAAAATGAAAACGTAACACAGGCTACATAACCTTGCAGGGCATGTTCAGGCTTTAATGCACCTAACTATCAATTCAGTGCCCTTTCTCACAGAGACAGAAAGGAAAAATAATGCAGATGGGAAAAGAAGTAACAAAACTCTTGCCGTCACTTGTAGATAGGAGTACATGCTGTATATATATACACCATTAAACTTCTACTGTCTCAGGAAGGCATCAGAACTTCACTGTCAGAAACAATATAAAGCAGAACCACGGAGGCAACAAACAGGCATTGCCTTAGGTCTGAGAGAGACTGCGGGAAGACTGTCCTGAGGCAGGTATTGGATCAGACCTCAACAAGCTAGGAAGTGTCAAGAGTGGAACAAGCTGCATCTGCAAGGAAAGCAGTATTAACTCAAACATAGGACAGGATGTTGTCTTTAATCCTTTCTGTAACAGGCTCTAAAAGACCCTATGGAAGAGTACATTAGGAAACTCCCAAGTCCTTTCCTAAAAACAGACATGTGACCCAAGAGTTACACTGGGGGAGAGTGAAGGGAGACAGCTGGGGAAGACAGAAAAGCTTTCCCTCTTCATTCACATGCACTGCAACAGGTTCTTGGAACTGTGTTCATTTCCAAGATCATGATGTTCTATCAGCACCTAACACACGGGATATAATCAATAATAGTGTTTGCTGTTACTTGCAGTTGTGATAAAGTTCTATTTCCTAAATCTACATACAGAAACAAAGAAAGTCTTCAATAAGGTTAACTTAACAATGAGACTGATCTGTCTTGCTGGAATTACATTTCCTCAGTGATTTTACATACAATTGCACATACACAAAAACATATAAGGAAAAACTAAGGCAGCATGAGAAAAAAAAGCTTTCTGCTCTATTACATACCATTTTATTCATACTTAAAGCTAATCCTATACAAGGTTTGTACATACTGCATTGAAAGAACTGTTCACTAGCTCAAAAAATAAAAATATCAGAAACATTAAACTTATGGTCCCTTTTGCAATTTTTGTGCAGTCAGTATCAATGCACAGAGCTTTTGACAGATAGAACCCTGCACAAAGGCCACAGAGACCACAGGGCCCTCCTTTGGGCTACCCTAGACAGGTACCAGGATGATGTCCGTGGTCATCTAAAAAGCCAAATGCAAAGTCTGCTATATAAAGTGAAATTATAGCTATTAGTGAAGAATTTAAGAATCTAATTTAAACAGTAAAGATAAATTGGATCAAAACTACATATAAAGTTAAAGACATAGGTAAACATACAAAACTGTTTAATTCAAGGTCACATTTTTACACAGGAGAAATACTACATTCTGATCTGCCAGTATGGCTTTTTCCATGTATAGGTGGGGGTTTTGAGACTTCAAACTGGAAACTGTTAGTTGTCTAAGAAAACTAGAAGTGATTAATTATGTTAGAAAGAATTAATGTCAAGAAATGAAAGTGAGATTAATGTAAAATTTATAGCATTAAGATAGACACCACTATGATTTAATTTTGGAAGACATTTTATCTTCAATTTAACTATTTGTCATACTGTGGCAGCATATTTCACCTGTGGACTTTCATCTTAGAACACTGAAAGATAAGGTATAACTTTTAAAAAAATTAAGTAGACTGAAATGCACCTGAGCAAAACAAAAATTAAAGACCAAAGAAAGTATTTAGCAGAAGTCAAGTGCTGGCTTGTGGACATGCACAAAATTATAAAAAACAGCTAACAGCTAACAGCTATTGGCACTTATCCACAATAAGCTGTAAGGTGATATAATAAAACACATCTAATAAATATGATCAGTTCACAATGAAACTGTACAAGCCATTAATTCACATTGAAGCAATACACCTGATTGCAGTTTTGAGCAAAAAGCCATAACTTAAAATTCTATTTTATTCAAATTTGAAAAACTTTTTCAACTAGTTTAAACACATTAATCCCCAAAGTTTTACAGTAACTGATGATTTTCAATCACTCACACAACCACATTGTGAATCCCTGAAACATTTATTATAGGAATACTGATAAAACCTTAACAGATACAAATGATACATCACATAGTGTCTTACACCTTTAATGGCAAGTACTTGATGACCTCAAATTGGTAGGTGCATCACTCCTACTTTTACACTCTAATACCATCCTCTAGGACCAAATGGTTTAAATTGAATTCACAACAGTTTGCAGGTACCTAAAAGCAATGATTTTTTAAAAAATCAAGCTATAAAAGATTCTCTTCTGACCAGTATTTCAAAACTTTTGGAAAGAGAACACCCTAGTGGTAGTAGTTCCCCACTAGTTCCACACAGTATGCAAGGAGAGTCATTGCAGTGAACTTGAAAGTCATTTCAGAATCAGCGTCTGAAGAGATGTAGTATACAGCAGTATGTCCCTTGACATCAGTTATGTGGTGCATGTTTATCTGTGCATTTTAGGACCTTATTGTACCAGCAGGTCTTAGGACTGTTGAAATTAATCTCATTCTGGCACAAGCTTTCCATGGGGCAGGGCAACTCCCAAATGAAAGGCACTCTGTTATGAGTGAAATCAGAATTACCTGCAATGCAAATGGACAACTTGTAACATATTGAAGGGAAATGCTGCAGCTTACGTGAGGTCTAAAATTAGGTACTTTCTGTAAAATAGGTGAAAAAATATTTAGAGCAGCTGTACTGCATCTGTTTACATGCACACAGACACTAGCCATTGTACAAGCACAGATCTTCCAAGTATTTCAACAGTTGTTTGGTTTTTTCCCTCTGGTGCATTTTTCACTTGGGTGAAACCAAGCTTCTGCAGCTCAAGGTGACTCGCAGAACAGCCCACAGCCCATCACTGCACATCATCCTGCAGTCCACAGCAAGCAGATCTGGAGAGAAGTTGCAAGTGTGGTCCTTGGTAGTAGACAAGAACACAGGCACACACCACTAGTTGGCACCCCTTATCTTTCCTCACACCTTTTCTTTTTTTTTTCCACCCTCCTTCTTACAGGAAAAAAAATAATCTTGGGAACACAGCTTTCCTTAAGGACAGGAAAACTCATGCTTGTTAGTCAGATTAAGGGATGTGCAAAACAGAAATAATTTCCCTGAGGCAAAGATCTTCAAGTCATGCCTAGCTTACACTGTCTTTTCTTATTTCACTTGTTGAAATATTTGGCACACTGAGGCCTTGATCACTGACTGAGTCTCCCAGTATTATCACAGTCTGTATTATACATTTATTATATAAAGTAGAAGTTGCAAATGCTTCATTCTCTCATTCTGGTTTGGTTTTTCACATTTACTGATTAAAATCCCTTTCCTTCTCAAGGGTGGCATTGGGTCTCCCGGGCAGGGAGGTAGAGTGAGAAATTTCTACTGTATTTAAAAGTTGTCATGAATACAGAATCCCTAAAAGGGCAATCACAGTAGTTATTGGACTCAAAACACACAGTAACAGGATGACAATTAATATCCTGTTACATACAGCTGGTTACTTGGTCAAAAGTAGGTGATTAAATAGTTGTTTCTTGATCTACATTATGAAAACCATTCAGAGAGGAAAAAAAAAGTTATGAGTGCCTCCAGTCTAAAACACATAAGAAGCAAAGCTTGAAACCAAGTCTTCCCAGTTTTCCCTTTATAATATAAATAGCACTTTTATACAAAGCAATCCAAAAAGCCTAAATAGCAGTAAAAATCTGAAGCTGCCTTGCTGTACCAAAGAGTATCTCTGTTCAGCATCAGAAGTACAGGCAATTAGTTTTCAGCCATTCTGCACATAGAGCCATTTGCTCTACACCTTTCTGCTTTGAAATGGCCTGTCATTAAATGCCATCCCACTGGGTGGGGAACAAACAAGGAAATAAAAAACAATAGTAGGATTTTAAGGCCTTTATCTCCATGAGGAGGTGAAAATTGTGGCACAACCCATGACCAATACTTACTATGCAAATTAGCACACTCCCACCCAGGGCTTCCAAAATCAGTCACTCTAACATTTGCCACACAAGACAATCATACCACCAGCAAGCAACAGCGCCAATTAAGCATTTTTAAGGTCTTCAAAAATTCATAGCAAAGGGCACTTCTGAGAAAGATATCTTATAGATTTGGTTTTAAAAATAGACACCACACTCACATTCAAGGGACATCCTTCACTTTTAGGCCTTTGTCACAAATCTGAATCTTTATTGTTCTGAAATAAATGCTATAAACATAAGACTCAAAACAAGAACTCCAACTTTCAGTCTCAGAAGAGGTGTGGTTCAATGCCCATATCACATGTAACAAGAAAGTCTCCTTAAAAAAGGAAAAAAAATTACTGTAAAGTCTTTCTTATGAGTGAAAATGCAATCCTTTGTTTTTCTCATTACTCTGTGTACAGGCGGGCACCAAAAAAAACTTTTGCATTTTCTTTTGAATTCTTGCTATGACGCTTGACGAACTTTCTGCCATTCCACAAATTCATCCAGAAGTACGGGCCCTGCAAATGGACAAAACTTGGAGTTACAATTGGCAATGTCTTTCAAACTCCTCTTGAAGTATGAGGGTCTAGGAAACATCCATGTCAATCCTATGGGAAAATACTCTTAGATTAGTACAATCATTCCAATCCAAGGATGATACAAAGTACACAAAAAATACTATATGGAATTATGACAAAGTGTCCCTGATATCTAATGGCTGGAGTGAACTGAATGGAAAGTATAAAAACAATCTTATAAATCTTGTAAATCAGCACAACGAATAATTAGAACATGGACCAAAATGGGACTCAGGCAAGGTGGAGAGTTCAGCCCCAGGTACCAGCAGGTAGGCAAAATCATTAAGGTGGAGTATATTTTATACTAGTACAAAATGAGAGTTTGCTGTTTATAATTCCACTTGCAAGTCTACAGTTGCATGCAGCAAGCATCTTCACTAGATCCTCACTGAATACAAGCTGGCTCAAGTAAACCATCATAGTATTGATGTACTATACCCCTGACATTCAATTAAGAACAATTAATAACTGCAACTTCAAGATGGATGGTTACCAGGGCTCTTTTTCTGTACAATGTTGGAAGAAAAAATTTTATACCTTACAGTATTGTTCCTGTTACAGTAATTTGTTTTACGCAATTTTAAAATTTTCTGATAATATTTGAATGAGCCAAACATTAAGAATACTTACATGCACCATCTTCATCATAGTTGCTAAGATCTGCATGGACAGTCCTGCTGAACTCTAGTACATTGTACCACTGATCCTTGTTCATAACTCTATACTTCGATTGCTAGGAAAAGTAATTTCAAAATATTAAAATGTCAAGTGGCACCTGGTACTCCTGCATCTCATTTATGTCATTTCATCTCAAATGAGTTCCTAACAAACAATTTAGTGGGTAACAATGACTATTACTTACTTGATTTTCCATTTTAAAAAATACTACACATGAACATATTTCATTGTTATGAAACTATATAAAATGGTTTCTTGGAAGATCAGAGCAGACTCAAATTTCCCTAAACCTGGAAATCAGTAAGTCACCATTCTAAGCTTCAAAAACTGGTATATTTTTGCCTTGCCCTGAAACAGAGCATATCTAGCTCAGGTATATTTCCAGAATGAACTATTTAAAACAACAAAAAAAATCTTTTCTCCAGGGTATAATACATTATGATCATAAAGACATCTACTTTGCAGTGCTAGTACTGCTTTGAAGCCAGGGAATAGTCTCAAGCCTAATGTGTTCCACAGCCTACACCCGTTCACTTTAATCAGTCACCTGCAGCTGAGCTGACCAGTATCTTCCAGGGAGAGCCAGAGATCAAGGTGCCTACACACTCTAACTGCACAAAGCAAACTTGAAATGCTGTGCAGACGCAGCCGAAGGCTCTACTACTTACTTTTAGATTTATATTTACAGTATAACCAAGATAGATTTTTAGCTGCCTTTGGTAAGAAAAGGGGCTGGAGCACAGGAGGGAAGATAAGGATCTGTGATGCATACAAAAACATCACTGTTTCATAAGCACATTGAGCAAGGGAAAGGGAGCAATATGGATACATTTTTGAGTAAATTAAACACAACATTCTCACAGAACAGTCCAATTACTATGCCAACATTCACAAAGTCAAGGAAACTTGTACCTCCAGGTATTGATAAAATACTGAAAACAGTGGCCAAGTTCTTCCAAGCAGAAGAGCTAACATCGACTTTGCAGTATCAATATCAAGACTTCGCTGGTCTTTTTCCTAAGGTTGAATAAAGAAAGCACAGAAATCAAATACAAGCTTGTTGAATAAATAAAAGCAAGAACTTTCCTAACATTTCAGCAGTCTTACCCTTGCAAAATCAAAGGCGTATCTGTAGATATTCTTAAAGGATGAAATGTCGTTCAACTGTGACCGTAAGAAGTCAAATTTACTCTGTAATTTTTCTGTACAGTCACACCTTAAAAAAAAACAAAACCCAAAACATTAGGAGTTCAAAACACAACATTTAGGCAATGAAAAAAATGTCAGCAAACAAAATTTAAAATCACCAAATGGCAATCATTACATATACAGGAGTAATACTGTGAAACTGACTTAAAGAATATTGAACATGCTCAACATTTGCAGCTTACTGAAATGATGAATGCTGGCTTTTGTAAGCAAGTTTTTTTTTTAAATAGATCAGAAACATAGTTTGAAGTGCATGCTTCACATCTCAAATAATAGTCTTTTAATTCCAAACTCTGCAATCTATATTCATACACAGCTGTATTTTATCTTCCAATTACTACCAAGATTTGGAGGAAACCTCATTCAGTGTGCATTAAGGGGTAAAATCCAGCTGTAAATAATGGAAAAACGTAAACCCTAAACATGTAGTTTTGAAATGTATGCTTATAAATGGCAGGATTGAGCAGGCACTATGCAAAACATACTAGTCTGCTTGTGTTTTATGACTGATAAATGCAAGCTCTGATAATACCTTAATCACCTGAATTAGTCAGTAGCTACTCGACTGAAAAATCAAAGGCTGTATAAGAATGTACAGGTCCACTAGTCAACAGGATAAAGCTTTGACAAAAGTAAGTATTTGGCAGAAAGACCTCCTTGTACTTTTCTCAGCAAGGAATTTTGTTTCCAAATAGAAAATGGGTCAGATTCACCAACAACGGCAAAGGAGAATGCAATTTAACCTTGCTAATCCTCCAGAAAATACCCACTCAATAGAACAGTTATAACAGGACATTTTATTCTTATAAGAAAAGCTGCCACGACTAAAAAAGAATAAATTAAAAAATCTACCTTGCTTTGTATCCTTCGTGAAGAAGCATACTTTCAGAAATGCAGCTGTACATAAATACTTCCTTTGGTCACGTGTCCCCCTTTTGGCAGCCTGCCTCTCAGAATACATTTGCACCTCTAACAGCTCCACATGGACTTGTCACACAGGCCCCCAGCAAGGGCCCTTCAGGGGAACTGCAGGTTGCTGAGATGCTGTGCTTTGATGCTGTACTTTGCCCACAGCTGATACTTCCTGTTCCTCAGATCTGCCAGCCTGTGTGTGCACAGCTGTCTGTCAGTCTGTCTCCTCCAGACTGTGACAAGAGAAATGTAGCAATTCCAACCGATGCAACCTTTTTTTATTATTATTTTTTATTTTTTCTTGTCTCTAGCAGCATCTACCTAAAGCAGCACTGAGTCTTAGCCAACACTGATACTAAATAAATAATATTAGCTAATTAGGTTACATATGCAGATGACAACTAGTATATTCTGTGACAAACCATATAACAAATTGAAAAGAACTCTTGTTAAATGAGCTTTGGTAAATTCAACTAAAGATAAAATTACTTTTTTTGTCTTCAGCCATCTAATTGGTCTATTCTACTATTTAACTCTTAAAACAGCATTATGCTATGCTAGAAAGGCATCGTATTTTTTATTCAAATCTCTTCTATGTTCTACACATCTGGGGACAAGCCTACCTATTTCATCTACCACCTATATGTTTAAGTTTTTAGTGTATTAGTGACATATATAAGATATTTATAGGGGGTTTACTACACATTTTGTTAAATATAATTTGACTGAGATTATTTACCGTATCATGGGTAAACACAAATTTCAGTATGTTTAAGTTTCTTACAAACTGTTAAAATTGTTCAAATAATCATAAATCTTAGTGCAAAGTAAAATGCCAGCTATTGTCTACTATACTATTGGCTATGTGTATTTTAATACACAGTTGATTCTTTTGAAAAAGTTCATATGAAAATAAACAATTATTAAGTGTCAAGATTCCTAAGCAATTTATAATCAGTGCATTTATAACCCAACAGCCAAATAGATCATGCTCATACCAGCACCACCCTCTGAATCCTGACACATGGACATATCTCTGTTAAAGCTGTTTAGGGCATTTCTGTACCTAGCCACTGACTTTCCTCCCAAAAAGAGGCAAGGAGCTGTCAAACTCCCCTTTTATGGAGATACAGCTGCTTGTGTGGCTGCACCATAAAATAGACGACTGAGGTCACTCAGAATAATCTTCCTGATAATCAGAACAAGCTCCCAATTAGTGTAAGTGAATTGAACTCCTGTACAGACACTAGAAAAAGGTGTGATTTCTCAAACTGTCTTTATTGAAAGATAGCATTAAATAAATCAACAAAATAGATCAACAAAATTAGACATTAGCTTACTACATTCTCTTCTCATCCCTATTTCCCGTTTTTAACAAAACTCAAATTAGCGTCACAAAGTGGAAGTATTTCAATTTCTATTGAGGTAGAGAGATCATCTGAGGCCCAGCTAACACGGACAAAGTGATGATTCATTAATTCCTACTCAGATATTCCAATGTTTTATATTTCATACCCATTCATATGCTTGTCTTTTACTAAAAAGAAAAATTGGTACGAAGTATACAAACATTAAACCAAAAGATTTAATGTTAGTATATATATTTCATCCTAAGGAAGTATTTAAAGTAGCAGAAATAAACTGCCTAGCAGAGGTACTTGATTCTCTCTGCTATTAAGAGAGCTTGCATATGTACATATATATGTATGCATATGCACACACACATACACATATATACGTGGCAGAATTCACCCTACCTTCAAAATGTATCAGAAACCCTCCAGTCTAAGTTGCTTAGTTCTTATAAGATGCTATTTAAGGCTCAATTCACCTTCATTTTGACAGTATCTACCTTACCACATATTTATTTTTCTCATCTCTAAACAGCAAACTTCACCAGTATATTACAAAACAACATGCAGAGAGAATGTCACTTCAGGCACCCAGATGCTGCCATCCAACTGTATATTAGCGATAGATGTCCTAAGTTTCAGGTGTTGCCATTCACAGAGGACCAGCCAAGCAACCTCTAAGTGCAATTCAGGTGACCAGTCATCAGGTCTTAGGGCAAGCTGGATACATCCCTAGGCTCCATTACACTGACTGGATCTTAAAAGATTACAATATGAGTTTAAGAAATCCAGCTCTTGCATATAAACCAAACATTTAGGTATATTACTAATGAGCTGAATTCTACCCAACCCTGTTCATGCAATTACCTTGTGTGACATTTCACATATTTTGATATAAGGATTCTATAACAGAACTCTTGACTAAAATATGCTCTGGGGTTTTAAGGCATTTCAATTTCATTTCTTCATTCAAAAATTAAAAGAAAAAAATAAGCTGTGCAAACATGTAGCAATATTTTACTCTTTTAAGTGTAAAATCCTTTTCCTCCAAAGTTCTGTCAAACCTTTCAAGAGAAAGGACAACCCCATTCCAGATGGAATCCCATAATATGATCCTCCCTTCCTAGTAAAGCAACAATAGTACAAGTCTACAGGTTTGTATTTTCCTTCACCATGATTTAACCCCAGCTGGCAAGTCAGTGCCACAGAGCTGCTTGCTCACTCCCAGACAAAACCCACATGTATTTTTTAGCCAATGGATCTTGAGCTGTGTTATGTGAGTGTCTCTGCTTCACCCAGCTTATTACAGAACAACAGGGGAAGCAAAACATACATTAAGTGCTTTAGGCTTAGGCAAGTGCTCTCACCAAAAGTCTGTTTCTATGAAAATGCACAGCAGCACCCTATTTTCAGCCTTAAACACACTAGACTACAGCACGACCAGCTCTGTTCTGAAAGGAAAAAGATTTACAGACACAGTGAATTATTAGAAACAAAGTCTAAAACACCAGCTCTGAAAAAGTGCCTGATTTCATACATCTTTGGGCTTGCTCATTCTGTGAAATTGGCTAACTTTTGAAAGCTTCTATTTGGACATAAAAATCAAGTACTTCAGGAAAGTGACCAACTCACTGCATCTGAAAAATCATGCACCCAGAATTTAATTGCTGTCATTCTAGATTCCAAGCAGTTTAATTGTTCCAGCTCTTAATTTATTTAATTTCTGGTGATAATCACAAAATAATCAAGACACCTGATCCCAAATCAATTACGAGTTAAGAGAGTCCAGAGTCACTTACTCCATAGTTTTGAGTAACCAGAGGGTATCTGCCTGATACAATTTCCCAAACCAATCCAGGGTAAGGGTAAAATCAACCCTTTTTTCTCACTATGCCCTAGCTGCAATAGTAGCTCCCTATTTGTAATATTGAATGCAGTGTCATAACAAGACACCCTTAGAACACTAAGGTACCAAAAGTACCCTTACACAAAGAACAAACAAAAAGTAACAACTGAACTAAGCCTCAGAAAAAGCTGATTAATATAAGAAACAATCTCTTTAGACGGGGCATTACCTCACCAAAAATTCAAATGCAAACAGAAAGAAAGAAGTTAATTTATAAACTTAAATGGTGTTGTTTAACCTAAGCATTAAGCATGGCTTCTGACATGCATCTAATAAATAATACTAATAGCCAAAATTATTATCCATGCAGTCTTCATCTATAAAGCTCAGAAATCAGTAAGACCTTTCCAGGATATCAGTGCTGAGATATGCTTACGTGCATCTCCAGATCTACCTTCTTATGTCTCCTAACTAGAATGATATTTTAACATATTTTTGTAAGAAAAGGAAGCCACCAAAACCTGACTTAACTAGGTTTAGATAATAACTTAATCCTTTGAGTGAACTCAGATTAATTTTGCAGTTGTGGACCAAAACAAGACATAAGATACAAAAAAGCTGGCTTTTATTTCCAACATAATGAAACAGAGCAAGAATAGTTAAGTTATAGGTACAATCATAAAATTAGAACATTCTATTAAATATGTAAAAACACTCTTACTGTAATGAGGTCATTCCTTTTAACCATTCTTCCTTGGTAAAAAATCCCATGCTTTCAGCCTCTAGTTTCCAGGCTAAAACTAACATAATAATCTAGGGGAAACAAAAATAAGGGGAGGAGAAGAGTTATTATGTAAGAAAAGGCTGATTTACTAATGTCCAAGAATAAAATTCTAAAGCATTCAAACATTCTAGCAATTGTGGTACATGCTTGGTCTTCATATTTGTTACCATTAAAAAATTCAGCTACATGCAATTTTTCCCTTAATTTCAATTTTTGAAAATTAGGTATTACTATAATAAACCCCCCCAAAAAACCTCACACCCCAGCCAAGTATAACTGATGTATTCAGCTGAAATATCTTAGAGCAGCTCCTGCAAGCAGGAGATGAAAAACTTTGTTTTGTGGAGTTAGAGAGTTTTACACAGAACCTAAACCTTATCTAATATTCTCTTAGGTGTTATTAGCACTATGAAAGAAACTTACATTTTCAGGTTCAACACCGATGTCTTCACAGAATTTTTCCATTCCTTCAGGGCCTACAACTTCATCAGGACCTTCAAAGCAAAAAACACACCAGAGTGAAATCTAAGTAACATTCACTGCTCACAAGGTTTGCACACAATAATTAGGCTATACTGCACCCAAAGTATTTCTAAGAACATTGAATTATACTATTAAGTAGCTTTTAGAGCTAGAAGTACTCTATCATGTGCAATTGTGTAGACATGTATGTTATGTGCTACATCAGAATGTTTGTGCTGTGCACTGCCACTCTGTGAGAGCAGATGAGCCATTTTAGTTTTGTATCTGAGTTTTCAAAAGACCCCGTTGAGCTTCCTATTGACAGAGCTCAACTCCAATAACTGTGGCAGGCAATTGTTTTAAGACAATTTGGATACCACTGCTCTCTGCTGAAGTTACTTTATGCATTATGTTCTTAGAAAAATTATTTTATCAACAATAAAAAAAATTAATTCTGTCTGAGCAACTACTACAGATATTATTCTTTTGATGGTGCTAACATTATGGGTTTACACTAACACAGAAGAAGGTGAATCTGCAAATGACATAAGATGAGTTTTATGATGCTGAGTAATATAAACAAAGTGATAACAATATATTGAAGGAATGTTGTGCATGTTAGCCATATACAAAACAGAAGAAAGGTTTAGGGCTGCAATGAAAATAGATTGATTAGGACCACACAGTTAGTGTTATGCTGTCATTTCTCCATTTTAACACTAAAATCTCTAAAATGCAGCAAAATAGTGCATATGGACACACTTCAGAATGTTTTGTTCCTCAAATCTCTCTCTGGTTTCAGTTATTTTGACTAAACCTGTTCCAAAAATGACTCCTACTGGGCAGCCAAATCTTATTAAAAGGCCTGTCAACACAGTATTTTGATGTGTCTTGGATCATTACACTAACAGTTAGTGAGTATGAACTCATGTAAAAGGCAAAGGTTTTAGCTTCCAGAACAACATGCCATTTTATAACTTTTTGGCAAATTTTGCTACTTATAATAGGCAGAGTCCTTGATGATACCTGTCTCCACTTTATCTGTTGCCAGTCTAAGCAGAAGCCTCTTTAAGAGTTTGGACAATGTGCTTGGAATAACTGCTTGCAGTGAGATAAATATATTGTCAATAAAAACTATTGAGAATACTTTTACAGGAAAATATAATGCAACTGACACTTAAGATCATGAACCTCCTGAAAAATATTGCAAAGCATTTTGCCTAGGTAAGCAAGGCGAAACAGTGTTAGCTAGGAAATGCTAAAAAAACAAAAAAAAAAAAAGGCAAATTACTAAGAGAAACACATACAAGGGTTCACTGGTAATAACAAGTAAAAGCTTGAATCAGTGTTTCTCGTACACATCATACGCATATATATGTGTGTGTGTGTAGTTTTATCTTTCAATGGAAACATTTTATCTTCTATGGTATATATTTAACTGGAATTCTGTCTCATGCTGGAAATGTGGCATTTTTTGATTACTGGTTAACTAAAACTATAACCTCCTACATTCAATTCTTGACTCAACAACAAAGACAAA
The DNA here is from genome assembly GCA_013397195.1 of Hylia prasina. Lineage (NCBI taxonomy): Eukaryota > Metazoa > Chordata > Aves > Passeriformes > Sylviidae > Hylia > Hylia prasina. The sequence goes on from VYXD01016269.1 coordinate 93,630, forward strand.
TTTTATAGACATTGAATCTGAAGAATATGCAAACAAATTTATCACAAAAAAATTAACTTTGAATTATTATTTCCTTAAGAAAGGCTCTACTCCAGAAGAGTATGCCTCAAACCTAAAGTAGAAAGCATATTACTATAAACAAGAGTAGTTCATTGGTGTGAAAAGACTGCAAGGGAAATATCAGTCCTGATAAATATACTCAAAGCAATTGCTGACAGATAAATCAGCAGCTTGCTCCATACTAAGATCTGGCAATTAATGAGTTTTAATCAACAACCAGTTATGACAGACTTTAAGTAGTGACTAGACAAGAAATTAACAATAATTTAGAGATCCTGAGTTCAGAAATCACGTAACTAGTAAATAAACAGTAGTAATAGTGTAATAAATTCTGCAAAATACACTGCATATTCACTGAAAGCAGCTATTCAATGGCTGTTGGGAGCTAATTGAAACAGGCTACTTCAAACACTTTCAGAATGAGACAGTTGTTATTTAGAATATAAAAAATGTTACAAATACTCAGATGGAAAAACAGTATAAACCTCTATTTTGTTTTGTAAAACATAAATCCAAGGAGCTTAAATCATGACCTATTCATTAGCCTTTAAATATGATCACAAAGAAGATATAGCTAGACACACAGGCATCAATCTGAATGATCTCTCAATGTCCTGACTTCTACTTGACAATTTCAAAGCAAGAAGTAGCATAACTCAGTATCTCCTGGTTCAACATTGCACTGCTGAACATCTGTTATGTCATTTTAAAGTTATAAAGCATAGAGTAAAGAAAAATAAGTCAAAAAGAACAAATACCAAAAAGGTAATAATAAAAGCTATACTAATTCAAGTGCGTGTTATAAGGAAGCAAACACAGACTATTTTTATATCTACATCAGCATAAAAAAGGCAAATGCAAGTAATATTTGATGTATTGCTTTATTTAAAACAAAGCCATATAGTTTTAAACACAAATGCATTGCATATTCATATTACCTGCATATTCATAAAACCAAGCCAGGCACTTCTTGCTTGAAAAATGTTCCTCTCCACTTATTACTTTACCAGATGCTTGTGATCTGCAGTACCAAAGAGAAACACAGGGATGAACAGTGTTATTTTAATGAGACATGTGAAAACCAGGAAAATTTAAATTATACAACATTTAGTAATAATCTATTTATATTGTTTCATGAGGTCAAAATACATCTACAGTTATGGTGAATTTCATAAAAGGCAACTGTCTGTCATCCTCAACTCCGGCTGGAGCATAAAACTATCTTTAGATTACAACCATCTCATAGCCCAATTTATTGCAACTATTACTTCTCCTGAAATGCAGAAGAACTGTTATCTTGTAGATATAAAACAAAAAAAACCCCCCTACAGATGGCCAAAATATCACTCCTCAGTAATTCAAATGCCTTATTATCTATTTATATTTATACATACAGGCATTTAATGTTAGGTATCTAATAAGCAGCATGATCTTCAAGAGTGCTGAACATGCACAGATCCCATTAAGGTCAACAGAAGCTGCAGAGTTTGACATATTTAAAAGTCAGGCTATTTATAGCTAACCATCCAAATTAGGGGAAAAAAACTTGCTCAATTTGTTTATATTATACACATAATTAAGAATCTGAAAATTCTATAGATATTTGGTACTTATACCAGAATAGTAGTATGCAATCTGTGTCACGACTGAAGCTGCTCAGCACACACAGCTTCCCCCCATCATTGTCTTCATTATGTAACATGCAACCCAGTTTGCCTAGGAAGTGAATTTTCTAATTCATCATCCATTAAAAGAATGCACAGAATTTCTTCCAGTAAAAACACCAACTACACAAAGGCATCTTCAGTCAGTAAGGAGTTGCAGCACCTTTTAAATGCATCCTCCTTTCAAACACAAATTACAGACTTTTAGAACAAGTTAAGGTTACTTCTAACAATGAGGTGAGAATTAATCATATGAGAGGATTTAAAATTATGCAGCTCCCACATTGCAATTTTAAAATTAAAACGTCAAGCAGGAGAAGACTAGTTCAATTCTGAGAGGGGTGAACAACTTTAACTCCGCACGTCGTTTTTAGCTTCACCAGAAAAGAGCACAGCACTCTAAGAAGAAGCCTTCTGTGCTGAAAGCTAGAATTAAAGGTGTCCTACAAACATTCATCCATCCATCCAACTGGCATTAGGAACACAAGTCACCAGAAAGAGGCAGAGTCATATGGCCTGTTATTGCTTATTGGCTTTATCCAGATTAACATAGATCTAGTTGTAATCACTGATTTTACTAAAGAATATTACCAATAAATTGTTGCGTAAGAACATAATACCAAAAATGCTTGTATATCTAACATTTTCTGATCACCTAGCATGAACTCTCAATTACGTCATAGTTTTTGCCCAACAACTAGCTCCCTGTAGAATCTGAGGGTTTTTTGTGCTATGAAAACATTTTAAGTAAAAGCAATTAAGATCATAAAATTCCAGTTAACAGTGTTCCAGAAAGACAAGCTGAAACTGAACACATGCAAACACGAGCTAAGATGAGCAAGGAAACTGAAAGTTGGTATTACAAGCCAGAATAACTTTATTTTGTATACTTGAAAAAGCTAAATAAGAGAAAACAGAAGCGTTCCCTCCAAATATACTTTGAGGCAGAACCATGAGGGGGTACAGCGGTATAGAGGATAATGCTGGCACAAGAACAGTTATTTATAGGCAATGAATAAACTGACTGAAACTAAAAGGTCATCAATGACCACAGAAAGTGAGCTCTAGAATAGCTATACAAAATGAACAGTCATAACAAAATAAGAGCCTGGGTACTTCTAAACTCAAGCTCGGCCAGCCTATGAGAAAGGCCATACGCCACAATTTTTTGCAATAGCCATTCCCGTAGTGTTGGTTTCGCAAGTCCTTTGTATCCTCATGTCCTGAGGACGTTATTAGTAACTACTGCTTTACTGCCTTCACTAATAGGTGAAGCAGGCAGTTACTTCGGGGAAGCCACACTGTGAGCTCCTGCTGCACCGCATTAATGGCTTATCATTCTAACAGCAACTTTTGGGCATCACGGCATAAGGTGGTCCTTTTACAGGAGTTAATGAACAAGATGCTTCAGACTCCTGTATTTATTACAGAAACCTTTCCTGCTTTGTTTTCCAGTGTGCTGACCAAGCCTTCCAATTCACTGCAAAAACAAAGGGGGAAAAAAAAGGAAAAAGGAAAAAAAGATCAAAAAAGAAAAAAAAAAGAGGAAACGACGATTTAGCACAGACACTCTGAGTACTGGCAACCTTAAAGCGAAGAGAACCGCCTACCCAAGGGACACAGAACAAATATGGGGACAAATGCCAGAACTAGCCCTAGAGGTACAGCCAAAGGCAAAGCCAGCCGGGAATTGCAGCCGTTCCGTGGCGTTTCTCCCCGAGGCGTGACCACGCCGCCGCTGCGGCCGGCGCG